>OY744525.1:10045052-10052552 GCA_963556195.1 Sepiola atlantica | reverse complement strand
ACCCTAACCTTAACCCTTGCCTTAACCCTAACCCTAACCCTAACTCTTTCCTTAACCCTAACCCTAACCCTTACTCTAACCCTAACCCTAACCCTAACCCTAACCCTTACCCTAAACCCTAACCCTAAACCCTAACCCTTACCCTAACTCTAACTCTATCCCTAACATAAAGTCTACGGTTTCTTATTGAATATCGCATTTAAAAAATAGTGAAAGTATAATAAAGTAATTTCTTTAGTTTTAAAAATGAAACAAAGTTGGGTTATGGTTAAGGTTAGGGTTAGTGCTTAGAAAAAGTCTGAAATGTTGAAAGTCAAAAAAATCTGCATGAGAAGATGTATCATGACGAAGGAAAATATACTACACTGCCCCACCGAAATGGAGGAGGTAATGCCCAGGACTATGTATAATAAAAAGGTAAAGGTCGCATAGCCTGGACGCGACATCGCACACTGCCCATGTTAAGAATCACCGTGTCTAGTGCACAGCATATGGAAGGCGGAGCTCATCCCTCTCCTTCCGCTGGCTTGAACCTTCCCTGAGTTTTCACTGCTGGGTGGACAGAGGGAGTTTTCAGACCCGAAAATTCGCATTTGAGTGGGATCGAACCCGGGTCGTCCAGCCGAAAGACAAGTGCTATAACCACTCGTCCACAGGCCGTCCCCTGTATAATGTATAATAATGAACCAACAAATACTACACAACCGCCGAAAAGAGGGTAATGTGTTGGAGGATGGTCTAATGACAACGGAACAGATACTACACTATCCGAATAATGACGGGAAGGATTGTCTCATTGCAGCAGAACAGAAGCTACACTAACTCTTTCCAAAAGATAATGTAATTATTGGGATGAAGATATCATAGCAATAAAAGCGATACCACACTACCAGCCTCCCAAATATAAGAGAAAAGTAATCTCCTGTGAGATTGTACCATGACCAATAAAACAGATAATACACTACCCACACCACCAAGGGGGGATTTGAATGGGTATGCAGATCGTATCATTAAAAACGGATTTATACTACAGGACCCCTAAAAGTAGGAGTTTATGTCTTGGAGGATGGTATCACGACAAACACATATATACTGCACTACCGCCAGAGGAAAGCTGATTTGACATAATCAGAAATATTTTTCCACATGCCAGGTTCACAAACGCCGTTAAAAACTTTCAAAATGAAAAAATTGAATTTTTATGTGTTTATCCAACCACAATGAAGTCGTTTGCATGGCAATTGACAAATCTGAACTACTTGCCCAGCGTTTCGACTTAAACTCCACTTTGGACTCCACAAACCACTCTCTCCCAAATTTCCCATTGCGGACTGAAGCTACATTGATGACCTGACCATCACCCCCATCTCATGTCCGGGACATCATAAAAAACTTTGACACCTTCAAAGCATGTTGACCTGATCTTATACCAGTAATACTAATAAAGAAATGCTCTGCTGTCCTCTCCAAACTCTGCAACAAATGCCTTGCTGAATCTTACTTCCCTGATAGCTGGACAATTGCATCTGTGGTACCAGTCTTCAAGAATTCTGGAGATAGAACTGACACGTGAACTGGAACAAAAAGATAGAAGACATTGCCAAGGCTGCTGCAAAGAAGGTCGGCTTCCTCTACCCTGCTAGAAAACTTCTCACACCTGACAGTATCCTATATCTCTACAAAGCCACGATCCGCCCATGCATGGAGTATTGTTGTCAAATCTGGGCTGGTGCACAATTCACTAGTTTCTCCCTCCTAGACAAGGTCAAAAAAGTGTCTCTTATCTGATAGGTCCCTCACTATCCACCAAGTTCAAGCCCCTATCTCATCGCCGCAATGTTACATCCTTGTGCCTGTTTTACAAATACTTCAATGGAATGTGCTACGATGAATTTACTGCTCTAGTGGCCCTCGACGTAAAAACACTCGACTAACCCGACAATCAGCTAGATCCCATCCATTCACTGTAGAGGTCTCCAGGTGTCCGAGAGCCTTCTACTCCAATAGCTTAATTCCTCGTGCTGCCGGTCTCTGGAACTCCCTCCCTTCTCCCTGTTTCCTCGATTGTACCGACATGCAGAGGTTTAAAACTAATGTAAACAGACATCTCGCTGCACAGCTCCCAACTTAGGATCACACCCAAAACCTACACCCTAATTCTCAGTAGCCATTTACGTCTACAGTGGCGGACTGCCTTGTTTGGGGTGAATTATGTTTTAAAAAAAGTATACAAATCATAATAATTAAGTGGTATATGATACGTTTGTTTTTTTATCACAGTATTATTAAGAACCATATGTTTATATCCGGATCGTAGCCTTATTCCTTCGATTATGAAGTATTAGTTAAGCCGGAATGTAAACAAAAACATGATGAAACGATGACTGCAAATGTATTTAGTAGATTTATTTATTGATTTTATTTTTTTTACTTTTGTTATCTCGGTACTTATGCAGTTTACAAACCGGGCTTAAATAATATCGTTATAAGTCAGAAACCCATTTTTAACATAGGGAGGTGGGAGTTGATTTACTATTCTGTCCTTTCACCGAACAATTTACAAGATACTGTAAACATTGAATTTAACTTGAAAATCTAAATACTAGCCTGGTCCGTAAACTACATAAGCCCCGTTATCTCCAAACAAGTCAGATTGCCACTGAAGCGTGGCTACTGTGATAGGGGTCAGATTTATAGGGAGCAACTTTGGGGAGAAGTCAGCACTTTTACAATGTCGTGGCTGATTGTACGGGAACAATTTACCACTGTGGATTAAGTAAAGGATTCAATTCAAAAGTTCTCGAGGTCGACATGAAAATTAACCTGAAGAAGGTCGGAGGTTATATCGACCGAAACTCGTTAAAATAACAACCGAGATGAGAATGGTAGCGCAAATAATTCAAATGGTACAACTTATGAATCTTCATCTCAAAAGTTTCTAAACGTAATATTTCCGATTAGTAAAATTGAGTTTAAGCGGATTTATAAACGGATTAAAAGTCAAAAACCGACATTATTTTCTTACCAGCGTAATATCTGATATAGATTGATTAAACGTCTCGTAAATTTCGATTGGCTTAATTATATCATTGATATTCATTTTCTCATGGAACCAATCATAAAGTCATTAGTTCTTTTCATTCATGTTCGTTAATTTGTCTTGTTCTTTTTAGCGGTGCCAAATCTGTTTCCGATTTGTCTCGGCCATGTCAATTTTTGAATAAACCCTTCAAAGTCAGGTTAGAAATGAAAGGAGGGAGGCCTTCCTAAAAAGCGGAAACGTAGCCATGAACACAAACAAACTCGTTTTTATTCGATACTATTTACAAAATGGCCACGAATTCGGCGCCTAAATTATCGGAAAATAAGCGGGAAAATGACATCTTTTCGTCCATTTTTGTTTGGGTTTTCATAACGTTAATTATTTAAACGCTTTGCTCTCCGAAAGAACCGTCACTCGTCGATAGCAATTTAACATGATTATGGGGGCCTACGTTTTTTTTTTCAGACAGTTGCTTCCTTTTAACTTTGTCTTCGTTACACGTGTTTCTTGGACGGGCTCACTTTGTTTTCCCCCTTTTTGTATTTACATAATTCTGGTTTTCTAACTCCGGCTTTTGTCAAACTTTTTTGCAATTTCTGTAAGTGTTCTTTGGTGCTAACGTCTGCAGGTATTCTAGTTCGTGCTCGTTTTGTAGTTACATGCAGGTTCAAAGACATGTTCGGTTATTCGTTAAGTGCTAGACGATTAAAACAATGGCGTTTTTAAACGCTGCATATAACGGTTGTACTAATGGTCAGACTGATCTGTTGGCGTCACTTGTAGCGTGAGAAACTCATAGTTACGTACCATTTTAATCACCAGTAGATCTTCTATTGTAATCAGGCTATATCATGGTCGAAAAATCTGCTATTGTAATCAGGCTATATCATGGTCGAAAAATCTGCTATTGTAATCAGGCTATATCATGGTCGAAAAATCTGCTATTGTAATCAGGCTATATCATGGTCGAAAAATCTGCTATTGTAATCAGGCTATATCATGGTCGAAAAATCTGCTATTGTAATCAGGCTATATCATGGTCGAAAAATCTGCTATTGTAATCAGGCTATATCATGGTCGAAAAATCTGCTATTGTAATCAGGCTATATCATGGTCGAAAAATCTGCTATTGTAATCAGGCTATATCATGGTCGAAAAATCTGCTATTGTAATCAGGCTATATCATGGTCGAAAAATCTGCTATTGTAATCAGGCTATATCATGGTCGAAAAATCTGCTATTGTAATCAGGCTATATCATGGTCGAAAATGAAGGCTACATTTTCGCCATTAATTCTTTCCTCCACTAAAACGGCGACACGGCTACAGAAATAACTAAATAATAAGTAAAGATTCTGTTTCCGTATTTGGCTGTCACTGTTGTTGAGCGGAGCGGACTTCTACACAAAGTCCACGGGGATCGTGCCTCAGGGTTGTCTGATCTGCACGAAGTTCTGTTCGTTGATCGTCGCTATTAGTTAGATCTGCAAGTTTACAGGTTTTTACCAACGAGCCCCTGAGCAACCAGATCCAGCGGTTGCATACGAAGTCGAGGAAGGTTTGGTCGAGAACACACAAATGGATGACGGTATTACACACGCAGGAGAAACGTTGTTTTCCTGACTCTATGGATTTGCGGATCTGCGCCTGACAGGCCCGTGCAGGTCAAGGGTAGAGACGAACAGAACACGACGTATCTTGATGTTAACTGTTCCTGGGCTTTCGCTAAAGTCCTGTTAGGCGGATAGCTCTGGCACTATCATGATGCCATTACAATATTGAGAGAGAATTTTGGTTTAGGGGGTGTCGTCATCAAATTAACTGATCTCATGACAATTTGAGCTTAATAGATTCGTCGATCTGGTAGACCTTAAGAGTCGGATGATAATATTTCGAAGTATAAAACTTGAATCAAACACAGCAATCACTACAGATGTCTTTGAAACGTAGTTGAACTAATCGTTAACAGAAAACAGCTGTTTGTATCTCGTTGGCGCGTTGTAAGTAGTTGACTCATTGGATCGTGACCTTTCTCAGCGGTGGTGGCAGTACAAGTCGTAGAGATGTTGTTCTTTTCTTTTTATTATTATTCTGATTGCAATAATGGAAGCTATTCAAAAGAACAACATTAACTCCATTATTTGCTCTGGTTTACTTTTACAGCGCTAAATAACCAAGCTGAACATAGAATTAGATAGATGCACTAATATTTCATGTATCCACATGAAATATTTTAAGGAGATATAATATTTTATGTATCCATTTTCAGTATTTACTTCAACAGTGCTTAATACGTTAGTAGAGCTAGGTAGTTAGTTATGAAAATATTTTATGCCATTTAAACTACACAGAGGCGTCCGTATTTCTTTTCCGTATGGAATCGTTAGGCTAAAATGCCTAAAATTTATATATATATATATATATATATATATATATGTGTGTGTGTGTACGTGCGCGTGCGTGTGTGTGTGTGTGTAAAAAGACAGACGGGAAACATATTTAAATACAGGAGGAAAACAAGAAAATAGAGATTTTACCGGTTTTGTTCGTATCAACAAACGCCTTCAGAAAAAGTGTATACAAACGAAACCGGTCAAATCTCTTGTTTCTTGTTTTTCTCCTGTACTTAAATCTGTTTTCTGTTTGTCTTTTTCACACATTTTGTCTATCACGACATTTAATTTTCATGACATATCGTGACTGTTACTCTACACACACACACACACACACACACACATATATATATATATATATATATATATATATATATATATATATATATATATATATACTTTGAAAAGTCACACAATTTGAAGCGCTGGGTGGGTGGCAATAATAACGAAGATATTTTTTTTATAAAATATTTAGAAAACCTTGCACAACGCAGATTATTTGTTTTTAAAAATAAATTATTTATTCATCTTAAAATCATTTTTAAAAAAAATAATAATCTGCGTTGTGCAAGGTTTTCTAAATATTTTATAAAAAAAATATCTTCGTTATTATTGCCACCCACCCAGCGCTTCAAATTGTGTGACTTTTCGAAGTATCCTTCCACGCCGACCACGTGACACACAGCCATATCAACACTTTTCTCTCTTCGTCAAAACACGTAGACGGATTTTCAACTCGGCCACGAGAATGTCTCAACCAAGAGGAAAAAAGAAAAAAAGAAAAAGAAGAAATATTCTTCTGGAGATGGTATATTTACCGAAAGTACTCAAGTTTATAAAAAAAATTTTTTTTTTAAGATGAATAAATAATTTATTTTTGAAAACAAATATTCTGCGTTGTGCAAGGTTTTCTAAATATTTTATTAAAAAAATATCTTCGTTAATATATATATATATATATATGTATGTATATGTATATATATATACATATATATACATATACATATATATACACATATATATACATATATATATGTATATATATGTGTATATATATATGTATATATATACATATATATACAAATATATATACATATATATATATATGTACATATATATATATATATACATATATATACATATACATATATATACACATATATATATATGTACATATATATATATATACATATATATACATATACATATATATACACATATATATATATGTATATATATGTGTATATATATATGTATATATATACATATATATACAAATATATATACATATATATATATATGTACATGTGTATCGAGGCAGCATTTTTTCTTTAAGACACGTATTATTAAAAATAACCGACAATTTTTGTCTGGCTATTTTAGTGTTGATCCCTTCAATTTTCCGGATTAAAATCTTAATCTCGGAAGGAAATTGGCTGATGAAACTGCCATAGTGTAAATGTTGGTCCAGAGTACTTTCTGACCCGTCTGGGTCCATCGTCAGTGGAATAATGACAAACAGGTAAAGACCTGGAGTGAGATTTATAATTAATTATGGCGGGAAAATTTTAATATATGTACATATATATATATATATATATATATATATATATATATATATATATATATATATATATATAATATGTATATACAAAAACTTTCCATATTCATTTCATTCTTCGCCACCACTGACTTCTCGCAGCCTATACTCTCCTCCAGCGCTCACAGTAACCACGACTACTACTTTTCCTTTATCACTCCATCATGTCAACCCAAAATTTCGATGTACTTGCATGACATTTTGAAATCTTACAATAAAGACGAAACGTTAATGAATATATAAAAGAAATATCTCTTGGTATTTTCCTTATTCATTTCCCATATATATATATATATATATATATATATATATATATATATATATATATATATATATATATATATATATGATAATTTTATTTAAACAGACATGTACAAAATCTGCGACACTGGCATGTCGATGTTATCGATCAACAGTTACTATAAACTGAGATCTCATCAGGAAGAGTTAGAATCCGATTCTGAC
>OY744525.1:9995052-10040052 GCA_963556195.1 Sepiola atlantica | reverse complement strand
GAGAAACAGAGAGCGGGGAGGAAGTTCCAGAGGCCGGCAACACGAGAAAGGAAACTATTGAAGTAGAAGGCTCTCCGGCATCTGGGTACCTCCACAGTGAATGGGTGGGACATAGCTGATTGTCGGGTAGTTCTAGTGTATTTACGTTGAGAGGGCACTATAGCAAGAAGTTCATCGGAGCACAATCCATTGAAGTATTTGTAAAACAAGCACAAAGATGCGACAATGCGGCGATGTGACAGGGGCTGGAGCTTGATGGATAGTGAGGGACCTATTAAGTTGGTGACTCTTTTTTGGACCTTGTGTAACAGGGAGAGACTAGCGGATGGTGGATCAGCCCAGATGTGGTAACTATACTCCATGCATGGGCGGATGGTGGTTTTGTAAAGATACAGGATAATGTCAGGTGTGATGAGTTTACTAGCACGGTAGAGGGAGCCCACCTTCTTTGCAGCAGCTCTGGCAATGTCTTTAATGTATTTGTTCCAATTCATGTTACATGTGAATGTACCGCGATGTAGTTTGAATGTTGAATTCTCAGGTAGGGTGTTATCTGTCATGGCAATCGGTGGTTGGAGAGGTTTCTTGTTATTATGGAAGGAAAGGACGTTTGTCTTTGCTGCATTAAAAGTTACCATCCATTTATAACCCCAATCCACTACAGCCTGGAGGTCATTTTCTAAGGATTCAGCCATTTCCTCGGATATGTGCGCGTTCCTTTTGTCCACATGACGAGAGTAGAGCGTGGTGTCGTCAGTAAATATACCTATCTCAGACTCGACGTCATCAAGGAGGTCGTTTATGAAAATCAGGAAAATAATGGCCCAAATATCGATCCCTGTGGTAGACCAACATTTATGTCATGTTGATTCCAAGTTCTACTTGTTTTTGCCGTGATGTTCTATCATCTTACTTCTGTTTTTCATCCTTTGACCTTTTTGGATTTAGAACAGCGTGCTAATTTTTTAATTTCTTTTAAAATTAGTAAGCAAAGGTCTCTGATGAGCAGCCCATGTAACGTAAAAACTATATTTTTTGTTTACGAGTTTTGAAACGTTCGTAAGACGGAAAAGATTTAAACCTTCGCCGAAATAAAAATATATAAATAAAAGATTAGGATTGGAAACTGACGTTTTTCTTGGTCATTGGAATGCAACCAGTCACTATATATAGAATATATATATATATATATATATATATATATATATATATATATATATATATATATATATATATATATATATATATGAAGAGTTTGGATGCAAAACGCGATGAACGCCATTTAAAAGATCACGAAGCTATCACTGCAAGAAATGTTGCATTTCAACACTCGAACATACCTTAAAAACTTGTTCTACATCATATGATACCAGCATATTTCGCTATCAATTAAAATAAGCTTTCAGTAGAAGTCTGGAGTTAATATAGTTGCTCTTTTATTGTTTACGGCCTAAATTTGGATTTATCGCATTTTGCATTCGAGTCTTCATGTATATATATATATATATATATATATATATATATATATATATATATATATATATATATATATTATGAGCCACTTTTTAAAGACTTTTTTCTCTTTTCCTTTTTTCTTCTGTTTTCTTCTTAAATGACCTCAATTAGGGCAACACCACATTCGGTATTGTCAGTTGTTTAAATTCTTGTTCCACATACATAATTCCCCTGATGATCTGCCAAGCAAGGACCTGCTTCGTAGAGAAACACGTGTAGGAAAAAACTCTTTAATTTTGATGAATCTGAAAAATCAATAAATAAACTTTGAAAGGAAAAAAGTTTTTTGTGGTGATGAATGATTTCGTGAACGAAATGTTTTGGTAAACTTTAAAAACACACACACACACACACACATATATATATATATATATATATATATATATATATATATATATATATATATATATATAGAGGGAGAGAGAGTGACTGTTTCGCTGTATCACATTGTCAGTGTAACTTGGCAGGCCAGCACTTCACGCTGTAGTCAATACTTGACTGTTTGTCGAGAGTCGGCGCTTCTAACCGTTATACCATAGACAACAAGAATAATGGAAATCTTATGTTTATAAACACACTATTACAACCTAAGATGGCTCAATTCTTTTCTACAGAAAGCTAATCATTATGAGTAGTGGATGAGATTTCACTTACAACAGTGCTATATATTCATATACAATCATGTCGCCTTTCACCCTAGCGGAATGCTAATCTTGTTTTCAATCTGCAATGGTAATGAACTGGTCGTACTTATATGGTCAGCGCTATTGATTTTTTCAGATAGATGAGAAGGCGACGCCTTTGACCGCAGACTCTGTCATCGCCAATAAAGAACTTTAAAATGACTGCCGTTAAAACAACGCATAAGCACGTGTCTCATAAAAGATCTCATTTGCCTGACTTCAAAATAAGCTATTATTATTATTTGTAGAATAACAGCCTTGTTCCCATGTGTGTACGATCGTTGTCATATGGATTATAGTAAGCTGGTGTCACACACACACACACACACACACACACACATATATATATAATAGCTCTCTCTCTATATATATTATATATATGTATATTATATATAAGCACTGTAGTAAGGGATGCGTGATATATATATATATATATATATATATATATATATATATATATATATATAGCACTAGATAAAGTGAAAGAATAAAATTTTATTAGCATTCAATCTTCAAACAAAGTTCTTTAAAGTCGTTTGAAACTTCATGAGTTAAGGACTTTAAAGTACTTTGCTTGAACATTGGATGCTAATAAAATTTGAGTCGCACCTTATTTTATTCTTTTACTTTATCTAATGCTATTAATGCCCTATCCAGTATATTGAGCTTCAGTTTTATCCGGATGTTCACTAATTAAAGATATTAGTTGCCTCTTATATCTTTTGTTGTATTAACTTTATATATATATATATATATATATGATAATTTTTTTATTTAAACAGACATGTACAAAATCTGCGACACTGGCATGTCGATGTTATCGATCAACAGCGACATGCCAGTGTCGCAGATTTTGTACATGTCTGTATAAATAAAAAAAATATCATATATAAATCTCTATTTTGATAGTGAACACTTTTTATAAACCCAGTTTAAATTCTCTGGATTACCACCCTGTGGATATTTTTTACCTGGATTATTACCACTATATATATATATATATATATATATATATATATATATATATATATATTAATTATTACCTACAGACATCGATGTTTCATGCTAACGCAATCTTCAGTGCAGGAAGCTAATTCCCAACGGTCGGCGGGCGCGAACCCCGAACACAAATCGCCACTGATTCGTAGTCAAGACTCTTAACCCCTCGGCCATAGTGAACTAGTTATTAATTAGGGAGGAATTTAACTTTGTAAATAGCGAATCGGCGGCTAAATTTACCCAAGCAGTTTAGAGTGATCAACGAATGTATTCGGATCGTGCATTTTGCTATTAGTACTGCTTGTTATTAAAGTCACTCAGACAGCCCGGCCTTTGGTGGAGGGGGCTTATATATATATATATATATATATATATATATATATATATATATATATATATATATATATATATATGTGTGTGTGTGTGTGTGTATTTAGGCAGCATTTTCTCATTTATGCAAACATTGTAAAAAATAACAGAATTCGTCTGTTTAATTATACCTTTTTTTATTTTTTCAATTTTTCTGATGGTCTTTTTTGTATTAATTTTTTTTTGGGGGGGTATGAAACCAATTAAAAAAAATATCTATTAAACTATTAAATAGTTAAAAACAAGGAATATGTAAATACACTTTTTTCTTTCCTTAACCCATGAATTTTCAAAAGTGCATACTTTTATGATCAGAGGGGAACATCAAGATAAAACAATAAAAAATGATATTACTGTTTAGCACAAATTTGAAAAGATAAAAATATAAAAAATATAATAACATACGGATTTTTTTTAGCAAAAAGAAACATCTTTACTTAAAATGTTCAAAAGAACAATTCCAGGAAATCATGAATGTTGAGCACATGCAGGGTGAATAGCAGAATGTCTGCAAAATCGAAATAGTGAAAAAATAAAGGGAATTCAAGTCCGGGGTTAAAGTTCATTGGCAACAAAAGTAACTCATCAGCAGGGATAGAAGTGTATAAAAAATTTTGTAAAAAATCAAAAAATAAAGAGGCACATCGCCAGTAAATATTCTAGTTTCAACCTGAACGAAAATAAAATGAATGAAAAATTCAATTTAATAAAAAATAAAGAAGGAAAGAAGGAAATAAAAAAAGAAAGAAAAAGAAAAAAAAACGTGATTGAAATAAGTAGAAAGACAAAATAGAGAGAAGAATAAAGAGGAGAAAAGAAAAGAATATAGAATTAGGGGCAGTGGTGGCACATGGACAGCTGGTAACTGATAACGGACCAAAAACTATGATCCAGGTGATGAGGGAGACACTGGTAAGGGTTTTAAATCCGACATATGACCACCTCAATCTACCATCCTCAAAGTAAGGCAAAAGTGGAGCGATTCCCACGGAATTTGGTTGATGTACTGGCCAAATTGAACGCAGGAGACCTAGATGCGTACTTGATCCAGGCGTTGGTCGCAGTGAGGTTCACGATAAACGAGACCTCGAAATTGACGCCTTATCACCTGCTGTTCGATCGAGACGTTGTCGTACATATAGACAACTTGTTGAAGCCTCGACGAAAGATATGGGCGAGGACGATTACTCGATGATCTTGGAACATAAGGACATGAGTTTTTACTCAGGTCAGATGGAGAGTCCGAAAGGGACAGGAAAGGAGAAACGAAAGGGTAAATGATAATCGAAGGCAAGTAAGTCTCTATGTGGGAGATTCTGTCTATTATAAACAATCTGAAGGAAGATAAGTTAGATCGAAGATAATCCCTCTTTTACCGATTAGTGAAACGGACGGGTTCAGTATTATTTGTGATCTGGGACTAAGTAGCCGGAATTGTCAAGCGGGTGCATGCGAATGACCTAAAATTAGTCGACCTAGAGGGTTGGAAAGAGACTGTCATCGAGCCAGAAACGATGGAGACGAGCAGTGAGTCCGAAAAAAAAGGGAAGCATATTCTGATTGGTCCGATGGTGCCTGCCAAATCAGGGAGACTAAAAGAGATCCCTGAAGGTAAAAGCAGGAAACCACCAGCCCCCTCTGAGCCAACTGATGAGAAATTGAGTGAGTGGGAGAAAGATGATCTAGTTCCTCTGTCTCAACTCCAGTAAAAAAAAAAATAAAGCAGGAAAAAACAACCAAGGTGAATGAAAACGTATCGCTAATAGGTGCCGTACGCCCCAAACCGCAAGATTAGAGAACCACAAATAAAATTAAGATAGGTATCGGCGATGTCTTGGAGGCGGATCGCGTTGCGGCTGTAGGTATTATCATATGTGTGGAGGGGCCCCCACGCGTGAATGGCGCTGGTGACTGTGTCGTTGGCTAAATCTCAGGTATAGCACGACAGAAGGTTAGTTAGCGAACACGAACGGTAAAATGTAATTGACCGAGACCGATTATTTTTTCCGTCGGGTTAAAGTTAGGGTTAGTGTTAGGGTTAGTGTTAGGGTTAAAGTTAGGGTTAGAGTTAGGGTTAGTGTTAGAGTTTCATGTATGGACGGAAAAAGAGTGACCGATGGTACTTATGGTAGGCACATAATCTGGGAACATAGTGCCAATATCGTGTTCAAAAAGACCATCGGGTTCGTACACACCCGACTAATCACACTGGCGATCGATATGAAGCCGTATAAGGTGTTGTTAAGTCGACTAGGAGGTGATGTCCGAGAGGTGGCCCAGATCCGAAGGAAAATAGCCGAGGGGTATTCGGAGAGGACTGTATACCTTCAGTTGTTGCATTCCTTGGAACAGGAAGTACGACCGTTGCAGGTAAGTGCGGAGATATGAACTTGCAAATGAAGTAATTAGAACTGTTGCAGAAAAGGGTAATTTTACTGACAGTCCGGAAAAGCACTCAGTGTGCAATTCGGAACAGTGTCGAAGGGTGACGTGGAAACGATCCAAAATGGATTAGGGGATGTCGCGGGGAACCAGAAGATACTGGCCCAAGTAATCGACGAGAAAGTGTCTATATTAAACGTAACAAGAAGTCTGAAGTGGTTAGTTTCCCGAGTGTACGTCTTCCGTAGGCAACATAACCGACACTACGAGTGAGGTGGATGGGTGTACCCGGATTTCATTTATCTGGATAGAAATCGGCTTGTAGGAACAGATCGACTCTTCAGCACTGTTTCTCCCAACTGACACTGTAATGTATAATTTAAAAAAATAAAATACTTTATATTAACTCTTTTAGAACCTACAATTGAGCACATTTGGGGTTTGTTATTCACTTTTGAAGCATGCTATATATATATATATATATATATATATATATATATATATATATATATATATATATATATATATATATATATATATTATATATATATGTACATACTTCTTAATATTTATTTTACGTATGATAATATGTATATAATATTTATAAATAAATATTAATTATTTATTACCTACAGACATCGATGTTTCATGCTTACGCAATCTTCAGTGCAGGAAGCTAATATATATATATATATATATATATATATATATATATATGTGTGTGTGTGTGTGTGTGTGTTAGTGCGTTTGTGAGTTAGAGAGATAGAGAGAAAAAGAGAGGGAGAGAGAGGGAGAGATAGAGAGAGGGAGAGAGAGAGGCTGCTGATTTGTGAGATCATAGGGAAACGGTCAGTAAAATCTATTAGTCTATGTCATGTTCCAATCAGAAAATTTCGTTTGAATTAAACGCCGTGTTGCTCGTTTCTTCTTCTATTGACTGTCGCCATTACGACATCAAGGATTCGTTAAGCAGTAATTTATTCCTTCTCTCTAAAAAAAAGATCTAAAACGAAAAATGGCGGGAAGAATAAGTTTCGGTTGAATTTTATGTCCGATGATTACTTTAGGGTTGCCATTTTGAATAATGAACGATGAAGGGAATCATGGGGCGATTCTTCATTGAGGAAATTCATGTTCATTTGTTGGATAGCTTATATCAATCTTATATCAATTGTATGTCCGTATGTCTCTCACCCCTTTGTCTTTTTATTAAGCCTCTCTATCTCTACCTTTATTCATGACGCTCCCCACTCTCTTTCTATCTAGTAAGTCTTAGTTTCATTGTAAAGGGAGAGGTCGCATAGCCTGAACGCGCACGAGTGTCGTTGCCGACATCGTACACTGCCCAGGGCACAGCATATGGAAGTCCCAGACCATCCCTCTCCTTCCGCTGTCTTGAACCTTCCCTGAGTTTTAGTCAGGTACCCATTTACTGCTGGGTGGGCAGAGGGAGTTTTCAGACCCGAAAATTCGCATGCCGTGAGTGGGATCGAACCTGGGTCGTCCAGCCCAAAGACAAGTGCGATAACCACTCGTCCACAGGCCCTGTATTCTTCATTTAAAACATGTGCGCGAACACACACACACACACACAACCACATACACACAGACATATATATATATATATATATATATATATATATATATATATATATATATATATATATATATATATAGTGGTATGAAAATATATCTATGGCAATATGGCAAGTATGTGGAAAATGGAAGAGCGGTGACTTACCACAGTGTGGCTGCTGGCAACTGAGGATATTCTTCCAACATCTAAGACGAAGGACGGTTATCGCAGAGAATTTATATCAGTAGGGGATGGCGTTCAATTGTTATAAAAATCTTCCCCACTACTGGAGAGCGTTAGTCGTCAATTTGTCACCACACTACAGTAGTTATTAGACCTGAGGAGAATGTCGCGAAGGAAGTTGGTATTTGTTTCGCAACCTCGCTCTACGGCTAGCTTCACTCTTGGTTACCTCTGATTTTTTTTCGACAAGTAAGCTACACAGAGGCGTTTATGTTTCATTCTCACATAGAATCATCAGGCATCCTGGAAGAAATAAAAACGAATCTGATTGATTAGTTAGCTAGACTAAATGTTAGATATATAAAAACAATCGCTAAAAAGTATTCCTTTAGTCCGCGCGGCTTGATATAAAAAAGAATACTGTAAAATGAAAAATGTGATTTGTGCCTGTACCTCAGAAGAGGTACTGTCTAACGTGAGCGTCGACTTAGACCATGTCTAACAGGCCAGTACGCCTAGAGACAGTCAAAATTGTACAAACAACTAATTTCCCAAGTTCTGTGGCAAATATTTGTTTAGTTTTTTACTATTAACAGATTATTTAGTTTAATACTGGAAATTATGTACGCGCAGGTTTGGAAAGATCAGATTCAGAAAACTTGGAGATGACGCAACTTAGTCGGAGATTTTGAAAATTCCTCGATCCGATCAGAAACTCAAAAGCAAGAAAAACTCTATAACAAATACTTAGTTATCTAACAGTAATACACACAAACAAGTTTTTTAATAGCTGTCTTGGAGATAAAAGACAAGTTGATGAAGTTGAATGCTGTTAATTCTATATTTAAAAATTTAGTGTTTTCTTTGGGAATTTTTTTCTTTGGGATTGATTTCCGTCTTGGACTCTTATTTTTATTTTGATGCATTCAATTTGTCGCCAATTCTTCGGTGTGAGACGTCAGTGGAATTATCTTGAAGTATAATCAGTTTTTTTCTTTTCGTTATGTTGTGTCTGACTTTGTTTTGTCGGACAGCAAGCAAGCTGGAATAATTTCCCCCATAAAAAAAAACGAAAAACATACTTTTATCTTTAGGAAAACATACATTATTATGACGTAACTAAGATGAAGCGTCCATTTCCTAACTAAAATAAACGATAGTCTGAAATCTTAAGCTCTCCATCTTTCTTCGTGCAGTTCCATCCAGATACTGTCTTCCACTTTAGAATTGTTTCATATCCAAAAACATATTTACGTCATAAGATCAATCAAATTCAATCAGATACGCAAAACAAGAGTTGAACTCGGCGGATGGACATACATTTTACATCCTTTCATTGATAAGCTAACCTACGACAATCAGCTGACAAGTTTTCAAAACCTAACCCTAACCTTAACCAACGACAATCAGCAGACAAGTCTTCAAATTTCTGTCGTTTAGAAAGTGTTTGCACCGAATGACCTATAGGTGTTCCGAGACACGTCTGTGAACTTTCAACATTCATCAATAAAAACGACTTTTTCAAGATTATTATGCTTTTCTAAGGCAATCAAAGTTGTCCAGAATTTTACAGTAAGATATTCAAGTTCGAATCAAAAGTTCGAATGTGTCTTACTCGAAGAGCACAGACAAAAGCTTTACATGTTATGGGCGTCTGATCTGTGGCTTTTATGGTTGGTGTAGGCTAAGGTGTTACAGCTGATTGTGGATTAAATTATATATCTTGGATTCAATTTTATATTCCGTCCGTCAATCCATCTACCTACGTCCGTCAATCCGTCCACCTACGTCCGTCTATCTGTCGACCTACGTCCGAATTTGTCCAGCTACGTCAGTCCATCTCTCCAGCTGGGTTCTCTTGGCGGATAGCATGTGTCTAGGGAGTAGAGAATACTATTTGCGAATCAGGTGGAGTATCTGTTCTTATGTCCCACTTCATCTTTTCTCTACTCGATAAGATCAAAGTGTAGTATCTGTTCCGCTGGATACTGCACCCCATAGACTGGTATTGTCTTGGCCTTCGGGGCTTGATTTACGCAGGTCTATGGGTATGTCCTGTGCAGTTCTAGGAGGTCCACCCTCCCAGGCTTCGCCTCCCCTAGGTTTATTGCTTACTGCCTGAGGCGCCCCTACCGGGAAATGCCGACGGGGCTGCCCAGGCAATTTTTAAACCCCACTTTCCCGACCCGACCTTGGGTCACATCTTACTTGTGGGAGTAAGATAAAAACTGGCCGTGTGCCTAACTCCTGGAGAGGAGTAAATCAATACTCGATCAGTAAAGGAGAGATCCTTCTAGACTGAGGAATTTTCTTGTCGTCTAATCCAGAGTGCCTCTTTTTGGGGAGCTGAATTTTCATCACATTAAAAACCAAGCTTGTGTCTAACTCTGTCCTCATGGGGAGGTAAGTAAATAGGGACATCGGCCCGGCGTTTTACTAGTTGGTCTTTCATAGTCTGGGTGGGATACGATGTTATATCATTATTTTGTATTAAATATATATATATATATATATATATATATATATATATATATATATAAACTCAGTGGAAAACAAAGTTTATGAAATAAACAATATTTTTTAGTCAAGCTAAAAAATTCAACATCAACAAATATCATTGTGTACATATGTTTCGGAATTTTTTTAATAGATTCTTTCTCAATTCGTCATAGACAAAACTATCAATCAGACAGAGTTTTACACTGTGTTGGCTCTTTTATGTGGGTAAAATCCAGCTTCACACAATGGGGGCACTTTAGATTGAGATGAAAATAAAAATACAAATGAAATAAACATAAAATATAAAATATAAAATAAAAAATAAAATAATATTTTTATTTAATTTTTAAAAATCTCAACTCATAAATTTATTAATCTTCTTTCGCTTGCTTCGTTTGCTTCAGCCTCCCGTTGTCAGATCATCAGCTCGGTTGAGAAAAGCCATGTTAGCGTTGTGTAGTCTAGCGCAGCTATGCCGAATTCGCCGTTGGACAGACGAATCTCTGAGTCCCCATCCTTTCATGGTCGCGGCGAAACGGCCGACACCGGTCCCGAGGCGGTTGAGTATTGTCCAATGTCGGCGAGGGAGTTCCATGCCTGGTAGTTCGTCTGGCTCCTCTACCGAATCTGTGCAGCCTCGGTTGATCTGCTGCCTGCTATTCCTCCGTCCAGCAACGTTTGAGCAAGATTCGTTTTTGGACGTCGCCGGGTGTTGAAAGCAGGAGCATGTTCCGGTGATGGGCGTCGTGACTTCAGGCGAGCTCGTGGAGGGGTCTCTGTGACGAGCTTGTGGAGAAGACGGTCATCATCGATGGTGACTTTTCGTAACAGTGCAAGGACAGCTGCTTCACGACGTAATGTTAGTTCTGAGATGCAGGCAGCCAAAGACTGTGCGTAAAGCGGTGTTGAGCGTTTCTTGGCGTCGAAACTCCTGCACCAGGCTGGGGGCCAGTACTCGGCGGTGGAGAATACAAATGCCGGGATGAATATGCACAGTGTCTTAGTCGAGGCACCTCAGGTGGTACCAGCTAGAGCGACGCAAGCCGGTGTCTTGTGGACAGGTTTTCCAGGCGTTGGCGGAACGTAAATTTATTAATAATTAACAAGTATTACAACTCACGAGAGAATGGTTATGTATATATTATAACGGAAACAAACAATGGTGGTGGTTGCGACTCAAGGGGTCACGGGTAATCTAGTTTAATTCTAAACAAGTCATTGTTTTCAATCTTTTGTCACATAAGAAAACATTTTTCTTTGTACTTACTATTTGTATATGAAGGCATTTAGGGAAAATACCATTTGTTGAATCGTTAATGAAATTAAAAATCCTTTCTGCGATTCAACAATATCTTGCAGAAATAAACGACAGTCTATGCCAGTCTTGCCGACCCAGTTTCAGGCATTAATGCCAAACATATTTTGTTTTACCACCGCTCAATTATATGCGGACGTTTCATAAGTGGCTTCACACTCACCGGATCTTACCCTCAACGATTTTCATGTGTAAGTTAATCTCAAATTTAATGCTTATCGAACTAATCCCCAATCTATCCAAGTGTGCTTACAATGCAGTTGAACATTTCGAGCATATTATTTAACGGCAAAAAAAAAAATTTGGATATTCGTGATTGAACAGATGTTGATAGTTCAGCCTTAAACTGAAGTCTATTTCTACCAAATATACAGAATTAATTTTGAATACCATCTAAGACGATTTTCAATCAAATTAAATAAATAAATAAAAATAAAATAAATTAAAAAAAAATTAAAAAATCAACATCTCATGTAGGAATGAATAACAAAAAGAAATAGAAAAGAAATAATTCTAATCACGCACGTGCTAAAAAAAGAGTCAACTGTTAACTCGACACATTCACAAAAGCCATGCGCCGCACTCACACAAAACAAAAGAAAATATATCAAGTAACGATTTGTTTGAGAGAAGCTCAGCCATTGGCTAATGAAAACATTAACCTGTCAAAAAAGTTAACCTAGAAACATCACTTAAAAACACATCCTAACACCTAGCAAACATGGATAGAATATTAAATTAATTTTAAAAAACGGACAAACTAATACGCTGAATACGCTGGCGAGCAAACTTCTTTCTTACTAAACATGAACACCCAGATACAAAAGAATTCTACGGATTCAAAAATCTAAAAAGACGCACCCACAATAGAACTTCATGGGTAACTTCGAAAATGGCCTTTTAAATATAATTAAAGATTTATAGTTCCACAAACAGCATCATAATTTTCATCGTAAAAAACATAAACAACTTCGTAAAAGCAGATAAAAGATGCCGCCGATATAGAATATCACTAGCGAACCATTACTTAAAGAAAGAGGACGCTCGCCAATAATTTAGTGGGAATTAGTAGGATCGGCCAGTACATGTAGATATTTAGACAACCCGTGTTTATTATGTTTGAACGAGAAGTTTGACATTTAAAATTTTAAAGATCCAAAACTTACTCAACTGTAGAAGCGAAATAACAATCAATTGTAGGCATAGAATAAACTTTACTTTAGAATAACAACATACATACATAAAAATAAAATAAAAAATTAAACTAAATCATCATGTAATGTATCAATGAGTAACTAAAGAAATAGAAAATAAATTATTCCAATCACACACGTGCTAACATAAGGTCAACTGTAAACTCGACATATTAACAAAAGCTATGCGTCGCACTCAAACAAAACAAAGGAAAACGGATCAATTGCAAGAGAGGAATGTGTCAGAGTTATTGACAACTTAGCACGTCGTATCCAAGTGCCCTTGGATAGAACATATCGTTCAACGGAGATAAAAGAAAGAGTTGTTTGTATGGAAATCGCTCCAGACAAGACATGAACACACTTGATTAATGAACTAACAAGAACAAATATGATTATCTCAAAAACAGGAGATGCTTATTGAACTTAGCTTTGAAAAGAAAACCAAGGTTATAAATAGAAGGAAAACAGTAAGCAGGAAGAGAGTTCCACAAGCCTGCAGTTCTTGGAAAGAGGTTACTGGAATAGGAAGCGGTATTACAATGAAGTATCAACACAGTGAATTGATAGAGATCACTAGACCAGCAAGAAAAAAAACGAGCTGGAACAAAAGAAGCAGGAAATAGATAAGACAATTCTGAATAACACATGCCATAATAGTATTTATAGAAAAGAAGAAGAAAGGGTGGCGCCAATCAAATTACAGATATGTTTCTGCACCTTATTAAGAACCCTCAAATTGGACTGAGATTCACCAGCCCAAATATAACAACAGTACTCCATACATGGTCTGATAGTAGATTTGTAGAGATAGGGAATAGCCTTTACCTGAAGCAGAAAGAGAAATGGATGTAATATATGAACGCCAGGAAATATTTGATGAGAAAGAAAGGCTGAAAAGGTTCAGAGTCTATTTCTGCCTAAGAGCAGAGCTATCTGCGAGAAACGCAGGAAGAAAACATTCATAACTGAAACTTGGTGGAATTTATATTTACCAAATATGGATTGCAGAAAGAATTTTGAATTTTTATTTCCATACATAGCTTTTTGGGGAGTCAGACTATATAAGATTGATGAAAACAAAAACTAAAAATATAATAATGATTTTTTCGAAATTCAATCGTACTCGTTCGTAATTAAAACAAACAAAAAAAACAAGCAGCAGCATCTTAAATGATCTCCTCGACTTTCAAGATCACGGTTAAGTGGGATGTACCAACCGACCGATAGACATAAGCAATTACAAAGAGACGATGTGCGCATGTACAAAGTCTGCCATGTACACTTAAAGTCGATGAATGTGACACTTTTCTGGTGTATTGAGTGACAACGTATTGCTTTTCAGACCGGAGTGCTGGGGTAACCGTTTGGGGGGGATTTGGTTGGGTTTTATTTCCTGAAAAATATCAAATTACAAACATCGATCGAGAAAACGAGAGGCACATTGTGGGGTTGATTCATGCGTGGGTGTCAGGAAATGGAAGTCCTGATGGGAGGGGGAGGGGGGCGAGGGGGTATGAATGGATTTTCGTTTCCGAAAGGAAGTACAGGACGTCGTTTCTGTTGGAATGGTCACGGTCACGGTAACACAAACACACACAAACACACACAAACATACACACACAAGCACATACACAAAAACACACACACAAACACACACACACAAGCACACACACAAAAACACACACACAAACACACACACACAAGCACACACACAAAAACACACACACAAACACACACACACAAGCACATAACAACACAACAAACACACACACATATATACATTCGCTAATTCACTCTCACACATTCATTCACACTCTTTCGCTAATACATATATTCACTCACGTACACATACTGACTCATTTACACACACACAAGCACAAACTCATTCTCATATATCACTCATTCATTCAAAATCTCACATACTAACTCACTCATTATCACACACAATCTCACATACTAATTCATTATCACACACACACAACCCTAACCCTAACCCTAAGCTAACCCTAACCCTAACCCTAACCTAATCCTAACCCTAACCTTAATTCCTAACCCTGCCCGAAAGTAATAATAATCAGTAAAAAAATATTAAAAAATAACTTTCATAAGAATTTAAAAAAAAAACACTTACGTGATTAACTTTTTAATCACTCATTTCTTGTTAACAAAAATGTTTATTTAACACAAAATGTTCTGCTTTAATTTTTTGCTTGTTTTTTCCTGTTTGTAAATCCTGCCTCGTTTGTGCTTTTTTAGACGCAGAGAAGTCAACATAGTTTTCATTCGGCACTGCCAGGCGTTTTACGTAAACATCCGAAAAGTACTGACGCCGAGGCACTTTTAGCGCGGGTCCTGATGTAAAATAGCACCCATTTTATTTCATTCATTCCTTTTATTCTTTCTTCTACTCTCCCCATCCCTTCCTTCTATTCGCACTCGTCTTTTGTTCCTGCTTTGATCACCTCCCCTTTTTTATTTCCTTAGTTTATTCCCCCTTTCCTTCCTTCCTTGCTTTAATTCTTTTTATCCGGCATTTTGTTTGTTCCTTTCCTTTTCCTCTTTACATTTTAGCTTCTTTTTTTTCTTTTCCTCTCCCGTTTTTCTTTCTTTCCTATCTCCCTTCCTGCCCCCCCCGTACACTGCCATGGCGACTAGTGACACCATCTTGGCACCACTAGTGTAATGACGGGTGGAGGGACGAGAAGGGCGGTGGCGTCCATGTCGAAGATTCCATCAACGTCTCCGCCGTCCCTGTTAGTCGCCCTTTTCGACTGACACTTCTTGGAAATAATGATGAAATAATGGACAGCGTTTCGACTCAGCCAACTGTGTCTCCAGATAAGACTTTGACAGAAAAAGAGAGAGAGAGGGGGGAGGGGGAGAGGAAGGAAGAGATAAGAAGAGAGAGAGAGGGGAGGGGATGGGGATGGGAAGGGGGAACGACGTGTTTCAACATCAAGGAATTCCATCTTCCACTACTTTAAAAATAATCACTGACGAGGCAAGAGTTTAAGCAACAACAAAAAAACAGCAACAAAAAATAAAGAAAAGAAATAAAAACTCTTTTCAAAACGCACGCACTCACACACACACACACGCGCGCACTGAAAAACTTGTGCATCAAACGTGTTTTTTTCTTTTCGCTCTCTTGTATATCAAAGTGCATTTCTTTCTACAACTCTAAAGACACCATTGTTAAAAAATAAATAAAACTAAAACTATATTGTCCTCGCTCAATTAGTTAACACAACTTTAACATTAAATCAAAGTTTTTTCAAAACTCGACCCCCTCGTAGTATTAAGAACTGAAGACAACTGATTTCTGCCCAGTTATGTAATCTACGAATGTTTTATTTCAAAAGTTTTAAGCAAACAACGTATTAACAAACATATGTGTAAAATAAAACGAAGCAGAAATAGCTTACTTGTACTTAGACCATACAATAAAACAACCATCTACAATTCTGGTTTTCCATATCATTTAGCCCGTTTCAAAGATTTCATTTTAATGACGAAAACCACCGTAAAATTTCCACGGGGACTTAATTAGTGTTCTAATATATAAATCATATTCAATATTATCTCCATTTTTTGTGCACACGCTTTCATTCTGCTTCAATATGAAAGATTGTGTTTAAAAGAAATATGTTTTTAAAAAGTGTATTTCCAATCGGTTTCATCGATTACATGCTATATCCTTTCAGATATTTTTCATTTTGCTTAATGATATTTAAGAGAAGGCAGGAATTATATTTTCCACAAAAATTTACCTACTAATACTACACTCACAAAGAACCGATGATAAATTTAATAACAACTGGTAGTAAATCAATTCGCACACATATTTCCCTTTCATTATTTTCTTTCACAAATACAAAAACTATTTTCAGTTAGTTAAGTGAGCTGGACTGTTATAATTTAGTGAACACAATTTTCATGTACGCTAATCGAGTCTAGACCTTCTTTGTATATTTATGTAATTTTGAATTTAATTTAAAATGCGTAACTCCTTTCCGTTCTATCTTGATGTTATTTCTACTTCTAAGTGAGGTTACTAATCTTTTTAATTATAGTTTTGCGTTGCTCCTCTTCTTCATATGCAGACAGGGTCAAATATGAACATGCATGTGTGTAGGTGTGTATATATATATATATATGGGTATGCATGATAACGAATAGTGAATTCGACTCAAAATTCGGATAATAGACAGTCTGAAGATCGCGCACAAAGACGGAAAACCATGATTTCTGTATAAAAATTAACTTATATTCTCATTTAATATAAGGAAAATCATCGAGCACTGTATACATGGAAATCGAAACTCTGCACAGGGGAAAGGCCGATTATCGCTGCTATAAGTATATCTACATGTATATCTCTCTTTCTATCTCTCTCTCTCTCTATATATATATATATATATATATATATATATATATATATATGGAGAGAGAGAAAGAGAGAGAGAGTAAATACAAAGAGTGGTAGGGGCATGTTACAGCTATATATATATATAAGAGAGATGAGATATCGATATTATAAATATGATCTCTCTATCTATCTTAATATATATATGTATGTATATATATATATATATATATATATATATATATATATATATATAATGAGAGATAGATAATATATCGATAGTTGAAAATATAATCAATCTCTCTCTCATTCTCTCTCTCTCTATATATATATATATTAGTTCGCCATTTTCAAGAACTGTGTTCACACCTCATTGAAGGCTTGAAGAAGGGAATGGTTCTCGAAACTTTTCTTACAGACTATCCCATAAAAACAAAAAATAAAACTGAAATTGGAATTTACTTTATTTTGCTACTAAATTCGGCTCGAAATTGTAAGTTGCATGTTTGTTTATGTTTTCTTCATTCTCAGCTTTTTATTTTCACTACTATGTTTATATTCCTTTTGCAACGTGTGTTCTTATGCTTTATGATTTTATATTGACTTACTAATCCCATATATATATATATATATATATATATATATATATATAAATATATATATATATATATATATATGTATATATATATATATATATATATATATTTATAGGCTTGATGAAGGGAATTGTTCCCGAAAATTTCCTACAGCCAACAACAAAAATTGAAATTGGGATTTACTTTATTTTGCTTCTAAAATCGTCCAATAAATTCGGCTCGAAATTGTAAGTTGCACGTTTATTTATTTTTTCTCCATTCTCAGTTTTGTATTCACTATTATTATATATCTTTACCAAGTGTGCGCTTATGGTTTTGTGTTGACTGATTACACCTATAAATATATATATATATATATATATATATATATATATATATATATATATATACAGAGAGAGAGAGAGAGAAAGTGGGAGATAGATAATATTTTTTTATGGAAATCACTTCAGACAAGACATTGAGCCACTTGATGTAAGGAGCTAACAAGAACAATATGATTATCGCAAAGACACAAGAGTCCTATAAGCCTAAGTCTTGAAAAGACCAGATTATAAGTAGGAGGAAAACAGTCAGCAGGAAGGGGGTTCTACAAACATGCAGTTCTTGGAGAGAAGCTACTGGAATAGGAGGTTGTATTACAATGTAGTATCAAAAAACGAATTGATGGAGACCAATAGACCAACGAGTCAAACGAGCTGGAACAAAAGAAGCAGGGAATAGATTACATAATTCTGAAGAACACTTGTCATAATAGTATTTATAGAAAAGACTGAGACTAGCAACATCGCGTCTGTAGAGAAGATGAAAGGGTAGGGCCAATCAAATTACAGATACGTTTCTGCACCTTATCAAAGAACTCTTAAATGGGATAAAGATTCACCAGCCTAAATATGACAAAAGTACTCCAACATAATATATAGATAGTTATAAATATAATGATACGTACAAGCAGATGAAGATAAATATCGAGAGACGATGGAGGGTTAGGGTTAGGGTTAGGGTTAGAGATAAATTAAAGAGAATGTTTTCTGATGCGCGCAACTTTAACACGAGCGAAGGAAACTACAAATCAAAGGACAAAATGATCCATCTACTTCGGAATTAATCAACACCTCGGATAGCGTCCGTCCACGGCTTTGATCGTGTCCGAAAAAAACATCATTACAACAACACAAAAAATTGAAGTCTTTAGCAAAGACATACCAGAGTAACGCTTTTCAACTTTTCTGTTTAATTTACATTATATTATCATCTTTTTTTTCTACCAATTCGACCGTTAAAAAACGTTTTTTTTTGTCGTTTAAAAAAACAGCAAATACAAAAATATAAATAAAAACAGAATTCTAAGTGCAATAATGACAGTCTGCGAAAAAAAAAAATATAAAAAAACCCAAACCCAACGAGTTATTAAAGGTAGCCGGCAATCGTTAAATCTCGCGTGATCGTTAAATCTCGCGTGATCCCGTGTGATCTGAGAGTCGTATGTTTTCAGAGCGACTTTCGCTTCTCACAGGTAATTGTGTTTGTCACATAAAATGTCTGGTTACTGTTTTTCCCCCCATTCCATTATTTGTTTTTTAAGTATAACTCAAGGCTAGTATTCTAAGTCTAAATATACGTCGCAGGAATGAGTAAGTTGAACAAGCTTCCAAATTTTAACCCTAACCCTAACCCTAACCCTAACCTAAACCCTAACCCTAACCCTAACCCTTACCTTAACCCTAACCCTATGATTCAAAGCTTGTATTCTAAGTCTAAATACACGTCGCAAGAATGAGTAAGTTGCACAAGCTTCCAAATTGTAACCCTAACCCCTACCCCTAACACTAACCCTAACTCTATAACTCAAAGCTTGTATTCTAAGTCTAAATACACGTCGCAGGAATGAGTAAGTTAAAAAAAAAACACATTACCTACTCACACAGCACCTACTGTTATTTCATTTCACGCAGATATAAGTTTAGAGCTATACAATCTATCTCACTTACTACCACAACATGCTTAACAAATAGTATAGGCAAAACATAACCCGTCAAAACACGCCAACATTTACACGATCCCTTGTTACAACGTCCACGCAGGAAAAAATCTCTGAGCAGAACAGTGCTATAAATAAGATAACACCATGAGTGTACTCACCACACACATGCTATTCCAGAATCATAATCCTAACACACAAAATCGTATATAGTTAAACCCGCACACGGCGCAAAGCTTATGTATCTAATTGAATGCATGCACAAAATACATAATAACACAGAAACCTGGTTCCTTACAAATATCTATTATAATCACCAAACGAATTATGAACGAACAAAAACTCAACACATTTGATACTAGATGATCCAAATCTAACATCCTGCCCATTACCCTTCTTCTCCATCGCATTCGTGACTTGCTTCCCCTTTCCTTTGTATTCTGGCGTATTCTATCCTATTTACCAGTTCTTCACTACTCAACTGATACCAACATTTTTCACCATGCCCACTTTCCATACCCTCACTTTATTTCCCCCGTTCTCTGTATAACACCCGCCACCTGATAAAATATTTGACTTTTTAAATCGAAATATCGAGTATATGAACTCTTTTAAAATATTTCCGTGTTTACTTATTTTTCATCGCTTATCAACTAATTGAATACACTAATAATTGTGTATATATATATATATGTATATATTTATATATATATATGTGTGTATATGTATATATATATGCATACATATAATGTGTTAATTTAATTTATCTATCTATATATATATATGCATATATATATATATATATATATATATATATGTACATATATGCATACATAAAATGTGTTAATTTAATTTATCTATCTATATATATATGCATATATATATATGCATACATATAATGTGCTAATTTAATTTATCTATCTCTCTATATATGCATATATATATGTATATATATATATGCATACAAATAATGTGCTAATTTAATTTATCCATCTATATATATATATGCATATATATATATATATATATGTATATATATATATATATATATGTATATATATGCATACATATAATGTGTTAATTTTATTTATCCATCTCTATATATGCATATATTACTATTTAATTTATCCACATAAAATGTTATAAAGATAAATACTTTTTCATGTGTCCATTTTCAGTAATTACTTCAACGTAAGTAGAGCTATGGTGTAAGTTATGGAAATATATTTATCGCCATAAATATATTTTCATAACTTAATATATATGCATATATATATGTAATCTGCTAATTTTATTTATCTTAGCATACTATATATACAGGGTGATTCGTAAGTCACTTCACTTAGCTATTTAAAATATCATTTACAATTGAAGAGCGAATTTTTATTGTTATACATGTGGCCAAATTTGATGAATCTCTCACACTTGTTGAAAGGCAATGGAAACGTGATGTGAACAGAAAGCCTCCTTCACACAACACCATAATCAATCAAATATGCTACAAAGAGTCGTAAATTCCTTGCAAAAACGAATTGAGCTATGCATGCAGAACGAAGGTAAAAATTTTGAAAATTTGCTGTAATTTTAAACTCCCATAACTACCGGTCACTCGGTTCAAAACCCTGGATTATAAGTATTTTTCAACTCCAATCCAACGTCTTAAACCTCGCGGCCAATATTTGAACAGCTGATAAACTGTGGTAGTTTAAACACATTAAAGCGGCGATAACGACACAGTCATTCTACTTATATTAAGGAATGATGCATTCGGAAAAAACTAAGAAAAAAACTATATATATATATATATATATATATATATAGTTTTTTTGCTTAGTTTTTTCTGATAAGTTCCTGGAAATGACTGTTAGTTTTGTGAATTAACGTTATGTTTATTGTTTCCAACGGACAAAACAGCTGGAGAATTAATAAAAATGTTTGACATATAACCTTTGAATGTAAACATTTTGAAGGGGGTAATACCTGGTAAGATGGTTTCCATACAACTGAAAATATAAAATTTATCAAGAAAAAATCACTAATTTCTGATACTAGTAAACTATTTCTAAAAACAAAGAAAATAGAAAACTTGTTTGTGCAATTGTGAGTTTTTACTATCGCTATTTTACAATCACATATTTCATTAATGTTAATTCGCGTCAGTTTGATTAAGGTAGTCAAAGTTGTTCTCCTTTAACGGCGTTAAATGACTTTCTTTAAAGGGAAAAACAAAAAAAAAGGCCTGATTTACGTGTGTATAATTGTGTGCGCATGTGCGTACATTTCAAGAGCGCGCGCACACAGGTGGTGGAGTGGAAACACGTTTATTTACTGATTACGGATTGCGATAATCCCTATTTACTGGTTTTGTTAAGACAAAACACACGTTCTTATAAACTCCCCATGAAAACATCCAATGGACCACACGTGAACACTTTCAGATATTCTGTATATAGCGCGTATCAATATCACCGACTCGATTTCTGTTTTCGCTCTATATATCGCAGCCCTGTCTCGATCTCTCTCTCTCTCTCTCTGTTTGAGTGTGTCTCTTTCCACCCTCTTTCTCTCTCTCTCTCTCTCTCTCTCTCTCTCTCTCTCTCTCTCTATATATATATATATATATATATATATATATATATATATATATATGTACAAAATCTGCGACACTGGCATGTCGATGTTATCGATCAACAGCTATATATATATATATATATATATATATATATATATATATATATATATATATATATATATATATATATACGGAAATTGAAAAAGGAAAACCCCAAAAATATTATTTATGTATTCATCAACGTTTCGTCTTTATTATAAGACTTCCTCAAAATGATTGTCTGAAGCAAAACAAACACAAGTACAAAATATTTGAAACAAGGTGATGGCGAGTGTAAGCTTAAAATTGGGGCCGCTGATGTAAAAAAGATTGAGATACAAATAGATGGTGACAGTGGAAATTGAGTTGGCAGTTTGGGTATTTGTGGATGAGAGTTGAAAATAAAGCGGAGGGGTGGTAGGAAAATGGGAGATAATGCACGATCATTATCACTTTCGACGTAATATACTGTTAATGTTGGTATTTCGGGGTAGTTAGACAGGCTCTTGCTAGTCAGTGTAGGTGTGATAATTTATGCTAGGCAGAAGGAGTTTTATAGATGACATATTAGGTGCTCTCTTGCTGTTCTAGTGCGCATACCGGACACATTTAGTCCGTGATTTTTTCCTATCTAAAATTAGAAAGGTGAACATTCGCAGGATACCGACCGGATCACTAATATTGGCCAAGCATGAAAAATCGTCTGAATCGAAAGAACATTATTATGTTTTTTCTGTCATATTTCATGCTTTGGTGTAGGATATTTAATTTATATGTGATCCTGCCACACGAATAGCGTTTATCTCTCAGATTTGTGATGTATAAAATGCACAACGAAACACATCAAGAAGAAGGGGCAGTGACGTCAAGATATCGCTTTCTTCGGACCTGAACCATGTGGTACAGTAGCGGGTTTCTGTTACCTTAAACGCCCCTAAAACGAAGCTATTCTTATTTCCCCACCCGTTTTACCCCTGTTGATAAATGAATAGCTCCCTCGTTAAAGAAGCCCCTTTTTTGATAAACTTTTAGGACTGACGTTCACTCCAGATCTGAAATGTAAGACTTATATCCAATCTGTTGCCAAGAGAAACAGTTGGATCATTCTATCGCTCCAGAAAGTATCTGACTCCAGATACAATAAACTACCTATATACGAGTCAGGTGCGTCGAAAAATTGAATACTGCTGACACATCTGAGGAGGTGGCACACGGGGCACTCTTTCTTGCCTTGACAGGGTACAATATCGACTTCGAAATCTAGTAAGCTATGATCTCTTCTTTTCCCTACAACCTTTTTATCGCAGAAGAGATGTTGCTAGTCTCTCTCTACTCTTTCGTTATTTCCATAGAACGTGTTCGAGTGAACCTCGGTCTTTGGTTTCTCTGTCTACGACATTCCCAGCTAGAATTTGCTTTGGCACAACAACAAAAACGATTTCCCCTTTTCCAACTCGATGTGCCTAGCGTCAGGCGTTAATTTCCATATACAGAGTCACACGTTACTACGGGACTGATTCCTTACTGATTACAATTTGGTTGTCTTCAAATCTTATGTCAACAAATTGCTGTCATTAACCGCCCTTGAAAGTAATTAAACGTAATTCATACAATTGAGCGATGATTTTTTTTTATATTTTATTTTATTTTTTCTATTCACCCCAAACAAGGCATGTTGCAACTTAGACATAAGGGGTACTGTGATTACGAGCTAGATTTATAAGGAGGAACCTAGTTGAGGCTGGTGATACCAGATCAGGCTGCCCTGTGGCTCCCTGAGACGAAATTCACCTACATTGACGTTTTTTTTTTTTTTTTTTTTTTTGTAAAACTTAATTATGTTCTACAAAACCAAAAACAAAAACAACAGCCCCTCTTCCTTTCTCCCTCCCCTTTTTTATTTTTATTTTTCCTACCCTACTCCCGGTCCTGGATATGACCTTAAACTACATCCGATGGTGAGATCCGGCTTACGGACTTTGGGGAATGTGGAGCCTCCTCTTAATTACCATTGCTCCCAGGTCCACCCTGACCCGGAGTGGTAGTACCTGTTAGGGTCCCAACTATGGGTTAAATAGAAACAGATATTAAAAGGGGAAAGAAACAAAAAAGAGGAGAAAACAGGACCAGATTCGGCATTAAATAACCCAAAAAGGGTTGATATGCCGTAAAACAAAACTACCAAACTACCAAACCTAGTTGAGGAGTTGTGCAGTAAGTTGTATGTTCACATTTCATTTATTCATGTTGGTAAAAAGAGAAATCTATTAGAGTAGAAACTAATTCAGCATCTGGAACCATTTACAGTGAAGAGGTAGGATTTTGCTGCTAGTCGAGTCGATCGGAGGTATTTACGTTTGTGTTTTTTTACGGTCAACTTTTTTTTAATATACATTCAATTCATTTATTTTGCATTGGACACTATCAACATTTTTTTCTAAAATAAATGTTATCTTTTTAATCTTTGACCCTGATAATTTTCTTACAAACATATGCATCTGTATTCCTCTCATGACAAAAAATCAATTCTTTGAAAAGCCATGGTTTTAGGAAAAATAAATCCCTTATTTTGAACAACTGAAGATGTCATAGACTTTGTATTCTTACAACTTTTATTCGAATTCATTAACTTGCCTATATAATTGCTCTATCTCGTATATAGAGAATCACCTCTTTTTAATGATAGGTTCTATTTTAAATATAATATGCATTATACAGTTATTTTCTTGTTCCTTATATATATATATATATATATATATATATATATATATATATATATATATATAAGGGAAGATTTTTCCGAAATATTTTTAATCATCCTAATAACACACGAACAGTCGACACCACAATTGCTGTTATGTAAGATTTTAAAGAAGAATAAATAATAAGTCCGCCGACTTCGATTTATTATTTTTGTTCCTTCCAGCTTACAACCTATCCGGCACTCTGCCTTCTTAACATATTACTAATATATATATATATATATATATATATATATATATATATATATATATATATATATATATATATATATATATATGCTGATGAGTCCCGATTATAAAGGACGAAACGTATACGTACATAGATAATAAACAAAACAAATATTTATTATTTGTAGCTCCTAGAAAACCCGTCTAGATGGGCACTGTAAGTGTAGTATTAACACAGCATGACGTTTCTAGCTATAAATGCATCGTTCCTTTCATTAAGTTGAACGCTCTTATGACGTCAAGCCGCCGGATAAAGTGTTAAAATTCTCACTGTTTGGCTAAATGGTTCTAGACGTCGGGATTTGAGTTGCAAAATACTCGGAATCCGGGGTTTCGAATCGCATGACCAGTACTGAATAATTATATCTCTATGCTGATCAGTCCTGATTATAAAGGACGAAACATATACGTACATAGATAATAAACCAAACAATTATCATATATATATATAAATGGAATGCTGTTTCGTCGTCTATATATATATATATATATATATATATTAGTTCAGCTTTTTAGAATCCTTTAAGGTAGTAGCATTCGTTCTGAGTGTATTTACCAATCTCACGGATGGAGAAACGTCTGTATTACCGAAATGGCCGCTTCAAAGTCTACCGAAAGTGGAAACAACTTTGGAAATGAGAAAATTAAAATGATTACAAAGTCTATAAGAGATTCCTCTGTAATTAAATGCAGAAGAACACAGCTGGCACCGTTTCGCTGCACACCTTCAAACGAACGAGTAAGAAGGGGACGGCCGGCGCTGGACAGATGTGCATCTCTTACAAACTACCACAAAATGCACTTAAAAAAGCACCTACTCCCCCCGAACAACATAACGAAGAAAAACCATACAAATAGAAGAAACTTAGAACATACATGATACGACAAATTGTCTGTGAATGACAACCCCCTCTCACTCTCTCTCTTTCTCTCTCTCTCTCTCTCTCTCTCTCTCTCTCTCTCTCTCTCTATATATATATATATATATATATATATATATATATATATGTAAAAACTGCGACACTGGCATGTCGATGTTATCGATCAACAGCTATTATACACTGAGATTTCATCAGGCAGAGTTAGAATCCGATCTTGACCTCAAATCATATTTGGAAAGAAATAATGACCTAAGGTTAAGATCAGATTCTAACTTTGCCTGATGAGATCTCAGTTTATAATAGCTGTTGATCGATAACATCGACATGCCAGTGTCGCAGATTTTGTACATGTCTGTGTAAATAAAAATAATCATATATAAAAGCTCTATTTGATATTGAGCACCTTTTATAAACCCGGTTGAAATTCTTTGGATTACTACCCTGTGGATGTTTTACCTGGATTATATATATATATATATATATATATATATATATATATATTATATTACTACCACAACACTCTCACGAAAACTCCATTTGTCAACATCCAAAACCTTGACTCCTTCGTTTTTCAATATAAACACATCCTAGTTAACAATACTAAAATAATACACCATGATACTAACATCAAGATATTAAAAATTCTTGAAGCCCTCTACTAAACATCTCGCAATCAATAAAGTTAATTATGAAACTAGTCACCACATTGTAAAGTGTCTAGCATAGTAACTAACGTTAACAAATTCTTAGCGGTTAAGCAATCATACTTTTGTAATTTTGCAAGCACTTAGAACCCAATCCTGTTCGCATGCAACATCTCAATATTATAGACGTCAATTCTAAAGTTCTAAATTTCTAGCCGTTAAAAATAAACTCAACAGTAAAGACATATTTGTAAAGACACCAAGACTAACACCGCCTGATGACGATTTGACGAATGAAGTATTCGCGAAAAAAGAAAGATAAATGGATCAAGAAACCCATGTAACGTACATAAACCAATTTGACAAAAATACTAAGTGGACCATTCGGAAAATTTTTAAAATAAAAAAGTGTTATCAAGCAAATACACTCCGTGTTATTTAATAAAGTTTAGCTCAATGAAAATACGCTGCCTTAATACACCCACGCACAATATATATATATATATATATATATATATATATATATATATATGCAATGAAGATAGCGTAAGCATGAAATATCGATGTCTGTATGTAATAAATTATTAATATTTATTTATAAAATATTATCATATACCCCCCTTTACTAAGGCTGGGCACTCTGAGTGAATTTAATAACAAGCAGTACTACTAGCTTCATTGCGAGATCCAACACGGTTTGTTGTTGTTGATAACTCTTCGCTGCTTTCTGTGAATACCCGCCGACTTGGCATTTACAAAGTTAAGTTCCTCCTAACTTCCAAGCAAATGTGTGGTGGCCAATGGGTAAGTCGGGAATTAGCTTCCTGCACTGAAGATTGCGTAAGCATGAAACATCGACGTCTATATGTAATAAATTATTAATATTTATTCATAATATATATATATATATATGTATATATATATTATGAATAAATATTAATAATTTATTACATAAAAATATAGAGCAGAAATATAAATATATATGAGATAATTTATTTCATTTTGACTACAAAATTGATTTTGTTTCACGAGAACAATTTGAGGGGCTCACGATCATGAGGTCTTGAAATAACATTATGCCTGTTAAGATAAGTTCAGAATCAGAGACAGTTTTATGAAGGTGACAGAAATTTAAAATAAAAATTGAATATGAATAGAAACAAAAACAAAAACCAAAAGCAAAAAGCAAAAATAGAAATACAAGTAAGAAGAAAAAGAAAAAGAAGAAGGAAATATTAAGAGCTACACGGGACATAGAAAGGAAATAGAAAGAGAGGAAGAGAACGCAGACGTGATTTGGTAAAGGTTGGTCGAAATATGAAAGCGTTAACACGTTCAAAAAAGAAAACTCTGTCTGGGACTGGCTTTTGCGGAAGTCGGCAAGTGACAGATTATCTAATTTGGTAATATGTCTATGAAGATGGAGGGAGAGAGTAACCCTATATGGAGAGCGGGTGGATGAGTAGGTGGGGGTGGGGGTGGGGAGGGTAAAATATTTAAGGTGATAATAACAATAAAATCAAAAAGTTAATTGAAGATGAAGAATGTCTATAAATATAAAATTATGAATATAGCAAATATGTAATCGTAATTATATTAATAATATAACAATGTAAGAAATATATATACAAATATATATATATATACACACACACATATATATACATACATATACAAAAATACACATACATATATATATAAACATACATACATACATACATACATACATACATACATATGGACATACATACATACATACATATGGACATACACACATACACATACACACATACACAAATAAATATACATATATACATATATATACATATATATATACATACACACATATACACATATCCATATACATACATACAAACATACACATACAAACACATACATACATCCACACACATACATATACATACGCACACATATATATATATACATACATATATACATATATATACATCCATATATACATATACATATATATATACACACAGACATACACACACATACATACATATACACACATATACATATATATATACATATCCATACATATATATATACATATATATATATACATATACACACATATATGTATATACACATACATAATACATACATACAAATACACATATATTATGATAACAATAATAATAATAATAATAATAATAATAATAATAATAATAATAATAATAATAATAATAATAATAATATAAATACAAGCCGTGGGACTCAGGAGAAAGACCTGAGTGTCATGATGGGCAGGTGCTCCCTCGTTAGCCAACATGGGGGACCCGGTCCGCATCCTGCGAATGTTGGCCCTTCTCATTTCAGAAACAAGACAGCGGACAAGAACCAGGTAAGTAACCTCTTTGATTCCAGGTATGACAAGGACACAGACCAAAGACAGGAAAACCAGAGCGAAAACAACAAACTGAAAGGATATAGAAAGAAATGGACCACGAAAGAGAACAGACTGGTGATAGAGTGCTATTATAAAAGCCGCTACCCTACAGAAAGAGGCTACCGAAAACGAATGAAACATCTATGGGACATTACTAGTGACTACCATACAACGGAACAAAGGATAGCATATCAAGCAAGACAGATCCTCAAGCGAAGATGGTTCTCGGAGATGGAACTGACGGAAATCAGACAGAAGGCTAATGGCGAAACGGAGCAAGAAACACCACCAAAGGAGAGACCACAGAAAGAGGACGAGCAAAACATACACACTGAAACTGAAGAGATTGAAGACTACGGAATCACAGAACCAGTGGAGATATAAGACTGCAGAACCACAGAACCTGCTGAGATAGAACTCAACGAAAAAGAAGCAAGTGAAGTGGAGAACATTAGACGATACATGTTAGAAAACAAAACAAAACTCCCATCTCTCAGGAATGAAGTAGCGAAGAAGTTACAAGCAGAAACAGAAAGAGTAAACAGACTCCTCACACACATCCCAACAGAAACTATTACAGACCTAAACAACCTGATATATGCTGGGGCAAAATCGGTAAGTATGAAACTAAGAAACGAAGAGAATGGACAAAAGAGAGGACCGACAAAACCTGGATGGGAAATCAGACTGGAAACCCAGATCACCAAACTTCGGAAAGAAGCTAAAACCGTGAACAGAAGGAAGGAGGACATGAAACGATTAAGAAGCAAACATCAGAAACGCAAGGAAAAACTAAATGAGAAACATGAAGAAATAAAACAAAGGATAGCAGCAACAGAAGGAAGACTGGGACAATACAGGTACAAATCAGAACAGAGCAAACAGAACAGGACCTTTGAAAACAATGAAAGCCAGTTCAACAAAAACGTAAATGGAGAAAAAACAACAGAGTTACCGAACCCAACAGAAACAAAACAATTCTGGAGCAAGATATGGGAAGGACCAAAAAAGCACAACAAGAATGCCCAATGGTTGAAAAACATGAGAGATGAACTGCAGGAAATCGAAGAAGGAACCGAAACAGAAATCAACAAAGAAACGATCAAGAAAACCCTAAAAAAAATGGCAAACTGGAGAGCACCAGGCCACGATGGAATACATGCATACTGGTTTAAAAAATTCACGACCCTGCATGAAAGAATAGCGCAGAAACTGAGCGGATGTATCCATAAAACAGACGTACCAGAATGGATGACGGAAGGAAGAACAACACTAATACAAAAAGACCCCCAAAAGGGAACGACCCCCGGCAACTACAGACCGATAACATGTCTACCAATAATGTGGAAAATTCTCACAGCACAACTGAGAGAACAAATCTACCAATCCCTAGACAATCGTGGACTGCTCCCCGAGGAACAAAAAGGATGCCGGAAAGGACAAAGAGGGGCACATGATCTACTATACATTGATCAAAAGACCCTGAAGAATGTGAAGAGAAGACAAAAGAACATAACCATGGCATGGATTGACTACAAGAAAGCCTACCACAGAATCCCCCAAACATGGATAATTGAATGCTTAAAGATATACAAGATACCAGACAGGATTATTAATCTCATCCAGAAAGCGATGGAAACATGGAGACTAAAACTGACAGCCGGAGGACAATACCTGTCTGAGATAAAAATACAGAGAGGCATTTTTCAAGGAGACTCCCTATCACCACTACTGTTTATAATAGCCATGATGCCACTCAACTACATACTCAGAAAATGTGATGCCGGATACAGGTTTACCGATACAGAACAAAGAATAAACCACCTGATGTACATGGATGACCTTAAACTGTTTGCAAAAAACAAAAAAGAACTGGAAAAGCTGATAAACACAACCAGGATATTCAGCCAGGATATCCAAATGGAGTTTGGAATAGAAAAATGTGCACTGCTAGAGATCAAAAAAGGAAAACTGGAGACGACAGAAGGTATAGAACTCCCCAACCAAGAGGAGATGAGGGCGCTAGGAGAACATGAAGCTACAAATACCTGGGAGTTCTGGAAGCAGACACAATCAAATATACAGAAATGAAAGAGAAGATTGGAAAAGAATATCTACGAAGAACAAGGAAACTCTTAGAAACTAAACTATATAGCAGAAACCTAGTAAAAGGGATAAACACATAGGCTGTATCACTAATAAGATACTCTGGACCATTCATAGGCTGGACCAAAGAAGAACTCAGGCACCTTGACCAAAGAACAAGAAAACTAATGACTATGCACAATGCTTTGCACCCAAAGACGACACGGACAGACTCTACGTGAAAAGAAATGAAGGAGGTAGAGGACTGGTAAGTATAGAAGACTGTGTGGAAGACACCAAAAAAGAGCTGGAGAAATATGTAACCCAGAACACGGAAAGACTGATCACCACAGCAAGAGACACCAGCCCAACAAACAACCCCGGAAGTACTGAACCCAGAAACAAAAAGACAAGAAAGGAAAAGTGGGAAGAAAAACAACTACATGGACGCTTTACAAGACTCACAAGCGATGAAGCCAATGAAAACAGCTGGGCATGGCTAAGAAAAGGACACCTGAACAGAGAAACGGAATCTCTACTGACGGCCGCACAGAACAATGCGATTAGGACAAACTTTATTAAAGCAAAGATAGATAAAACCCAGGAAAACAGCAAATGCCGACTGTGTGGACAAAGAGACGAAACGATAAATCATATAATAAGTGAATGCAGCAAGCTAGCACAAAGGGAATACAAGAACAGACATGACAGCATGGGGAAAGAAGTACACCGGGAAATGTGCAAACAACTGAATTTCGAATATGCAAAAAAACGGTACACACACAAACCAGAAACTGTACTAGAAAACGAAAAACACAAAATCATACGGGATATGAATGTACAAACAGACAAACCAATAAGAGCAAGGAGACCGGATATGATAATAATCAACAAGAAAGAAAAATCCTGCAGACCACAGAGTGAAGATCAAAGAGACGGAAAAGAGAAGCAAATATACTGAACTTGCCAGAGAATTGAAAGGAATATGGAACATGAAGAAAGTCAGTATAACACCAATAATCATAGGAGCACTAGGAACAGTCCCCAAAAACATGGAGAAAAGACTGGGAGAAATAGGAATCAAAGGGATAACTGAGACCATACAAAGAACAGTAATGATCAAAACAGCTACAATCCTGAGAAATGTCCTCGAATGCGGAAACCAACCCACATAAGCAACGAATGGAGAACAAACACATGGAAGCACAAGACAGCAGAACCGGGGAAAATACAACCGCACGAGAGAGACGCAAGCATAGGCTGACGCCACGAAAAAAAAAAAAATTATGGACAGAGGGTCGAGAAGGGAAAGCGCAAACCAGACCTCCACTGGAAGAGCGCGGACAGCTCTGGGACCGTGGGGAGGCTTGTTGCCACTCGGGCCCCAGAGGGGACCAATGGCCCTTATCAGCGGGAAATCGTTGGTAGGTGGCTGTTGCGATTACCGCAAGGTCATCAGCGGTGATGAACGAAAAGAGGTGGAGCATACTGGAAGTCTGAGGAGACTTGTTGTCACTCAGACTCCAGGGAATACCACAGGTTGTCGGCAGTGGGCAATCACTGACGACGACCAGTGTGATAACTCCTAGTGAGTAAATAATAATAAGAAGAAGAAGAAGAAGAAGAAGAAAAAGAATAATAATAATAATAATAATAATAATAATAATAATAATAATAATAATAATAATAATAATAATAATAATAATAATAATAATAATAACTAGAGGGATAATGGTAATTAAGACGATACTTTTCTTATAGTAGTCCTAAAAAGGTTCTTATTTATCTTTGGCAATGCCAGTATATATATTTTATAAATGGTGGTATTAGGAAAATATATAAAGGATACTCAAGATAAAAGCACGACATAGTAGCAATTAAGATGATGTAGTATTCATAAATTATTAAGATTGCCGAAAAGTCAATAGGTCATTTTTTCTTGTTTTATATGATAAGGGGGTGGGGGTTATATTCTGGGTAGTTTGTCATAGAAGGGAGAAAGTATAAGTAGTATTTATGGATTTACGAGTAGGGGTAAAATTTCTGGTTGTATTCAGAAACAATGAGGTAGAGTAGGTAAATGGTTACTAACCCATATTTATTCTAGGGGGCGATTACGGGGTAGGTGGGGAGAGATGGGTAGGATTGATAATGTGTTAGAAGGGAGGGTAGAATGTGTTGGAGGAGAGTTAGGATAGTGTAAGTAGAGAGAGAAGAGAATAAGGGGTAAAAATGAAATTATGTGGGTAAGTAGAGAAACTATATAGGAAAAACATATATATATGACATCGCTAGCTATAAATGCATCGTTCCTTTCATTAAGTTGAACGCTCTTATGACATCAAGCTGCCGAAATAAGTGTTAAAATTATCACGGTGGCCGTATGGTTCTAGATGACGGGATTTGAGTTGTAAAATACAAAATACTCGTGGCCCAGTGTTTCGAATCACGCGACCAGTAGTAAATAGTTATATTTCTCTGGTGATGAGTCCCGATTAAAAAGGACGAAACGTATACATACATAGATGATAAACAAAAACAAATATTTATTATATATACTAGTAAATATATGCTCCCTCCGGTCGAATAGTTTTGCTAGGCTGCAGCGTCAGAAATGAACGCTCACCCGTAAACCGATGTTGCCCCAGACATATTTCTTGGGTGGTTAGACATTGATTTTCTTTGTTTCCGACCAAGAATATTTTTAGTTAAAAAAAAATTTCGACCCCACCCCAATTTTTTTACCCTCCCCCATACATAGAAATATTTTTAGTTCAGAAAAAAAAATTTTTTTGACCCCCCCCCACCCCCAATTTTCTTTTATCCTCCCTCATACATATAAATATTTTATATTAAAAAGTAAAAAACATTTTTTTTTACCCCCCAATTTTTTTTACCATTCAGTTAATAAAATTTTTTTTTACCATCCCCCCCCCAATTTTTTTTACCCTCTCCCATACATAAGAATATTTTTAGTAAAAAAAAAAAAATTTGCCCCCCGCCCTCCCATGAAAAAAAAAATTTACCCTCCCGCATACATAGTTAAAAAAAAGGAAGAAAAAAATAAGGCGGCGCCTCGGTCATATCATAGAACTCATGTTTAAATATGCTATTGAAGGCGCCTACGTCATATTAAAGAACCGGGATATGTATTGCTTAACTTTAATTTACAACAAAACACCTTGTCTTAACAACGTAATGAAAATAAAGAATGATAATGTGAAAAACTCCTCTCACAATGACGTCACTTCCGAAAGGATGACTTTGCAATTTTAACAGTACTTGCCATTCAAAGTATGATTTAAAAAAAACACGCTGGTTTCTTAATGAAATGTGTTTAATTAATTGTATGAATAATTTTTATTAATATCATCTTATCGGAAAATATTGTAAATACATATGTAAATTTGATAATAGCAGTTATAAGTGTATATTTGTAAATATGAATTTAATTGAAGGTTAAAAGGAATGAATTATGTAAATGACAAAACCCGTCTAGGGTCTGAACGACTTTTGGTAGCAGTATATAAGGAAGTTGAAAAAGTATTAGTTTAAGTAAGATTCTTGACACGTTTTTTGTTCTAATCGCAGTCTCGTCTTGAAATTTCTTTCTACTTTATTTATATGTTTACGGCGGTTTTTGTAGTACTATATATAGAAGCTGGCGGACTAAGTAAACAGTAATATTACTCTGATAGAGTTTCGGCTTCAGACGGACAGACAGACGGACAGACAGACAGATACATAATCTCCATTATTAATATATATATATATATATATATATATATATATATATATATATATATATGCTTCTTGTGTAATCATTGTAAAATTAATAATTATTCAAGTAACATACATAAGTTTACAACTGAATAAAAAACTAACACATATAATAATCATAATAATTCATGAGACACAGAGCCATATTAAATAAACAGAATTGTGCGTGTGTACGTTGCTTGTTATCATTAGCTCAATTATGCGATACCTTCTTTCTAAGTCCATATTCCAACGAATAATATCTTCTTAACTGCTTCCACTGATACAGATTATATGGTGATTGTGAAAAAATAATTTTTAAAAAACGCCATTTTTCTTCTGATTCTTCTATTTTGGACATTTTTTAAAAATAAATTCTTATTTATTTATTTAATTTTCTTTATTTAATTTTTTGTTTTATGATAAAAATTTAGAAAAGTTATCATCAGATGCGTTCATTAAAGCGATAGAAAACGCCATTTGAACCATGACAAACCAACGAACATGCTATTGTAACTGGAGCGTGACAAACCAACGACGATGCTATCCCAAACTAAAGAGGGACGAAAAATGACCATGCTATTCCGAACTGTAGCGTGACAGACCAACGAGTATGCTATTCAAAACTGAACCGTTACAAACCAACAAATATTCGATTAAAAACTGAAGCATGACGGATAAACGAACATTCTATTCTAAACTAAAGCGTTACAGACCAACGAACATTATATTCCAAACTAAAGCATGACAGACCAACGAACATGCTATTTCAAATTGAATTAGGACAGACAAACCAACATTCTATTTAAAACTGAAGCATGACAGACCAACGAACATTCTATACTTAACTAAATCATTACTGACCAACGAACATGCTATTCAAAATACTTGTAAAACAAGCACAGGGATTCAACATTGCAGCTGGATCTTGGTAGATAGTGTAAGACCTATTAGAGGCTCTTTTTTGGGACCCTGTCAGAAAAGGGAGAGACTAGTGGTTGGTGCACCAGCCAAAAATGTGAGAAAAATATGCCGTGCATGGGCGAATGGTGGCTTTGTAGAAATATAGGATACTGGCAGGTGTGAGACGTTTTCGAGCTCGGTAGAGGGAGCTCATTTTCTTTGCAGCAGCCTTGGCAATGTCTTCTATGTATTTGTTCCATTTTATGTTACCTGTAATGTTAAGCCGAGGAGTATAAATGATGGGCTCTCAGGTAGGATGCTATCAGCCATGGCGATCGGTGGCTGAGAAGGTTTCTTATAATTGTTTAAGGAAAAGAAGCATTAACTATTACCATTCATTTTGTCCCCATTGCGACTGAGATAGGAATATTTGCTGACGACACCACGCTCTACTCTCGTCATGTGAGCAAATCCGATGCGCACATATCTGAGGCAATGGCTGAATCTTTAGAAAATGAATCCAGTCTGTAGTGAAATGGGGTAAAAAATGGATGGTAACTTTTAATGGCACAAAGACAAAGCTACTTTCCTTCAATAACTACAAGAAACCTCTTCAACCACCACCGATTGTCATGGCAAATAACACCCTACCTCAGAGTCCAACATTCAAACTACTCAGCCTAAACTTCACAAGTAACATGAATTGGAATAAATACATTGAAGACATTGCCAGAGCTGCAGTAAAGAAGGTGGGCTCCCTCTACCGTGCTAGTAAACTTCTCACACCTCACATTATCTGTATCTCTATAAAGACACCATCCGCCTATGCATGGAATATTGTTGCCACATCTGGGCTAGTCTCTCCCTCTTAGACAAGGTCCAAAAATAGTTGTCAACTTGATAGGTCCTTCCCTATCCACCAAGCTCCAGCCCCTGTCCCATCGCCGCAATGTTGCTTCCTTGTGCCTGTTTTACAAATACTTCAATGGATTGTGCTCTGATGAGCTTTCTGCTCTGGTGCCCCCACGACGTAAATTCACTAGACCAACCCGACAATCTGCCAAATCCCATCCATACACTGTGGATGTTCCCAGATGCCGAAGAGCCTTCTACTCCAAAAGCTTTTTTCCTCGTGCTGGTGGATTCTGGAACTCCCTCCCTGCTCACTGCTTTCCTGACGTTACTGACATGCAGAAATTTAAAACTAACGTAAACAGACATCCCGCTGCGCAGCTCCCAATTTAGGTTGACCCCCCCCCAAAAAAAAACAAAAAACTTTCACCCTTTTTTCTCAGTAGCCCTTACGTCTAAAGTGGCGCCCTTCTTAGTCGGGGTGACCTATGTTAAATATTTTTTTTAAACTACAGACTGGAGGTCATTTTCTAAGGATTCAGTCATTGCCTTGGATATGGGAGTGTTATTCTTTTGCCCACATATCGGGAATATATCGTGGTGTTATCAGGAAATATACCCATCTCGGACACAATCGCATCCAGGAGATAGTTTATGATAATCAGGAATAATGACTGTCCAAGGATTGACCCCTGAGGCACATCCGCATTAATATCAAGTTGTTTTGATATGCGGCCATCGAGGACAACCTGAATATTTATCTTGGCTAAAAAAGGGTCTGATTCTATCATTCTATCTTTTTAAGTTTCCTGCAAAAATTTAACGTTCATTTATCATCTTTAGCTTTTGTCATTTTTCCAATTTTGACTTTCTATTTTTCTTTTTTTTTCAATTTGTTAATCGTTGTTTTGTTTCTTTTGTAAATTTCTGTTTCTCTTTCTCTCTCTCTCTCTCTCTCTCTCTCTCTATATATATATATATATATATATATATATATATATATATATATAGTAAGCTATGAAAATATATTTATGGCAATTAAGCTACACAGAGGCTGCCGCGTTTCATCCCCGGGCGAAAAAGCTTCGTTTTTTTTTAGCCTGAAGATTCCCACCGGGGATGAAACGCGGGAGCCTCTGTGTAGCTTAATTGCCATAAATATATTTTCATAGCTTACTACGTAGCTCTACTTACGTACCGAGCACTGTTGAAGTAAATACTAAAAATTGATACATAAAAAATTATATCTCCGATAATATATATATATATATATATATATATATATATATATATATATATATATATATATATATATGTTATTGTTTATTATCTATGTACGTATACGTTTCATCCTGTTTCAATCGGGACTCTTCAGCATAGAGATATGACTATTCACTACCGGTCACACGATTCGAAATCCTAGATTACAAGTATTTTTCAACCCAAATCCAACGTCGCTAACCGATCGGCCAATTCTGAAAAGCTTATAAACAATGATAATTTTAACACATTTAAAGCGGCGATATGTACAGGCATTTTACTTCTATAAGGGAAGGAATGATGCATATAAATCAAGTGACGTCATGCTGTGTTAGTACTACCATTTACAGTGCTCTACTTTTTTACGAAGAGCTTCAAATATAAATATTTGTTATTGTTTATTATCTATGTACGGATATATATATGTATATATATTTAAAATCGCTGTGTATTAGCTTATTAAAGAAATTCATTGCAATGCCCTTTACAATTGTTTCAAAAACAATTCATTTTACAACCTATATTATTACAAACTTTTTCTTTGCACTTTTTAATAACTCTTCTTTATCGTTCAGTCTTTTCGTCTTTACTGTCACCCAAGACTTCCATCAACTATGTTGCTAAGGCAACTGCTGCAGAAGCACCTGCATCCTGATGCAATCCTCTACCTGTATACGTGTCTAGTCCTAAGATGGGGAGGTACTGCTGCCATATCTGGGGAAGTACTGCTCAAAGAATTATTTCTTTCCTTGACAAAGTACAGAATCGACGTCGCAATCTACTGGCGAGTCATCTCTCTTCTTCCCAGCATCCCTTTTCTCACAGACGAAACGGTGCTAGGCTTTCTCTAATCTATTCATATGTTCATGGTACTTCCAATCTCTGGTTCTGTTCTGTAAAACATTCACAGCAAGAACTCGTTTAGTTACCACCAACGCGCAGAACTTTCCTTTTATACTCTCTGTACCTAAAACCAAACAGAACGGGGTTTCTTTCCAAGAACTTCCCATTTGTTGAACACAATATCGCAGGACTGCTTCCAAGCTGATCGAAACATGTTCGTCTTTATTCCTTGCTTCTTTTGTTTCAGCTCGTTTGACTCGTTGGTCTAGTGGTCTTTATCAATTCACTTTTCGCTATCTCGTTTTCCTATTCAAATAGCTTTTTTCCCCTAGAACTGCAGGCTTGATAAAACTCTCTTCCTGCTGACTGTCTTCCTCCTACCTTTAGACTTGGTCTTTTCAAGACTAAGGTCAGTAGGCATCCCCTGTCTTTGCGGTAATCATCTTCCGTTCTTGTTAGCTCCGTAGGAGGTGATAGTTGTTTAGTGGATAACGACGTGGACTCGTGACCTGGGTGTGCCAAGTTCGAACCCAGTCGGTTCCATAAAAATCACTTTAACTTAAGGATGTTGGCAACCATTACGTGGTCCCTCCAGCAAAAATGCCAACAGCAGAATCAAGCCGGTCAACGAAGTGGTGGTAGGACAAAAGCCCACCGGACAAAGACCACCGGACAAAGACCGACTAAAAATAATTCAAACTCGGACAAAAGCCCACCAAGGTAAAAATAAATTCTTTATTTTAAATTAAAAAATAAAATCATATTTAATTTTTTTTACAATGATCAATAAGACTATGATGAGTAATAAAATACATGATTTTAAAAATGTATTTTTTCGTTTTACCACCCGGACTTAGGGTTAGTACTAAAAAAGGTGCGTGTTTTTTTATGAAGTAATCTTTAAACGAATGCAGTATTTACAATGTAGCGGAAAAAATGCTTAAAAATGAAATTTAAAAAATTGTCAAGAAAAAAAAAATTACAGACAAAGTGTTATTGATAAAAAAAATTAATTTTTTTTTAATTAAAAAAAAACTTAAATAATTTCTTTTTTTAATTTTTAAAAATTTATTTATTTTACGTTAGTGGGCTTTTGTCCGTGTTTGAAATATTTTGGTGGGCTTTTGTCCAGTTGGCTTTTGTCCGGTGGGCTTTTGTCCGGTGGGCTCTTGTCCGCCCACCAACAAAGTTGTACCGTGGTGATTCATACGAATTTACTCTTACTTAGCTTCACTAAGTTGCCAGGAGCGACTTCCATAAAAAATCATGTTCAATCCTCTCATAATATTCTTCATCATAACACCGAAAATCAACTTCTTTAACCCTTAGCCTCGAGCGCCTGTCTATCTTGATCACCAGTGACTCATTAATAAAAAACAAATAAAACAGTTTAACTTTGCCCTCGTGAGGAGTACAATTCAATAGGGACTTTTTGTAACCTGAAATTATCTCCCTTTATTTTGTACTCGCCAGTATTTTCTGCCTTTCGTTCTGTCTTTCTTTCTTATTTCTTTTTCTTTTCTTTTCTTACTCCATCTTCTTATCCTCTTATTACTTACCATCTTTCCCTCCCCACCCCCTGTGTCGCTTATCAAAAGGATAAATCAATCTTAATCTTCTCCCCTCCCCCTTTTCACCTTGTACAACTGTGCCCTTCTACTTGACACGTGTCGCCAATTCCCTTTCATCTTTCTCGTAGATCGTTATCAACTCTATTATTAATGTTTCAATAACGATGCAGCGAAACATTCCGATAGAAATAAAACATAATCCAATAGCGATAAAAACGCCCTTCTCCTTCCGTTACTCGTCACAGGTTTGCCCTTTCGCGCCGACATTCTTCTTCTTCTCCTTCTTCTTCTTCTTCTTCTTCTTCTTCTTCTTCTCCTTCTCTTTAAATTCCAATGCGGAACTCTTTTTCACACGTTTACCTATGGCGTCAAATTAAAAAGATATTTTTCTATTTCTTTAAAGAGAAGACAGAAAAATAGATGAATGAAAGAAGGAAATAGAAGGAATTTGAAGAAAAGGGAAAAGGTGGACGATTAGAGAAGAAACAAGACGTGAACAAAGAAAGTAAAAAGATCAAATATGAGAAAGAATTTGGCATGGCAAACAACACCCTGCCTGAGAGTTCAACATTCAAACTCCTCGGCCTAACTTTCACAGATAACATGAATTGGAACAAATACATTGAAGACATTGCCAAGGCTGCAGCAAAGAAGGTGGGATCCCTCTACCGTACTAGTAAGCTTGTCACACCTGACATTATCCTATATCTCTACAAAGCCACCATCCACCCATGCATGGAGTATTGTTGCCACATCTAGTCTCCTCCTCTTCGATAAGGTCCACAAATGAGTCACCAACTTGATAGGTCCTTCACTATCCACCAAGCCCCAGCTTCTGTCCCATCGCCGCAATGTTGCTTCATTGTGCCTGTTTTACAAATACTTTAATAGATTATGCTCCGATGAACTGGCTACTCTGGTGCCCCCTCGACGTAAATTCAATAGACCAACCTGACAATCTGCCAAATCCCATCCATTCACTGTGGATGTCCCCAAATTCCGAAGAGCTTTCTTCTCCAAAAGCTTATTTCCTTGTACTGCTGGACTCTGAAACTCCCTCCCTCCCTGCTCCCTGCTTTCCTGACGTTACTGACATGCAGAAATGTAAAACTAATGTAAAGTAAAGAGACATATCGCTGCGCAGCTTCCAATTTAGGTTTACCCCCCCCCCCCAAAAAAAAATACCTTCTTCCTTTTTCTCAGTAGCCCCTTACGTCTACAGTGGCGGCCAACGTTGTTTGGGGTGAACTATGTTAAAAAAAAGAATTAATGAAATAACGAACTGATCGGTAGTTTTTTTTTTAATGAAGACTGGTTGGTTGGGTGATTGGTTGGTTGGTAAAGAAAAAAGTCAAGATGAATAACATAACTTGGTAGAGTTAGTTTTTATCTGGCCGCATCTGACTGAAATCGATTATTGAACAGAAAATGGGTCACCATCTTTCATAAATAATAACACATCTCCACAACTAAATAGATATCAACTTTTATTGAAGGCGAAACTTGAACACGACAAGAATTGTTCGGTAGGTTGGCTTTTGTCGATTAACGAATACTGTATCCTGGAGTTCCATTCTAGCCGGCCGGTTTCTAGTGAAAACACGGCAGAGGAAAACATTCTATCGAGAAGCGATCAAAACGGGAACGGATCCTGAATCCTTGATTTTGGTGCTAAGATACGTCTACGCGTATTAATCTTGTTTCTGTGCAGATGTATCATAACATCCGCGCAGTTAACAGTCCAGGCTCGAATGCGCGTGCGCGAAGCCAAACCACGACTCAATCTAACACATGATACTGCGCCTACATATAAACAAAGTAAGTCCCTCGTATAACAGTTACAGATCTAATGAGAACGGAAACCAAGAACAACAGACAAATAAATACGTAACGGACGATTGGGAAGGATGAAATAAACCCCGACAAAGAAATTAACGATGGATAAAGAAAGAAATAATGGAAGAAAAGATAGAAAAAAAGATAGAAAAAAGAAAGAAAGAAAGAAAGATAAGATTTTACAACGAGAGAACGAAAGAAATGAAGAACACTAGACAGAAATGAAAAAAAAGAAAGACCTGAATAAAAATATGAAGAGAGAACGGAAATGCTATTAAAAATATGTGAAAACAGAAAGTATGAGCGATAGAAGGAAGGAATACACATTTCTGCGATGTACGAATAAGAGAAATGAATAGTTAACCCTTGTAGTGACTCAAAGGGAAACGCGACAAGGCAAATGGCGTTCATTTCAACTCCATCTTTTCTTCGTTGGCCGATCCCCATTCTTCGTCCTTGACATAGAAATAATGGTAAATCTCGTGGAAACACACTGGCTGAAAACTTCGGCCAATAAAGGAACGACACACCAGTGACCAACGCGAGATTTAGCCTATATAAATGCAGTGGTAGGCCTCTCGCTCTCTCTCTCTCTCTCTCTTCCCTTTTTCGTTCCAGACGACAGCACACACACATATATAACATTGCCACAATAAACAAACGAAATTTTCCACGTTTGCATTCATATTTCGATATCTCTCACACGCATATACGAACTGGGAAATATATACAGACATTTCTCAAAAACTCAACGAACTTTCTCTACCAAAACCACGAGTTACCTAAACGAAAAACGAACACTTTCTTCACAGGAATTGATCTTTAAATGTCCCTCTCACATGTAAAATGTTTTTTTATTACATAAATGTTTTTCTTCACTTTTTTTTCAATATAATAATAATGTTTTTTCTCTTTCCATTTTCATTTTATTGCATTTCCCATGTTAATTTTAACCCTTAGCCATTTTGGTTTCCACGTGGTCGATTAATAATTCTATATTTTATATTCTGTGCGTAACGTAAATCGACCACAAATTACTAAGTAAACCCAAAATATAGATTTTTAATAGTATTTTCCTTAAAATCATTTCTGACCCGAATAATAATATTTATCTAAATAATATAAGGATTACAATCCTTTAGTTAATAAAGACTCGTTCAAAGGTAAAACTAAATATGGTTCATCCAAGCGTTAGGATTGCATGCCGCCATATTGACATCATCTTACAACATCACCCCATAGACAATAATTGGAATATCCCGACGTTCGGGCATCTCCATACCCAAACCCGAACTCCAACTCTAACCCTAACCTTAACCATAACCCTTACACTAACCCTAACCCTAACCCTAATCCTAACTCTAACTCCAACCCTGCCCCTGACCCTAAACATAACCCTAACATTTACCCTAACCCTAACCTCTAACACCTAACCCTAACCCTAACCGTAACCCTAACCCTAACTCTAACACTAACGTTAACCCTACCCCTGAGATTAACCCTACCCCTAAGCCTAACCCTAACCCTAATCCTAACCCTAATCCTAAGCTTGAAGCCTAACCCTAACCCTAAACCTAACCCTTAATAATAAGAACGAAAGGCTAATAAAGAAATAATTCGTGTTAATTTTCTTGTTTGCTGCTTGTTACTAAATTAACCCTTGTGACTTTTACTTTTATTTAAATTATTTTTAAATCCATATCTTCCTTTTACCATTTACTATCTTTTCTATAAGTGACCTTACCTCTGACTTATACAAAAGTAGATAAGTATAATATATATATATATATATATATATATATATATATATATATATATATATATATATATATATATATACATATATATATAAGTAAATTTCGTGTACAACAGAATCGTAGGATCAATTTTAGAGGAAGCATTATTATAATCAATGAAACAGACGAGTGGAAAAAAAAGGAAAATTGTTAAAATTACCTTAAGACCTTATCGTCTGACCCTCTGAAAGGAAACGTCAGAATGGTAAATTAAAAACTAAAAGTCGAATGAGATATGAGGGGAAAAACTTATTTCAGTTGGAGGAAACGATTGAGAGGAAGAAAGAAAAAAAGGGTAAATCTCTCAACGTTATGGTGGCTTTGAATCATTAAAGATCTCCAACTGATGCTTCAAAATCTTTTGTCTACACAGGCTAGGTCGAGAGTTGTTAATGACTAACGCTTCAATAATATTGAGATGGTAGTTTGACCTGGCACTGTGTAAAACAGAAAACCACCCATCGGAATAGTTGTCAGAACAACTATTTGTACTAACGAGGTGATTACCGATGGCTGATTCCTGTGACTGGAAGTTCCCGGATGATCTCGAAACCTTGTGTAGGCGAATATCACGTGGTATGTGTTGGGATATTCTAAATTCTAATCTTTGGGATGTCTTGCCAACGTAGTCAGCTCCACATTGACACATGAATTTATAAACTACAGAATTCTTTTGAATGGCTGGCAAAACATCCTTATGAAAAGAAGAGAAAAAGGTTCGAGTCGTGTAAACTACCCTCAACATGGTTGTCGGAAAACAACGTTGAGTAGAAGAAGAAATCCTTTTAACAATGTCAAGGCCGTCAGAACCCAACCATGGGAGTTTCAAATAAATAGGGCAACGTGACGGGCCAATAAATTTACCACCATTAAATAAAGCAACTTTACGTGCAATGGTG
>OY744525.1:9935052-9990052 GCA_963556195.1 Sepiola atlantica | reverse complement strand
ATAGTTTTTCTTAAGTTATCCATTTTGATAACTCATTTTAATTAATTACTATTAATATTGACGAGACTATTGCACATATGTAGATAAGATAGTACAATAAAATTAGAAATAAATAACATAAACTATTACTTAATTATGAAGTGCGAAAATAGATATGCAAATTGACTATGTAATAACTATCTTTCGATCGTTCGTCTCTACTATATATAGAGTATTTCAAACGTCTATGTTGTATTATTGATTTAAATAACAGTAACGGGTTTGATTAAAATATAGGAGTGATAAATGAAAGAAACTTTCGCATTTATTCATTTAGAAGAACCGGATAAAAATTTAATTCTAAAAAATTATTTTTGAAAACGACATTGCGTATCATTTATAAATTAACCTTTGTAGAATCTCGTAGGCCAATGTCAGAGCTGCGTATTAAACATTGGTGTGTGTTATGCACGGTACTTGCATTGTAGCCAAGAGACACATAATTCTTTTTCCGCTTTGGGTGTTGCTTGAGCGACACGATGTCTTGACGTCCAGAATCCCAAATAACTGATCAGAATACATTTACAAACCCATTGCAACCCCGGGTCTTCTACCCCTCAGTCACAACTGCTGGGAGTGAGGGTGGAGGTTATCATCATCGACTACTAAAGTCCGCACGATCGATCTCCGTTCGGACTTAACCATGTCTAGTTTCAATGAAAGGGGATTTGCATATTTAACCTGTGTTCGATTTTCTATCCTTTCTCCTTTTCTCTTTCTCTTTTTTTTTTTACTTTATTCACGGCTGTCTCATGTGACCCACCATTTTGATTTTCTTTCTTACTATGGATAAGGAAGTGGTTTGCTATAATTTCTATAATTCTTTCTTCTTTCCTTCATTTTATTGACTGATTCTTTCTTTCTATTTCGTTCTTTTGTTTTGCCGTTTCTTCCTTTCTTTCTTTCTTTCTTTATTTCATAGATGTTTTTATTCTTTCAAAAATCCATTCTTTCATTTTATCCTTCTCAAATTCCTTCATACATTTTATTCTCTCTTTTTTTTCGTTTCATTTGTATCAAATTTCTTCATTTTACTATCAGAGTTTCTTTTTTTGTTTCTTTTCTTGTTTTCTTGGCCGCCTCATATAACCCCATCACATTCTTATTTGAGGTTTCTGTTTTGATGATGGGGAGTTTTTTCTTCTTTTTATCATTCAATCTTCCTTCTTTAATGATCCTCGTTTCGCTGTTTCCATTTTTGTTATTTCGTGCCTATTTTCTCTCCTCCTCAAATGCATTCTTTCATTTCGTAATTAATTCTTTGTGTCTCTATTTTCTTTATTTATTCTTGTCGGTTTCTTATTTCTTTCTCTTTTCTCTTTTCTGTTCATTTCTTAAGAGAGTAAAAAGTGAACCTTGGGTTTACTTTCGGCAGCCTCGTACCTCTCGCTTCCCTTATTTTGTCCTTTAGTCCTCACATTTCATTAGCAATGTTTCTGACAAAGGCGGAAGAATTGCTGTTTTCTCGGTCGGAGTCTAGCCATCTAACACTTATTTTGTCCTTTAGTCCTCACATTCAATAAGCGATGTTTCTGACAAAGGGGTGGGGGTGGGGAGAATTGCTGTTTTCTGGGTCGGGATTCATCCATCTAACACATATCGTTGACTAGTCTTTGATCTTGAAGTATTATTTTCTTCTTTTATTTTCAGCTCCTTAGACCAAGTGGCTTCATGCCTTGTCTGGAGCGATTTCCATAAAATAATCATTTAATTCTGGTTTTCTTTTCGACATTTTTTTCTTTCGTGAATATTTCTTTTTACACTTCGTTATTATCCATGACTATTTTTGTGTATTTTTGCTTTTCTTTTTTCTTTTTTAGTTGTTCGTTCTTTTTCGTTATTTCGTTATTTTTTTTAAAATCTTTTTTCTTTCTTTTTCTTTTTTTTTAGTTTTCCATTCTTTTGTTGTTTTTTCATTTTTTTTCTTTCCTTTTTCTGTTTTTTTTAGTTTTCCATTCTTTTGTTGTTTTTTCATCTTTTTTTCTTTCCTTTTTCTTTTTTTTTTAGTTTTCCATTCTTTTGTTGTTTTTTCATCTTTTTTTCTTTCCTTTTTCTTTTTTTTAGTTTTCCATTCTTTTGTTGTTTTTTCATCTTTTTTTCTTTCCTTTTTCTTTTTTTCCCTTCTTTTTCTTTTGTTTTTGTATTTCATTCTTTCTTTAATTTATTTATTTATTGTAACGTTCTTTAATTCTTTAACTTTCTTATTTTTTTAACAATATTTTTAATTCTTTTTCATCTCTAATTTACTACAAGTGTATACCTCGCGTAAAAATGACTGAAAAAATTATGCTTCGCCCTTGTCCGCACCAATATACATACACATATATCTCATTCAGTGAAGTTAAAAAAAGAAAAAAAAACAAATAAGAAATAATAAAGAAAGGAAGAAAACGTCGTAAACTGAAAACATTAAAAAAAAAAAAAAAAGGATTCATCGTTATAGAAAGGATAAAAAAGTCTCATCATGGAAATAGAGTGAAATATTTCTTTAAGAATGCATGTTAGATTGCTGCACTTGCTATTTATTTGTCCCTTACTCTTAAAGACTTGAAATTGTTTCGTCCGATAATTTGTTACCTGCTAACTTTTAAGTGATAGGACGGATATATATATATATATATATATATATATATATATATATATATATATATATATATATATATCATACAAGCAAGGTAAACATCCACAGTATAGGAATCCAAAGAATTTCTTTCAACCGGGCTTAAATAAAGTGCTCAATACTAAATAGAGCTTATATATATATATATATGAATATTTTTATTTATACAGACATGTACAAAACCTGCGACAATGCTATGTCGATGTTATCGATCAACAGCTGTTATAAACTGAGATATCATTAGGCAGAGTTAGAATCCTATCTTTACATCAGATCATACTTGGGAAGGATAGGATTGGGAAGAAACAGAAAGAAAGAAAATTTAACATTTGGAAAGTCACGTGGTTAGATTTGAAACCGTTGAGAATCATCCTCCCAAATATGATCTACAGTAAAGATCGGATTCTAACTCTACCTGATGAGATCTCAGTTTATAACAGCTGTTTATCAATAATATCGACATGCCAGTGTCGCAGATTTTGTACATGTCTGTATAAATAAAAATACTCTTATATATATATATATATATATATATATATATATATATATATATCAGAGTAAACATTTTTTAATCAATTAATTAGAATATCACAACACATACCACGTGATATTCGTTTACACAAGGTTTAGAGATCATCCGGGAACTTTCAGGCACAGGATCAGCCATCGGTAATCACCTGGTTAGTACAAATAGTTGTTCCGACAAGTATTCCGATGGGTGGTTTTCTGTTTTACACAGTGCCAGGTCGAACTACCATCTCAATATTATTGAGGCGTTAGTTATTAACAATTCTCGACCTAGCCTGTGTAGACAAAAGATTTTGAAGCATCAGTTGGAAATCTTTAATGATTCAAATCCACCATAACGTTGAGAGATTTACTTTTTTTTCTTTTTTTACTCTCTCTCTCAATCGTTTTCTCCAACTTAAACAATTTTTCCCCTCATACCTCATTCGATTTTCTTAGTTTTTAATTCATAATGCTGACGTTTCCTCTTAGAGGGTCAGACAATAAGGCCTTCAGGAAGATTTTAGCAATTTTCTTTTTTTCCACCCGCCCGTTTCATTGATTAAAAAATGTTTCCTCTTAAATTTATCCTACGATTTTGTTGTACGCGAAATTTACTTAATATTTAGTTAATATTGGGTAAATTTTTCTATACTGATTTCAATCTTTATTCTAGTCATGTTTTCAGCTAACGATAATTCGTATATATATATATATATATATATATATATATATATATATATATATATATATATATATATATATATATATGAATGCACATTGGCCTTTATTATAGAGTGGAGTATTTTATTTGTAAATTTTCTTTCTTTGTCCGTTTTTTCTCTTTGCATATTTTTGTTACAAATCATTCCTTTTTTATTGTTTTAAAATTGAATGATTGCTTTCATCCCGTAGATAAAACGTTTCGCATTTGTGTTTAAATTTTCATTTCCTGCCTTTAGGGAAGCGGGGTCTGATTTTCAACCACTAAATTGTAAGTTTATAAAAAATCCCCCCATCGCTCAGGCGAATTAATTTCTTCTTTTTTTTTTTATTTAATTACGGTCTAATTAAAAAGATAAGTTAATTAGTATGACGAATACCAAATGTAAATGTCTATTTAGTTATAGGAGTAAATGTGAAAGTTTTAGTCTGGCAAGAAAATAATGAATAGAATGCTTATTATTTAAAAGTTTTGTTTCTAGGATTTTAAGCAGCGAACTTTGCGACCCGATAGCGAGCTGCCAAAGCCAGCTATATATACATATATATACATACTTATATATATATATATATATATATATATATATATATATATATATATATATATATATATATATACATATATATACATATATATACACATATATATACATATATATATGTATATATATATACATATTTATACATATATATATATATACATATTTGTACATATATATATATATATATATATATATATATATATATATATATATACATATACTGCACCAGTTACTACCACACGATCGTAAAATCGCTCGAAGAGTCGAACGACTAACCAAGAAAATCTAAAAAAAGCAGAACTCCGTGCATTTTAATGAAGCCTGTCTTAATAACAATTTGCTGCCAAACTATACGTGTATATATATACATATATATGTATATATACATATATATATACATATATATATACATATATATGTATATATACATATATATATACATATATATACACATATATATATATTGAAAAATAACTCTCTATTATTAAGTCTCTCTAATTTATTGCTGAAATCTAATTTTTACAAGAAATGAATATGATAAAAAAGTGTATAGCATGGGGTTTTATTCAACATTCGATATGGGCACTAGCAATCGTCACCAGATTCAAAAGATGCCTGGAAACCGCATCAACTGATTTCACAAGGATCTTTTTTGTTTTTGTTTTTACTAATGAGTCAACACTTATCAAGGCTAAACACGAAGATTAGGGTCAACAGGATGGATAGATTGACAGATAGATGGTGATGAATACTATGAGAATATTGACAACATCAGCCGACCCAGAAAACAGCAGTTTTTCTTTATTGTCAAAAACATTGCTCGTGGAATGTGAGGACTAAAAGAAAAAATAACGCATAATTCATAACACTTTCCCCCCCCCCCTCTTCATTTCTTGTAAGAATTATATTTCAGTAATAACTTACAAGTATAAATTACGAGTATAGGGCGTTACTTTGCATCGTAACCATTTTAGGAGTAGACTTTTTTGTCGACCAGCTTAATAACCCCTTCCTTCCATATTGGTCTCTTGAATCGCTTACTTTATAGCTGGCCTGTTTAGAATCCAGGGGATTGAACGCTGGTAATTGGGTCTCATTCAGGCTTTGTTTGTCTTGAAGTGATTCTACACTTTTCTCTCTTTTTATTATTATAACTTCGATAAATCCACACAACAGACACATTAAGTAACATCAGAGATCTCAAGACAAACTTTTCTGGTGTTCAGTCGTTTCTTTTGGACAAATCTCCTCATATCCTTTTGGACAAATCTCCTCACATCCTTTTGGGCAAATCACATTAGTTTTGGACAACTCTCCTCACATTCTTTTGGACAAATCTCCTCACATCCTTTTGGGCAAATCTCCTCATATCCTTTCTCTTTGTGAGACTAATCTCGATGCTTCTAATGATAGCAACGATCTACATGTGAATTTGCTTCTTGCCCGCGTAGACTCTTTCGCACATTTGCATGGTATTGTTCTTCGGAAGAATTCCTCCATTGCACGTGTCCCCAGTCTTGTATCTTTTCGTTTGTCTGGAAGTGATTCTACATTTCTCTCCCTTATGCCTTCTACAAACCCTAACCCAACAAACACCTTACTATTTCCTCTAGTAACATCATAAATCTCAAGTCAAACTTTCCTGATGTTGAGCAAATCTCCTCATATCCTTGCACTTTGTCAGACTCATCTGGATGCTTCTATTGATAGCAACGATCTACATGTGGCTGGTTATCTGCCTCTTGTCCGCTTAGACTCTTTCATGCATTTGCATGATCTTGCTCTTTTTCGTCGTCGCAATACTCTTCCCATTGCACGTGTCCCCAGTCTTGGATCTCATGAGTGTCCTTTTATCTGTCTGAGGTTGTTTTTGCTGCATTCTACTTCCTATTTGTTCTTTCTGTACCGTTCCCCTTCTGACAATGACTGATCTGTTGTTGATGCTACATCCAGCAGTATTGATAATGCATTGCAACTTCATCCATCAAGCTTCATCTTTGTTTTTGGTGACTTCAATGTTCATCATTATGACCGGCTCCCTCACTCTAATCGCACAGATCTAGCTGGTGAAATCTCTCTTAACTTTTCTGTCTCATGACTTGTCCCAAATTGTCACCTTCCCCACATGCTTTCCTGATAATGACTTTCGTCAACAATCCTTACTTGATCTTTTTCTCACTTCTGTTCCTGATTCATGGTATATTTCCTATTCTACTCTATTGGGTTCTTCTGATCACGCGGTTGTTGATGTTGGGGTTGATTTTTCGGTAAGGTCTTCTGTTAATCGTCTTTTTTTTATATAGGAAAACGTTTAACTGCCAGAAAGCTTACTGAGATGGGTTTCGCAGTGAAAGTGAGTATGAAATAAAAGACGTTATTAAGAACCACACTAGCTTACACACTCTGGAGGCGCTTATTCCTGGCCAAACATGATGAAAAATGAAGAAAAAAGACCAATTTGAATTATATTCATTTAAACAAGTCTAAATCATGCAGACGTATTTACTAGAAAATAAAAAAAGATTTCCAACAAGATAATCTTATTATTCACCGTTAATAAAGTATTTATAATTTGGATTATTCTCATCATGATTGTTATATTTACAACGTTTCGGCCGATGTAACCTTACACTAATAATCCAAATTATCAATCCTCATCTGTTAAAAAAAAAAAATAATGAAAAAAATATATTTATCTTATTGACATTTTTGAAAAGAAACGCACTGGTAATAACTGGTGTGGTATTTAGCCCTAGTCGGGCTATGCCAGCTTCCTCCGATTCACATTCACAAGCGGTCCTCAGCCGCATGTATATCCCGGTCATGGGAAGAAAAAAGCAGGCCTAACTACTCGGGCGTAACCAGAGGACAGGCACATCACAGAGAAAAACGAGTGCACACCAAGCGAAGGTGCACAACAGAAAACCAACCTGTGATGTTCCATGGGGTCCTATCTTTCGTATACCTTGTAACGATGTTACTGACTGGCTTCTTGTTGGAATTGAGATCTTCATTCCTAATCGTAAATTTCAAACCAAACTTCATTCTCCTCCGTTTGTGCTTCTGCTATTGCTCATCGTCTCATCGGGATGCTTCGGAAGCTAACAGACAATTATATACAAGAGCTAGCAATGCCTGCATTAGGGCAATCCCTTAGGCTAAGTCTAGCTATTCTCAAAATATGCAGAGTATTTCAAACAATTAGTAACCGGATTACTTGGTATGAAGACGAATCATTACAAAATGATATAATAATAAGTTATATACATTATTATATATTTTTTTGAATATATTTAAGCTCTATTTAATGCGATATATTGAGCTCAAGTTGTAGCTTAACTTCTGAAACATGTATGCATATATGTAACCAATAATGTTTGTATAAATAAAAATGTATACTTAAGAACAGCTCTACTTGTTATTGAGCACTTTTTATAAACACTTGAGTTTCAACGGATTTATATCTACAGAAACTAATACAATACATGTACTATATATATATATATATATATATATATATATATATATATATATATATATAAATAAATGAAACACCAGCAGTAGAAATAGCAGCGAGGAAGAGACTAGACGTGACCCATCAAGAACATGGAGGAAACATGAAACACCTAAGATGCCAAGCGTGCAACTTGGTAACTATGTCACGTGAAGGTTTGTTGAATCACCAACGAGTGCATGTTTGGCAAAATCAAGCACGAACAAGAGGTGGCTTTATCTATGGCATCCCATCAGATCATCACAACACCTGCCCCATCTGTGGTAGGGTCTGTAAAAGTCTGCCAGGCTTGATGAGCCTCATCTGCCCCTCTCGCTGGGAACCTTCACACTAATATCACATCGATACGCCAAAAGTGGTCGTATTCGAAATCAAATAGAGAGCCACCATATATATATATATATATATATATATATATATATATATATATATATATATATATATATATGAAGAGGTCGCATGCAAAACGCGATAAACGCCATTTCCACATTTTTGGAGTTAACACTACCATGGTGTTTACATTTCATCACTCTACCACACACCATAATCGTTCTTTACACATTTTGATATTTGCTCTATGTTTTTTGCATTTTAAAATTAGTTTTTTTAGCAAAACACGATAAGCGCCATACTGCTTTTATTGCAAAACTCGATATATCCATGACGGATTTAGACATAAATAAAACACAACGATAACGTGATAACCAAATTAGAAATATCACGTTTCAATATTCTATATCAAAGAAAACGTTTAAGAGCTTTTCAATGGATAAACAATTTATCTACAATAAAGTAAACGTTTAAAATATTCTGTGAAATGCAGGAATAATGCTTCGTTGTTATAAAATGCGAATTTTATTGATTAAATTCGATGGTAGAGTTTAAAGAATTAATTAAAATTAATAAAGATTTGTAATATTGTGTCGGAATTTTAAAAAATATACATAAATAATAATAATAATAATAATAATAATAATAATGATAATAATAATGATAATAATAATGATAATAATAATAATAATAATAATGATAATAATAATGATAATAATAATAATAATAATAATAATAATAATAATAATAATAATAATAATAATAATGATAATAATAATGATAATAATAATAATAATAATGATAATAATAATAATAATAATAATGATAATAATAATAATAATAATAATAATAATAATAATAATAATACAGACCTCCACTGGAAGAGCGCGGACAGCTCTGGGACCTTGGGGAGGCTTGTTGCCACCCGGGCCCCATAGGGGACCAATGGCTCTTATCAGCAGGAAATCGTTGGTAGATGGCTGTTGCGATTACCGCAAGGCCATCAGCGGTGATGAACGAAAAGAGGTGAAGCATACTGGAAGTCTGAGGAGACTTGTTGTCACTCAGACTCCAGGGAATACCACAGGTTGTTGGCAGTGGGCGATCACTGACGATGACCAGTGTGATAACTCCTAGTGAGTAAATAATAATAATAATAATAATAATAATAATAATAATAATAATAATAATAATAATAATAATAATAATAATAATAATAATAATAATGATAATAATAATGATAATAATAATAATACATTACCCTTAATACTAAAATATATGTATGCAAATATTGGTAAAAATGACAGAATTCTTTCTCTGATTCTGTCTTTTTCCCCTTTTTATTTTCCGAAGAATTTTTGATTTTTACATTTTATTTCATTTCTCACTTGTCGCTTCCGGCTTCATTTGTTTTATAAATGTCCCTTTAAGTATTCATCAATTCCTACCAAGACATTATTTACAACATCTCTCTCTCTCTTTCTCTCTCTCTCTAACACACACACACACACACACACACACATATATATATATATATATATATATATATATATATATATATATATATATATATATATATATATATAAATTTGGGAAAGTTCATTTTTTTAAGCATCTTTAAAATTTAAAACTTAAGGAAAGAGGCAAAATGCCTTCAAAAAACCATGTGTAACATGCAGATATTTTTATCAAAATAAAAAAAAATTCATCTTGACCTTAGAAAAAAGCTCAAGATGAAAAAGAAAATTGATTTTAATAGAAATATCTGCATCTAACACATGGTTTTTTGAAGCAATTTTGCCTCTTTTTTTAAGTTTTAAATTTTAAAGATGCTTAAAAAATGAACTTCCCCAAATTTTCAAATATATATATATATATATATATATATATATATAATAAAAGTTTTTAAAAAGGTTGAAGGCAATGCGGAGATCCGGATAGCTGTAAGCTGTGGAGAACAAAAACAAAACCGAAATAAGTCGGATATAGATCGAAAGGTTTGTTTATTTTTCTAGACAGCAAGGGTGTTAGTTTGTAATATCCGGATTATCAAGAATCAATTTGATATATTTCGAGAGATTTTTTTTTTCTTTCTTTTTTCTTATTCCTCTCCTTGTCAAAAATAAATAAAAGAAAAATCCCGGAGACCGAGAAAATGCCAGGAGCGCTGGGGGGTTAAACCGGAAGTGTTCAGGGTAAAGTATTCAGAGGAAAATTAAATAGATTCTTTTTTTTTTTTTCCTTAATATATATATATATATATATATATATATATATATATATATATATATATATGTAATTGTATGTTGTTTCTATTTATTTAATTTTTATTTTTATTTATATATTTACTATTATTGTTATTGTTTTTTGGCTTTTTGGGGGGGGGGGGCTTTTTTTTTACGTTGATTTTACTTATAATATATATGTTTGTCAACAGGCTGATTCCGGCATTAGATTTTAAATATGCTGTAGATAGCTGATTATTTGTTGTCGGTGCAGTATATTATAATTTAGTTATGCCTGGTTGAGTTTAATCCTTATTTTAGACCAGGTATTGTTTATAGTATTTTGGATCTTAATGGCTGGTATGTTAGGGGCAGGAGTGTATAATGTGTTATTGTCGAGGTGTTTTAGTGCAAGTGTATTATAAGAGTCTTGTGAGACGACGCAGAATTCTTTGCCTTTATCGGAGGGTAGGTAGATTAAGTCTTTATCTTTTAGTGTTTTAAGTGTAAGGCGTTGGGATCTGGTGATGTTAGGGGTGATGTGGTGTTGTTCCTGTTGTAGTATGGTAAAGATTCTTTGTTTTAATCTGGTGAGTTTGTGGTCGAGTAGGTGGTTGTTGGGTGGGGGGTGTAGAGGATGGTCTAGTTGGTAAACCGGGAAGGATTCGTTAGGGTTATTCGTGTTATTGGGGTGGTCTAAAGTCTGCGTCAAACGCAATCTCCCTAAGAAATACAAAATTAACTTCACTACTAAAAATAGCAAGCTCCCTACCTTCTACCACCTTATCAAAACCTATAAGACCAGCATTCACACCCAAATTAGACCCATCGTCTCCAGCGTAGAAGGACCATTATATAAAATCTCCTGGCTACTTTCTAGACTCCTGAAACCACTACTCCCTACCTTCCCTGCACATGTCAGCAGCTCTGACCAAGTCATTAGCAGACTAAACCTACTCCAACAACAACAGCTAAGCTCTAACAAATACACATTTAGCCTCGATGTTGTTTCCCTATACACATCAATACCCGCACACCCAGCCATTGACCTCATCTCCGACTACATCTCTTCCTCCGATAACTTAGAACTCTTCGGGTTAACACCCGAAGACATACACCAACTCCTAGACATTATCATTAATAATACATATTTTACCTTCCAACACCACATATTTAAACAGATTACTGGTCTTCCCATGGGTTCTAGCTTGTCTGGCCTATTAGCCATATCCTACATGGACAGACTCGAACAACAAGCCCTCAACATCTGCCACTCCCATATCTTCTTCACTAGGTACATAGATGACATTCTTGTCCTCACCTCATCTCGTGAAGAAGCTATCAGCATTTTCGACATTTTCAACAACACCGACCCCCATATAAAATTTACTATAGAACACCCTAACGACTCCGGCTCACTATCTCTCCTCGATTTTAACCTCAAAATCACAGAAGACGGTTCTATACAGACCAACTTCTACAGAAAACCTGCCTGTAAAAACCTATTTGTCCATTTTAAATCTGCCCTGCCCCTTAAAGCCAAACTAGACTATGCCCGTAATGAAATTACCCGCATACAAAATAAATGCTCATCTACTGCCAATAAAATTAAACACACCAAAGACTTCCATCAAACCTTAATTACCAACGGCTTCCCCACTTCCACAATAACCCACCTCAGCAAGACCAGATCACGCAGACACAACACACTCTCCAACACATGCTTCCTAAAACTACCTTTCTTTAATGACAGAATCACTAATGCCATCCGCAGTGCAATACATAAAGAAAAACTAGACATACAACTCATCCACACCGGCACCACCTTACGTCAACACCTTTCCAAAAAACGCACTACACGCACCCAAGAACCATGCTCCCTAGCCAATTGTCCCATTCCTACCACTGGACTATGCCACCGCACCAACTGTGTATACAATATATTATGCACTATTTGTAACCACTCCTATATCCGATATACTACAAGACAATTACACCAACGTATAAAAGAACACATGAATACAAATATATCTTCCTTCCTCAAACATACTTCCTCATGCAATACTACACAACAAGACATAAACGTTTCCATTCTAGCCTCGACCAGGAACCTAGGCGACCTAAGACTGATGGAAGCTATTCTCATTTCCAAACATAATCCAGTTTTGAACCAAAGACACGAATTAAATTCTACCTTCACCATATAATCCCCAGATAATACCCCCACCCCCCAGATAATACCCCCCCCCCATAATAAACACTATTTGCACAAATCATATCCATTATACTAAGAATTGACCATTACATTAGTTAAATAAATTCAACAAACAAAGTCAATTAACAGAATTCCCTTTATAAATTAATACCAAAAATAAATTCAACAAACAAAGCCAATTAACAGAATTCCCTTTATAAATTAATACCAATAATAACAGATTTGTCTCCCTTTAACCAGCAAACCGGCCAGTTTCCATACCTAAAACAGAAGACACTTAAGAGGTAAATTAAAACCAATAAATAAGGATTAAACTCAACCAGGCATAACTAAATTATAATATACTGCACCGACAACAAATAATCAGCTATCTACAGCATATTTAAAATCTAATGCCGGAATCAGCCTGTTGACAAACATATATATTATAAGTAAAATCAACGTAAAAAAAAGCCAAAAAAAAAGCCAAAAAACAATAACAATAATAGTAAATATATAAATAAAAATAAAAATTAAATAAATAGAAACAACATACAATTACATATATATATATATATATATATATATATATATATATATATATATATATATATATATATATATTAAGAAGAAAAAAAAAGAATCTATTTAATTTTCCTCTGAATACTTTACCCTGAACACTTCCGGTTTAACCCCCCAGCGCTCCCGGCATTTTCTCGGTCTCCGGGATTATTCTTTTATTTCTTAAAAAAGAAAGAAAAAAAAAAATCTCTCGAAATATATCAAATTGATTCTTGATAATCCGGATATTACAAGCTAACACCCTTGCTGTCTAGAAAAATAAACAAACCTTTCGATCTATATCCGACTTATTTCGGTTTTGTTTTTGTTCTCCACAGCTTACAGCTATCCGGATCTCCGCATTGCCTTCAACCTTTTTAAAAACTTTTATTATTACTCCCAGCAATGCTTACAGCAAACTACCAATTTATATATATATATATATATATATATATATATATATATATATATATATATATATATATATATATATGTATGTGTGTGTGTGTGCGTGAAAAGGGACACATGAAAAACAAGATTTAAATACAGGAGCAAAACAAGAAACGAGAGATTTCTTCGGCCTACAGACCGGTGGAATCAAGACCCGAAGGCCAAGACGATACCGGTCTATAGGGTGTAGTATCCAACGGAACAGATACTACACTTTTCAGGTGGCTGTGTCTTAGTATTTATAGTTTTATCATTAGTTATATATGGATTAATTTACATATGTATACATATACGAAGGGCGTTCAATAAGTAATGCCCCTGACCAATTTCCCATAGCAATAGATTAATGAAACTTGGCACAGTTATTAGTCTTTCTCCACATAGGAACCACCCAGAGTTATGCATTTCTCCCATCGTTAGATGCAGCTCTGGACACTGTGTTTGTAGAACACCACGGGTTGGTCCTCCAACCACGTCGTAACTTCAGAAATCAAGGCTGCATCATCTGGGAAACGCTTTCCTTTCAAAAACAACTTCATGGCTGGGAAGAGATGAAAGTCAGAGGGTGCAAGGTCAGGAGAGCAAGCGGGATGGGGGTGGGGTTCATAGCCACACGCCCGTGCTTCTGAGCTAGCGACATGCGAGCTATGGACCGGAGTGTTGCCCTGCAGGAGGATGGAAACCTTTGCTGATCTTGCCTCTCCTCTTGATTTTTGTAGCTCCTCTTAATTTCATCAAAAAGTTAAGCGTAATAGGCTCTTGTAATTGTGGTACCCTTTGCCAGGAAATCTGTCATCACTACTCCGTCCTGGTCCCAGAAGACTGACCTTGCCAGCGGGGGTGGGGGGTGGGGAGGGGGCTGCACCCTCGCCTCCTTTGGAGGTGGTGAGTCCAAGTGCTTCCACTGCATTGACTGGGCTTTGGTCTCTGGATCACAGAGATGAACCCAAGTTTCAACCTGTGTAATCAGTCCTTTGAAAAACTTTGACTCATCTTCTTGGCACATCTCCAAATTCATCCTCGAGCACTCGACGCGTTCTTGCTTCTGGAAAGGTGTGAGCAACCTGGGAATTCATCTGGTAGACACCTTATGCATATGCAAATGGTCATGAATGATAGTTTCCACAGATCCTGTACAATCTTGACCTCTTAGGCTATTTGGCGAATAGTAATGCGTCGATCTTCTAAAATGGCAGCCTCAACTTGACGGACAGATGCCTCATCAATAGCAGAAGAGGGACGACCAGGTCTAACGGCTGTGTCCACAGACTTCCGTCTATGTTTGAATTCACGATGCCAGCGTTTTACAAGATCATATGATGGGGCGTCATCACCATACGTTTCTTTCATTTCATCAAAAGTCTCCTTTGGTGTGCGTCCTTTCAAATACCAAAACCGGATCACTGCGTGACACTTAACTGGCTCCATTTCACACCTGACTCAGTTCAAACACCTGTTAATCAGAAATCACAATTATCTTTATTTATTTATTTATTTTTTAACTTTTTTAAATTATTATTATTATTATTATTATTATTATTATTATTAGTAGTAGTAGTAGTAGTAGTAGTAGTAGTAGTAGTAGTAGTAGTATGCGTTAGTACCAGTAGTTATTTTATTAATTGTGGGTTGTAATTTTTCTTATGTGTAAGGCTTCGAAGATGTTTATACACCCACGTACACACACATATATATATATATATATATATATATATATATATATATATATATATATATATATATATATATATACCAGCGTATATGTGTCGCGTGTATATAAAGCATCTATGTCGTCCTTCACACCCTTTATCTCTTTCAAAATTCCCCCATCTGTCAGATTTTGGCAACCTGTCTCGGCATCAACGGCCGCACGCACCCCTACTTTCTTCTCTCCCTCCTAATCCCGGGGCGATACACATTCTCTTCTCGAAGGCACTGCAATCCCGCCTAATCTCTTGTCACTAATCCTATGCATATGCACCTCTCCAACATATGGCGCCCCCAACATCAGACCTACCCTCAAACCTGTTTTCTCTCTACTTATTCTACGAACATCTTCTTCCTTTTCCTCCCTCTCTCTCTCTTCTTCCCTCCCTCTTTCTTATATGGCGTTCATCAATAATTCTCGTATCCCATCCCTCAAATTCTACCGATTACAAACACCTAACTCCCTCCCCGACGTACCTCCATGTCCACCACCGGCTGCCTCCTTCGAATTTTCAAAGTGCGCTTAGAAATGCACCATCCGCATCATTATCATCTGCATCACCATTGTCTCAAAATAATATCACGTGTAGTAGTAGTATTAGCCATAGTATTCGTAGTGCTACTATTACTTGTGGTAGTATTATTACTATTAGTAGTAGTAGTATTAACTAATATTTTCCATCACTATTCCTTTCTTTTTGACGGTAGTATTTATCACTGGGAAGTTGGAAACATTGTCACTGTTGATATCTATCTATATGTTTCCTATTTTCTTCTGTCTCTCTCTCTTATATATATATATATATATATATATATATATATATATATATATATATATACGTATATATCCATGAAGAATTGATTCAACTATATATATATATATATATATATATATATATATATATATATATATATATATATATATATATAGTGTTAAAGTGAATCATTTTGGTAAAAATTCCAAGTACGAAAGCTCAATGTAGAAAACAGAGCACGAATAAAATGTAGAAAGAAAAAATTTGCAAAATAAATTATAAATGCTGACATTGGCAATGTGTTTGAGAAATTTTCTTTCTATATTCACTTTCTCTCTCTCTCTCTCAATATATACATCCACAAATAATTTAACTGTATTATTTATACACACACATGTATATATATATATATATATATATATATATATATATATATATATATATATATATATATATATATCGGCTTTAACATGTTAACGGCTGATTTTTTTCTTTCTTTTTCTTTTCCTTTTTTAACATTTCTTTCTTTCTTTTTCCTTTTCTACTGTTTATTACGCGTAGCTATATTTTTTTCCAAATTGCGTTCTTTGTATAATTTTGCTACCAACTGATAATGATTGTATTAACAATTGAAATATTTTGCTAGAACACTTCAATATGTGTTTTTCAGTTTATTTTTGCTAGTTGCTGATTTGCTTATCCTTTATTCCATTTTTATTTTTACATTTTGTCTGAAACATTGTTTCTTTTATTCCTCATATATATATATATATATATATATATATATATATATATATATATATATATATATACATATATTTTAAGTAAATAATATTAAATTATTTTTACCTACATACTGTCGGAATATTCTTTATAGCTGTGTGGCAGTCTATTTTCAACTTTCCTGAACATATATATATATATATATATATATATATATATATATATATATATATATATATATATATATATATATATATATATATATATATATGAGTAAGAAACTAAAAGTAAAACTTTTAGTAGTAAGAACCTATAGTGAAATGGTAAAAGCTCAATATACGAGATAGAGTAATTATAAAGTTAAATGGACGAAGAGTGATAAGCATGCACGAATGTCCAAATTTATTTCAAGCTTCAAATGTTAAAAACAGGGTATATTCAGTAATAAAATTGTTTTTTGTTTTTTATCTAATTTTTTTTTTAATTTTTCAACTTTACTCTTGGGCTGGTTTATTTAATCATTCCCTTATTTAATCAATCTCTTAACCAACTAGGAATACCTTTTAAATTCTATAGCATTTTTATAAACTTTTTAATATATACACTATATCTCTGCCCGGCTTAGCATTTTTTCATTATTTAAATTACTGAGTCCCATTCTCTAGAAAATCCTCACCTCTCCCACCGGACACGACTTTTTACTTCAATTTCTAAATTATCATTGCCTTTTTCCCAAAATCCGTCTTTAAATTACGACCCCATTTTTTAATTTTTTTAATTTTTTTATTCCTTTCCAAATAATAATTTTACTCTTAATTGATCTAAATCGACCCATTCCTTATTGACAGGACGTAGCATATGCCAAAAATAACTGTATCACCAGAACTCCCTCCCACTACCACCTCACCTCCTTTTCCATCAGCTGTCATGCTCTGTTCATTTAACCCTCCCACCATTAGCTCCAACTTAATCTTTCTTTCCCACCTCCTAATTTGACCTTGATTTTAACTTAGGGCTTCTTTCAGAACCACTTCAATCCTCCATCGCTTCGTTTCACTTGGAATTCTCTTCGGCCTTGGAAGCTTTCTCTAAATGGCCAGATATCTTCATTTTAATTCCGTTTAAGTACGCTCTATCTACGAATTTGAACTCAATTTTCACCATTGGATTTACTTATTTTTTGAACGCCTACCCATGATGCCTCTACGAAACTTTTTCTTCTCCATTGAAACCCTCTTCCATTCGACACCTTATCGGCGGACAATTTACCATCCGGACAAACCCAATATCTTTTTACTCGAACTTTTTTTCTCACCCATCTTTTTCTTAATATTTTTTCATATTTTTTCAAATGTTGAACTTTTGCTTTTCTATTGCCAACTTATCTATCTGTATAATTCCTCTGATGATAAGATCTCGATCTTTGAAAAGCCTTGGCTTAAAGAAAGAACAATAAACATAATTTTATTACTGAATATACCCTGTTTTGAACATTTGAAGTTTGAAATAAATTTGGACAATCGTGCATGTTTATCACTCTTCGTCCATTTAACTTTATATATATATATATATATATATATATATATATATATATATATATATATATATATATATATATATACATACATTATAATAAGTACAAAGATAAATAAAAAGAAAACCTCCAGAAAACTTAAGTAAAAAAAACAATTTTTATTGGGTTATCTGGGCTTTTAATATATATATATATATATATATATATATATATATATATATATATATATATATATATATGAAGTTAATCCAACAAAAGATATAAGAGGCAACTAATATCTTTTAATTAGTGAAACATCCGGATACAGATGGAGACTAAAAGGTTAGACTCTGAAAATACCTAGATATCCCTTTACATTTTTTTAAGTTGTAAAAGTCTAAATATTTAAATTTTTAAACTCTAAATATTTTAATAATCTCTTAATTAGGAAAATTAAATCTTAAATTAAATTAAATTTCTTAAACTTTTTGATTTGTTAAAATTAAACTATTAAATTATTAAATTCTAATTACTTTAATAATTTCGTAATTATTAATTTCATAAATCTTCTAAATTATTTGATAGGGAAAGATCTGTGAAATTTGTTTTTTATGGTTAGGCTAGACAGCTGAGGTAGATACGTGGAATGGGAGGGCAATTAGAGGATTTAACCTAAATTTACACAACCCTTCCTGTTTGACCTGATTTGACCCAGACAAGTAACATCCGGTATAGTTGAATTGATTTAATATATCTGTCGGTGTCTGGTGACATTTTCTTCTTTGTTAAATTCGAAATATAACATCCGCTCGGATAACGTCGTTTAAAAAAGAAGGCAGTCTGCGACTTTAGTATTGCGTTCTGATCGGCGATAAATGGTTCTGTTTACTTGGCTTGCGGGAAAGTGATTTCTTTCAAATTTAACGTTATTGATTGAAATAATCTTTATCGGACCCGGAAGAAGAAATGGCCGAATATATTGACTCAGTTGGATTTAATTCTATTCAAATCGGATTTAGCGGATTTCCATTTAACCAGCGAATTTTGGTTTGTGCTACTCCGATCAAATCATTTGAATCCTAAATTTTGAACTTTATGATTTCAACACAAAGTGCGTTTATTGAACTTGTTATTTGATTTGGTTCATTTATCATTGTATTAATTAACATAAACATTGGATGCATTTTTCACTGTAATTTACTGCATCGATTGCGGACGCATTTCCCGACTGGATAACTTTTTCGGTTTTTCAGTTCTTTCAATTTTTTCGCTTTTGGTCTCTTATTCAATACCTGGATCAATCTTAAATCAACTTCTTGGATATCTTTCCTGAATATGTTTTAATTTGTATGACGTTGATGGATTTTATAACTTTAACAAATAAGTATGTTTTTGGCTTGATATATTTGATGTGTTATTTACTCTTATGGATATTTGTATATATTTTCATATATTTTCAAAATGTAACTGATAACCTGCAGTGACGTCACTGCGGTAATGGTCCTCTGAGGATAAGAATTATCTTTGAAAACTCATGAGTTAAGGACGTTGAGATACTTTGCCTGAATTTAAAATTCTAATAAAATTTGATTTGCACCTTATTTCATTTTATATTATGCTATATATATATATATATATATATATATATATATATATATATATATATATATATATATATATATATATATTAAAGTGTTATATACTTACAGACGACGTCGTTTCGGGTGTTTTACCGTCATCCAAGATCGAACGCAGTTCGTAGATTCAGCCTAGAATAACAAACGAGAAATCGCCACAGACAGTAATTGAAATTAACGTACACTTACTCGAGAGGCAGGAACAGGCCTCTTGTTGTCGATAGTGTTAGACGTTTGAGTGGAACTTTTCATAATCGCAAATTACAATTTTGTAATTCTAAACAGGGTCTACTATTAAGACTATTAAATCTTAAAGGATATATATATATATATATATATATTGTTGTATATTGTTATATATATATATATATATGAATGATTTTTTATTCAAACATGTACAAAGTCTGCTACACTGGCATGCCGATGTTATTGATGTACAGCTATTAAGAGCTGAGGTCTCATCAGGCAGAAAGTTTTTTTGTGATCCAACTCGGTCGGTGGAATCCAGGAAGAATGTAGTTAAGCAAAAAGAAGAAGGAATAATAAGTTTAATTTACAATAATTAATATTTTTATTTTTATTCAACGCTAAGCTGGGGCAGGAGGGGGGGCGAGGGAAATGAAAAAGAAAGGGAAAGAGAAGAGAAAGAAAGAGAGGTAGCAGACATTGTACATGTTTGAATAGGGGTGGGTGTCTATAGCCATTTAAGAGTTGTTGTGGGCGGAAGGGGGTCAGGGTGTCTGGATTGACGCGACCGATATTTTGTCGCGTGGCAAGTGAATAGAGATGTTTCGGCCTATTTATTTCAGACGGCTAAATTTCCACGACAAAAAAATATTTAGTTTATTATTGGTGATAAATTTAATTATATATATATATATATATATATATATATATATATATATATATATATATATATATAGAGAGAGAGAGAGAGAGAGAGAGAGAGAGAGAGAGAGAGAGAGAAACAATAAGATTAAAAACGATAACTAACATAAGGAGTGTAATTGCAGAAAAACAAGAAAAAATTCTAAGAGTATAATCTACCCAGAAGATAATGCTAATCAAAAGAGATTTAAGACCAGCCACTCTAACCATAAAGCATCCTATAATAACCTAGAAAAGAGGGACCACACTTCAATATCTCAATACATATGGCTTGTGAAGACGAATAATAGGGTACCCTTCTTTGAGTGGAGCATTTTAAAATGACCTTAACATATACAGTAAACAACCCTCCGTGTTATATATGTCTTAATGAAAAATTAGAGATTATTAGGTTTCCAGAGAGAGATGAATGTCTGAATAAAAAGGTGAAGTTGGAATTAGTTACCTACGATGAATATAGAAGTAGCCATAAAGGAATTACAATAATAAATATTTAAAAAATCGTTAGACAACACAATTAGATACTGTAAACACGTTACGCAAATTAACAAAAATAATTCCACTAGATAAGTAATAAATTGTTATGGACTGATTTTTAGCATATTCAATAACTAAGAAAAACTAACTCGTAGATAATAGACAATTAATAGTTATATAAAAATAGGTTAAATTAAGAAATATAAATTAAGTTTTCTGTACATCTAATATAATAAGTACAAAGCGGAATAAAAAGAAAATCTCCAAATAACTAAAAGTTAAAAGAATTACTTTTTAACAAGGTTTTATGTGCCTTTCATATTTTAATGTTTTACAACGAGATCTCATCTTTGTTTATATGTATATGTATATATTCATGAGTATATATGTATGGGTATCAAATATACCCATACATATATACTCATGAATATATATGTGTATGTTTGCATATGTATATGTATATCATTTCGTGTGTACATTTATACATCTGTATATATATATGAATATTAGCTATGATAAATAATAGGTAAGCTTTTAAATTCGGTCGAGTTGTAAAAATAAAATGACACTTTCATTTTCTTTTGCATGAAATAATTAATGAATTTTATAAATAAATACGATGAAGTGAAAAAAAGTAATTTATAGAAAGTAGTAACGATATAGCAAATTTGATACGCTTAAAAATTAATCGATCCTTCCCTTTCTTTAGAATTTACCCTGCTATCTCAAAGATTTCGTTTGAGTAGATTTGTTTTAAAACCCGCCGTAATGTAGTTGTTCTTTTAAGGAGCTTCATAATTCCGATTTCTGATTTTGTGTCTTTTGTATCGATTGTACGCATTTATTTTCATTGTCATCTCTCGGCTCCAACGGAGCACAAGGTGCGGACACGTAATTGCATCTATGTTCATATATATATATATATATATATATATATATATATATATATATATATATATATATATATATATATATATATATAAACATTTATGCATATATGTAGCCATAAATTAATTATATAAATACGTGTATATATATATATATATATATATATATATATATAAATACGTATACGTTTCATCTTTATAGGTATCGTCAGTGTAGAAAAGAATTATTCACATTGGTCGCCGGACTCGAACCCTGAAACACGAGTCATGTTTCAAACTCAAATTCCGATATTTTAGCACACACTTCTGTTATCAACAACTCGTTAAATAAGCGAGAGATTAATCTTATTTAAAGGCAGCCGTCGTTAAGTGTTCTTCTATTTAATGGAACTTGCACTTAAGCCACAGTGACAGCTGTGTTAATACTACTCACTACAGATTACCTCAGCCGCTCCTAGCATCGGTGACGTCACCAATTTGGCCGTTCCTGAGTTCTGTTGGTCACCTGGTACTGCTCGGGAAAGGTCGCTGCTCCGATGAAGGCCACGTATGTTGAAAGGCCTAGTCCAGCGATTACTGTACTCCCACGCTACATATACATACATATATATATACATATATATATATATATATATATATATATATATATATATATATATATATATATAGCTTTAAGCTTAAACAAAAATAAATATAATTATATATATATATATATATATATATATATATATATATATATATATATATAGTGTGTGTTAAAGTGAATAATTTTGGTAAGAAATCCGAGTAAGAGAGCGCAATGTAGAAAATGCTGACAGTTACAATGTGTATGTGATTTTTTTATTTATATATATATATATATATATATATATATATATATATATATATATATGGGTAAGGTACACGATAATTCATGAAAAAGAAATGTCGTGGTGGACAAAATGTGTGAAAAAAAATGACAATATATATATATATATATATATATATATATATAAACACAGAGATGATAATAAAGGAGATGTGGCAATGAAAATAAATTGTCTATTTATTAAAGGGCTGGTTGATGAATTGTTTTATTTGCGACTTGAGTGAATCTGTAGAGATATTCCTTGCTACATATCCTAAGCTCTCTGAGGTAAAAAACAATCATGATGCCCGATTTTACTTTATTATTGTGGTGCGAATAAAAATGAACATAATTATTCTTATTGGTTGGTTTACGGCAGACCTTATAATAAAAATCATTATTGTTGTTTATTAATATAATATCAAGGAAATGTATGGAGTTATCGTTGTCATTTTTGAAAAGAAAATTCGATGGTAGGTTTTATTTTATTTAGTTTATCAACAATGTTTTCTATTTTAGTAGGTTGGGGAAGAAAATAAAGATGTCATCTATGTATCTATAGTATGACACATTTTTAGGTAGTCTATATTTGAAGGGTCCACTTTAAAGAAATTCTAAAAATAAACAGGATAGGACACCACTGAGAGTATTCCCCATGGGTAGGCCAAATTTCTGCTTTTAAAAGAAATTATTGGAAGTAAAATAAATCATGTTAGTTCATAAATTTACAATATTTATTATGCTATTAACTTGAAACGGTAAGCTGATATATATTTTATTCATATGTTTTTAAAGTAAATTAAGACATTTTTAGTGAGTATATTGGTAAATGTCCAGGCTGTTCATCATTTTATTAGTTAGGTTAAGATTGTTTATGCCATTAAGTAGATCTCCGGAGATTCTTTTAAGTGAGAAAGGCTGATTGTATCTAGTTATAAGCTTAGTATTTTAGTAATGGTACGTGCAATTTGATGGGTATCACTGACCATACCTGAGATTATGGAGCACTGCTGTAAATGGTCTTATTTTTTTTAACATAGTTCACCCCAAACAAGGCAGACCGCCACTGTAGACGTAAGACGCTACTGAGAAAAAGGGTGATAGTTTAGAGGGGGGTCAACCTAAATTGGGATCTGCGCAGCGAGATGTCTGTTTACATTAGTTTTAAATTTCTGCATGTCAGTACCGTCATGAAAACAGGGATCAGGGAGCGAGTTCCAGAGTCCAGCAGCACGAGGAAAGAAGCTTTTGGAGTAGAAAGCTCTTCGGCATCTTGGGACCTCCACAGTGAATGGATGGGATTTGGCGGATTGTCAGGTTGGTCTAGTCATTGAAGTATTTGTAAAACAGGCACAAGGATGCAACATTGCGGCGATGGGACAGGGACTGAAGCTTGGTGGATAGTGAGGGACCTTGGTAACTTTTTGGGGTCGTCACAAATCTTAAGCCAAGATATCTGTGTTAAGTTGTGACAAACGCTGTTCTTCTAATGATCAAGATAGGCGCCCCATTAAGCTGTGCTTAATATACTTTTTTTTCAATAATAATCGTTTCATATAAGAACACGAAAATATAAGAAGATTCTTCCTGATTTCGCAATAATGGGTAGATTACGAAGTTTCACAGTTAGCGTTAATGGTTAGTGTTAGATTACGAAGTTTTACAGTTAAACAACAGTTTATAATAGAAATAACGATTATTTGCACGACTTACACGAAAAAACGTTTATTATTATATATTTCAAAAAGGTTTATTAAATGTTTGCTTTGTGTATATTCTTCTAATGTCTCTGTTTCTATTTGTTACTTCATTTCGTCTCAATTGTCTGCTTATCTTCCTGCGTTCCGTAGTTTTTTTCGTTTTTCTGTTTCTTTCTGTACACTTTTAATTATTTCCTTATTTTCTTTCCTTCCTTATTTTCTTCCGTTCACCTTTGGTCTGTTTCTCTCCATTTTCACTTGTACAAAAAAACGCAGACCTTTCCTGACGCCATACAAGCAAATTGCCTCCATGACACCCTGACTTGAATCTCTTCCTTTTCCGCCATCTTCCTTCCACTTTTTTTTTTCGTATTCTTCTAAAGAACGATCACTCTTCCTGAATCTTAAAGTGTTTCCCTTTTATTTCCGATATTCTATATTTTCTAGCTTTATTCTCCTATTTTATTTGTTTTAACTTCATTATTCCTTTCATCCGCTTCATTCATCTTCTTTTCGTGTATTTTCTTTTTGCAGGAAACATGGTTCCATCCTGGCTCCAAGCAAGCAAATTGGCTTCACGAAAACGCGGGAAAACGATAAGAAAAACAATTACATGTGCGCATGCGTAATTAGATGAATCAGTCTACAGACGCCATCTTTATTTACTCCATTTGAACCAGTTCTTCTTCAGCACCAGCGAAGGAATCTGTTCTTTTAATTGAATCTTAGGTTACTTTCGAAATAAGGTCGTATTTTCAGATGTGAAATGAAACCGGTTCCAATGTACCAAATAGTTTGTAACGGCACAATAACCATTATTAACACTAAACAACACTAATTCTTGACTGCAACGCTACTCAGACTGTGTTAAGATCAAAGTGTAGTATCTGTTCCGATGGATAATGCACCCCATAGACTTGTATCGTCTTGGCCTTCGGGGCTTGATTTACGCCGGTCAATGGGTCTGTCCTGTGCAGTTTTAGGAGGTCGACCCCCCCCCCCACCAGGCTTCGACTCTCCTCTTTGGGGAGGAGTAAGTTTATTGCTTACTGCCTGAGGCGCTCCTACCGGGGAATGCCGACGGGGCTGCCCAGGCAATTTTTAAACCCCACTTTCCCGACCTGGGGCACATCTTACTTGTGAGAGTAAGATAAAAACTGGCCTTGTGCCTAACTCCTGGAGAGGAGTAAATCAATACTCAGACTGTGTTAAATAGTGAAAAGGAGATGAGAGATACCGAAGGTTTTGATTAGTCTAGGCATGTTACGTCACATGACAGAGGGCATAGTTGAAATAGGCAGACTTATGTAAATACATTGGTGTCTAACCACAGTGGAATACATAAACCCACCCTTGTCTAAAGAACTGCATAGAAAAGGAAATGTCAACAAAAAGTTCGTAGGAGTTCATATACAGTTAACAACGTGTTTTTAATATTCATCGTGTCCGTGTTGCACTGCGGTCGACCAATACTTTGCCTCCAGCTTGAACGGCGGTTCGTTACGTAAACAGCTGACGACTTATTTAAACGTCGTAGGTAGTCAACTCAATCAGTTGTGATGTCTCTATGTCGTAGTTGCAGCGGTGACTGACACAGTGTGTTGATTTTATCTGTCTCACTTTTTCCTTCTTTTATTTTTCGTTGTGGTTAACCATTATTATTAATATTATTAACAAATAAAATTAACAAATACGAAACACACACAGCGTAAAACTAATAAGAATTCCTTGAATAGGGAAAGAGGGATGAAACACAGATGGCTATGATTAGTCTAGGCATATTACGCAACCAGAGAGAGAGCATAGTTAAAATCGTTATATTTATGTTAATATGTTAGTGCTAAGTTGCGTTCCATGATATGCGACGGCAATATCTGTTTACGTAGTGTAAATACGTCCGCTGTGTTCCAGGCGACTTTTTAGAGATGCGATCTCCCTGAAATAACTTAACAGGATATGTTACAGTAAAACAAGAATTTAATGAACGCGATCAACGAAAATAATGTTTCTAACTTTAGTGTGATCAATCGACTAACGGACTGGATCTCTCATAAAGATACTGACACATATATACAGCAAGATGCATCTTTTAACGATAAAAGGTCTGTTTCAAACTTAAGCGTCACAGACTCACGGGCTGATCGATAGAGAGGTCAACCCACAGACAAATCAACTTATGGAAATCTAATAATAAAAAAAAGACAAAGAAAACCTGGTCAATTTCAGTGGAAGATTAGTATATTTCGCTCAAATACAGAGTGACCTTAAATGTCATCATTTGCCGTGAATAAATTTTGAGAGAGAAAAAAAAGGTACTGTGAGAGGGAATACGCGGTGGTTTTCCGCGGGATTGAACAACTCTCAACACTTCAGATGACTTTGAAGTTGAAATTTCTGCGGGGATTGTTTGGTGGTCGTCAACATCAATGGGAAGTGTCATACTAATTTGGTTTCACACTCACCGGACCATGACCGCGCAGATTTTATCAAAACTATTCCAGCTTATTCCTGAAAGTAAAATAAGCATCACAGACCAAATCAGGATAGTGCCAAGAAAAGAGTATACAATCATATCAAGAGCATATAATTGAACGGTGACTGCCTAAAAACTGTTAAACACCCATGACTGAAATTTGATGGACAAGTCAAATATTGACTAAGGTTTTTATGTACTAAATAAGTAACGATAGCCGAGAGAATTTGAGAACTTCATCAATTACTCTGTATATTATAGAGTCATAAAATATATTAACGAGATATTGACGAGATCTTTATGTATACTTATACTTGTTTCACCTTCCATTAAAACGAGTTTAAACGACCTTATGTCGGTTAACTACACAACGCATCACAAATGCCAAAGCACAGTGTTCTGACGCTCCTTCCGTCGTGATTGTTAGCTGAGTGGAGTTCAAGCGACCTTATGTCGCTTAACTACACCACAGATCACAAATGCAAAAACGCGGTGTTCTACCGCTCCTTTCGTCGTAATTGTTAGCCGAGGGGAATTCTAACCGACCTTATGTCGCTTAACTACACAACACATCACAACTACCAAAGGCGCGGTTTTCTGACGCTCTTTACGCCGTAATCGTTAGCCGAGAGGAGTTATACTAACCTTATGTCGCTTAATAACACCACGCATCACAACTGCCAAAGTCCGGTGTTCTTATGCTCTTTCTGCCGTGATTGTTAGCCGAGAGGAGTGCAACCGATCTTATATCGCTTAACTACACCACGCATTACAAATGCCAAAGCGCGGTGTTCTCACGCTTCTTCCGCCGTGGTCATTAGTCAAGAGGAGTTCAACTGAATTTATATCGCTTAACTACACCACGCATCACAACTGCCAACGTGTGGTGTTCATCGCAGTGGTTGTTAGGCGAGAAGAGTTCAACCGACCTAATATCGCTTAACTACACCACACATCACCATTACCCAAGCGATGTGTTCAGACGCTTCTTTCTGTCGTGGTTGTTTGTCAAGAAGAGTTACAACCGACCTAATATCGCTTAACTACACCACGCATTACAACTGCCATAGCGCGGTGTTCTCACGCTCCTTCTGCCCTTTTTTGTCAATTCCGGTACTTACAGCGAACTGCATTGATCTGATGTCGACACATGGCTTCCACACGGTTTTCAAGTGTCGCGGTTCAGGTCTTCAGTGGGCACCGTATCTACTTTTTTAATTCGATAAATTAAATTTGGTCGACGATTCACTATGCACTCCTTGTGTGTAGATATTAACTCCAGGTGTTGGATTTGGAACGAGAACTTACCATAGTGGTCATGACAAAGTGTTAAAAAAAAGGCGGACGAGTAGTATGAACTGAAGACAGTGGGTTTGTGTCGCGTGGGTCGTCCAATTATGAGGTGTTGTGAAAATATGAAGACGTAAGCGTGTGTGGTTTGCGTTTAATCCGAAAACCTTTTTCCTCAAAAAGCTGAATACTAATATTAAAACATTGTCTTTTAATTCTTTCCCCGAAAAAGAAATAGCCAAACACCCTGCATTTTGCTTTTATAATTACATTTGTGTATCTTATAATATATAAAATTATCTTGTATTTTCGAAGCTTATAATCGATCGCAGTTTATCTGATCAAAACAACATTTGATTCTGATTAGCCAAAGTTTTTACTGTTTCGCCTTGGACCAGATGTTTGCCATACGAAGATGCATTTTGCTTGCGTTTCTCCGTCTAGTGTATTTATCCCTCTTGAAAAGTGTACATAGAAGAATTTATAACTTAATAAGTCCCGCAGTGTCTGACAAGCTCCCCCTCCTGTCGCATCCCCACAGTGTTGCATCCCTGTACTTGTTTAACAAGTACTTCCACGTGTACCCTCTCAACATAAATACATCCGACCCACCCGACTAGTAGCAAAATCCCACCTCTTCACTGTAAAAGTCTCCATATGCCGGAAGATTTTCTTCTCTAATAGTTTCTTTCCTCTGACCTCTTGCCTTTGGAATTCTCTCTCTGCTTCCTGTTTGCCTCGACCGTACTAATATGCAGAAATTTAAAATGAATGTGAACAAACATTGCTGCCCAACTACCCACCCAGATAACCCATATACATCTGAACCCTATAGTAGTAGCCACTTATGTTTCAGCTGCAATATGCAATGTCTGGAATGAATAAAAATAACGAAAATAACACTGCTTTGGCTCAGAACGTTATAACACGTAGAATGTTTTACTAGCCATCTTCATAGTTTCAGATGTTTACGTATTTAATGAAAAAATGTAAATGTTCTATCGATTATAGATTTAATAAGTAAGCATCAGTTTGTGTCTTTTATATACACAGAAAGTTTCTTAATGGCTCTAACTTTAGTGTTTCCTAAAACATTAGCCTATTCATTTTCTTTAAATTATTTGAATATCATAACATTAGGTAAAAGTTTTCGTTTATAACAACTATTTAATGTGTTTTTTTTATAATGAAAGTGGGAGCTATTGCAGATAGGTAAAACTGATTAAATACATTTATCTTAATCCGGTCTCCATAAATACTATTTAAATAAGTATAAACCACGTTTATTAAATAATTTTCTTTTTGGAAATATCTTCATTTTTTGTTTAATTTTGTAGTTTCAAAATTAAGAATTCGTTGTTAGCAAAACATAATTAGTGATTTATTTAAATTCATGCATTCGATAAAACGCCATTGCTTTTGCTATGTTACTTAACATTACATTAGGTCATTCGCAATATTATTGACCATTAAAATAAAAACATGAAAATATTAGGACGATTAATACTAAAATGAATTTGTTTTTTTAAAGCAGTACTAATGAGGCCGTCTCAGAAACAGACAACTATACAGATAGTATAAACAGCGGCTGTCTACACCAAACATCAGTCACGGTAATAACAGTTATAACAGACGTGTTTGTATTATCAACTTCATTATCAACAACAACAATAACCACAACAACAACAACGGTACACGCATTTTGTTATTGAATTTTCAATTCATATTCTGTGTAAATTGTCTTATTTTATTTGTCTGTAAAATATCATCAACATAATTATCATCAATAATGAGATAAATGTTACTGCAGTTTGAAACGCCGTTGAAATGATAAACTTTGAACTTTTAGAAACCAAACAACTTGACGCGAGATTTTGTCAAATAAATGAAATATTTATTAAATCGTTTTTTTAATCCAAATTTTCGGTTTTACAAAACCCTATTCATGGTAATACAGACAACATTTTCCTTTTTTCCTCCTTTTTTTTCTTTTCTTTTTCATGGTCGAAGACTTACGGGGGTGGCCGAAGATCGACGATCTTCTCGTGCTATCGAAGAGACTGTGTCTGTTTTTTTTTTAAATGTCCGATCTGTAGTGAAGCGTGTGTGCAATGATGAGATAAGTGTTACTACAGTAAGAATGATCATCATGAACAACAATTATCATCATGAACAACAAGTATCATCATGAACAGCAATTATCATCATGAACAACAATTATCATCATGAACCACAATTATCATCATGAACAACAATTATCATCATGAACAACAATTATCATCATGAACAACAAGTATCATCATGAACAACAAGTATCATCATGAACAACAAGTATCATCATGAACAACAATTATCATCATGAACAACAATTATCATCATGAACAACAAGTATCATCATGAACAACAAGTATCATCATGAACAACAATTATCATCATGAACAACAATTATCATCATGAACAACAAGTATCATCATGAACAACAAGTATCATCATGAACAACAAGTATCATCATGAACAACAATTATCATCATGAACAACAATTATCATCATGAACAACAATTATCATCATGAACAACAATTATCATCATGAACAACAATTATCATCATGAACAACAAGTATCATCATGAACAACAAGTATCATCATGAACAACAATTATCATCATGAACAACAATTATCATCATGAACAACAAGTATCATCATGAACAACAATTATCATCATGAACAACAATTATCATCATGAACAACAAGTATCATCATGAACAACAATTATCATCATGAACCACAATTATCATCATGAACAACAATTATCATCATGAACAACAAGTATCATCATGAACAACAAGTATCATCATGAACAACAATTATCATCATGAACAACAATTATCATCATGAACAACAATTAACATCATGAACAACAATTATCATCATGAACAACAATTAACATCATGAACAACAAGTATCATCATGAACAACAATTATCATCATGAACAACAAGTATCATCATGAACAACAATTATCATCATGAACAACAATTATCATCATGAACAACAATTATCATCATGAACCACAATTATCATCATGAACAACAATTATCATCATGAACCACAATTATCATCATGAACCACAATTATCATCATGAACAACAATTATCATCATGAACAACAAGTATCATCATGAACAACAAGTATCATCATGAACAACAAGTATCATCATGAACAACAATTATCATCATGAACAACAATTATCATCATGAACAACAAGTATCATCATGAACAACAAGTATCATCATGAACAACAATTATCATCATGAACAACAATTATCATCATGAACAACAAGTATCATCATGAACAACAAGTATCATCATGAACAACAATTATCATCATGAACAACAATTATCATCATGAACAACAATTATCATCATGAACAACAATTATCATCATGAACAACAATTATCATCATGAACAACAAGTATCATCATGAACAACAAGTATCATCATGAACAACAATTATCATCATGAACAACAAGTATCATCATGAACAACAAGTATCATCATGAACAACAATTATCATCATGAACAACAATTATCATCATGAACAACAAGTATCATCATGAACAACAATTATCATCATGAACCACAATTATCATCATGAACAACAATTATCATCATGAACAACAAGTATCATCATGAACAACAAGTATCATCATGAACAACAATTATCATCATGAACAACAATTATCATCATGAACAACAATTATCATCATGAACAACAATTATCATCATGAACAACAAGTATCATCATGAACAACAATTAACATCATGAACAACAATTATCATCATGAACAACAATTAACATCATGAACAACAATTATCATCATGAACAACAAGTATCATCATGAACAACAAGTATCATCATGAACAACAATTATCATCATGAACAACAATTATCATCATGAACAACAAGTATCATCATGAACAACAATTAACATCATGAACAACAATTATCATCATGAACAACAAGTATCATCATGAACAACAAGTATCATCATGAACAACAATTATCATCATGAACAACAATTATAATCATGAACAACAATTATCATCATGAACAACAATTATCATCATGAACAACAATAATCATCATGAACAACAAGTATCATCATGAACAACAATTAACATCATGAACAACAATTATCATCATGAACAACAATTAACATCATGAACAACAATTATCATCATGAACAACAATTATCATCATGAACAACAAGTATCATCATGAACAACAAGTATCATCATGAACAACAATTATCATCATGAACAACAATTATCATCATGAACAACAATTATCATCATGAACAACAATTATCATCATGAACAACAATTATCATCATGAACAACAAGTATCATCATGAACAACAATTAACATCATGAACAACAATTATCATCATGAACAACAAGTATCATCATGAACAACAAGTATCATCATGAACAACAATTATCATCATGAACAACAATTATCATCATGAACAACAATTATCATCATGAACAACAATTATCATCATGAACGACAATTATCATCATGAACAACAATTATCATCATGAACAACAAGTATCATCATGAACAACAATTATCATCATGAACAACAATTATCATCATGAACAACAATTATCATCATGAACAACAAGTATCATCATGAACAACAATTATCATCATGAACAACAAGTATCATCATGAACAACAAGTATCATCATGAACAACAAGTATCATCATGAACAACAATTATCATCATGAACAACAATTATCATCATGAACAACAAGTATCATCATGAACAACAATTATCATCATGAACAACAAGTATCATCATGAACAACAATTATCATCATGAACAACAATTATCATCATGAACAACAATTATCATCATGAACAACAAGTATCATCATGAACAACAATTATCATCATGAACAACAAGTATCATCATGAACAACAATTATCACCATGAACAACAAGTATCATCATGAACAACAATTATCATCATGAACAACAATTAACATCATGAACAACAAGTATCATCATGAACAACAAGTATCATCATGAACAACAAGTATCATCATGAACAACAATTATCATCATGAACAACAAGTATCATCATGAACAACAATTATCATCATGAACAACAAGTATCATCATGAACAACAAGTATCATCATGAACAACAAGTATCATCATGAACAACAATTATCATCATGAACAACAAGTATCATCATGAACAACAAGTATCATCATGAACAACAAGTATCATCATGAACAACAATTATCATCATGAACAACAAGTATCATCATGAACAACAATTATCATCATGAACAACAAGTATCATCATGAACAACAAGTATCATCATGAACAACAATTATCATCATGAACAACAATTATCATCATGAACAACAATTATCATCATGAACAACAATTATCATCATGAACAACAAGTATCATCATGAACAACAATTATCATCATGAACAACAAGTATCATCATGAACAACAATTATCATCATGAACAACAATTATCATCATGAACAACAATTATCATCATGAACAACAATTATCATCATGAACAACAATTATCATCATGAACAACAAGTATCATCATGAACAACAAGTATCATCATGAACAACAAGTATCATCATGAACAACAATTATCATCATGAACAACAATTATCATCATGAACAACAATTATCATCATGAACAACAAGTATCATCATGAACAACAATTATCATCATGAACAACAATTATCATCATGAACAACAAGTATCATCATGAACAAATAGTATCATCATGAACAACAATTATCATCATGAACAACAATTATCATCATGAACAACAATTATCATCATGAACAACAATTATCATCATGAACAACAATTATCATCATGAACAACAAGTATCATCATGAACAACAATTAACATCATGAACAACAATTATCATCATGAACAACAAGTATCATCATGAACAACAAGTATCATCATGAACAACAAGTATCATCATGAACAACAATTATCATCATGAACAACAATTATCATCATGAACAACAAGTATCATCATGAACAAATAGTATCATCATGAACAACAACAAACTTGTAGTAAAATCCAGAAATGTCCGGTCTGAAACAACTTTCAACGTTTAAGAAATCATTATTTTAATTTTGAACAAACAAGTAGAGAGAATACAAAACGCGATAATTCCAATTTGCCTAAATTTAAACATTAAACAATAAAATAATGAACATATCAAATCTAGACTTCAGCTAAAAGCTTTGAAAACAATTAATAATTATCTTGGTATCATATTATGTGAAACATGATATTGGGGTTTGTGGCGGAATTGATGATCTTGAGCCAGAATTGAGCGATCGAGGTTACCCGGACTTAGTTCAACCCCGCAGTAAGAGGGTGCGCCTTTGCCTGGCTTGCAGATGGAAAGGGAAATAAGTTTGGCTTACTAGTTTTCTAGTGAGGATTGAACTCACAACCTCGAAGTAACAAATCTACTGGTTGCTGCACAGTAATAATAGATTTAATTGTAATGACAAATAGTGAGCCAGCGGATTTTTTTCTTCTGATTGGTTAAGCGAAATTAACTGAGGAAAAATCTGCTAAGAAAAAGAGAAGAAAATGAGAATAAGGGAGAAGGGAAAAAGAGAGTGTCGAGTGAGATGAATTATTTTCATTCAGGGTTTTTTGTGCTTCTACAGGAATTAAACCGAACTGAGTTTTTTGTTTTGTTTGTTAAACGTTTGAAGTCATAGACTTCTGAATTCGTTACTAATTATAGGGTTTTGTCGAATATTAAAATGGTATACTTTTTGTAGTGATTGTTTCGTAATTTTCAAAATGGCGTTTATCGCATTTTGCATTCAAACTCTTTAACTATTGATTATATTTTATTATGTTTATCTACACGTTCCTTTGCTATCATACAACGCCCGATGTTACCCGGGTTGAAGATACAGTCAGTTATAAATTATTTCTTTCTATTTCATATGATCTACTCCCGGGCAACGTCGGGTAATTACCTCGAGTAATAAATATAACTGTGGTTTAAATTCTTTATCTCAATTTGTATCTTTGGAATTTCCCGAAAAAATAATGTGTGTATACGTCAGGTGATGGTGACAGGACACGATGTTAATTTTTTTTTACTTTACTATATTTTACGTCTCTGTGCTTTTCACCCTTTTTATTTCTTGGCAGTTTTTTGCTTCTAATCTCTCTCTTTTTCTCGCAATTTCTTTCTGTTATTTCATGTTAAATCCTCGGTAACTTACTTCTTCGTTCAAGTTGATGTTTTTTCAGTGATCCGTTATGTTCCGCCATCTTGTATTTTTTTCCCTTCCAATTTGCTTGTCATGGCCGACATCTGGGGACCGAATCTAATCGAAAGAAAATATTGGCTTTTTTTTTTGCTACTTCTTTTCTGCAACCCCATTTCATCGTTCTGTCCATTTATTTGTTATGGGGTCTTTGCCCCGGGGAAGACTAAAAAGGGCTGAAAGGCAGAAAAGTACAGTTTTCTGGGGTTACAGGAAGAGGAAGATGGACGAGCAGAGGTTTGGGTGGATGGTGGTGGTGGGAGGATAAATACGATAGAATAGAAAGACAATAAAGATGAGAGAAAGAAAGAGTAAATATTGAGATAAGAGAATACTATTGCATAAAATTATTGGAAAAGTTTTTTTTTAAAAAGAGAGAAAGAAAGAAAGAAAGAAGGAAAAAGGGGAAAGAAAGAAGAAAAGAAAGACATAAGGAAACAGGGAAAAGAAGGAGGAAAGAGGGAAAGAAAGAAAGAAAGAGAAACCAGACAAGGACGTTGTTATGTTTCAAAATTACGTTCCGTATTTTCTTGGCCTTTTGGCTGAGAGCAAAATGTAGTATCTGTTCAGATATTACCTTTCGATCTTTGGTATCCTTGGTCGGTGAAGGAGAAATCCTTCTAGACAAAAGCCAATTTTAATTTTGTCCAACTTAAGAGTGCCTCTTTTTTGGGGGAGTAAATAGGGACCTAATGATTTTCGAGTTTGAAAGTTTCTCATATTTAACATTCTAACCGGTTGGCGAAACAAGAACGAGGATTCAATAAAGGGTTACCTTTGAAATAATGTATAGATTCACGCGTTCTAATATATATATATATATATATATATATATATATATATATATATATATATTTCATTATTTTGTGGGGAATACACAATTTTATTATCGCAAGCATGAAGAGAACACGTTTATAATTAAAAGTTAATCAAGAAAAATAACGCCAGCCGACCGGTTTCGCCCTCTCTTAACAAAGGCTGTATCGAGGGATTAAAAAAAACGAGGGATTTAAAAAGTGGGTGAAAAGAGAGAGTACAGACAAATAAAATAGCGTTATAGTACATGTACAATGGAGGATGAATCTTAGAGACTGATCACATCTAGTCCCAATAGACATTCTCTTTGCTTACAAAGGGAGGGATGTTTAAGACGAACGTGGATCGTCTCCAAGATTTTTAGATGGCATAATGAGTGAGCATAGTTTGGCGTTAATGGTGAAGGGGTCCATGCTAAAATTCTTAGCGCACAGCGGGTTTTTAAGTAAATAGTCTGTAATGGAAGACCCGTATGTTATATATATATATATATATATATATATATATATATATATATATATATATATATATATATATATATTAGATTAAAATACAACTGAATATGTATCGGTCAACATGTTCAGCAATGTTTACCTGAGAACATGAACATTTTTAGGTTTCAACATCATACTTTATCTACCAGGTGACCGAGTCAAGGTAAGTAGTCCCTGACCCGCTAGCCAGCAGCTTTGTTGCATTGGTCACTTTCATTGAAGTTCAAGTCAATATTGTGCAGTTGCATACGGAAGCGTTTGTCGATGTTGTCTTTGAGATTCAGTTTGGCGTTAATGTCTAATGTTCAAAACAAATATTTAATGACAACAATAAATCTGATAGGAATTGAACTCTGCACAACTCATTCCATAGTCTGAAACAGAATCCATTAGCCCTATTTTGCAACCGTATGAGTCGTTTGAAATGATAAGCCAACGAATGTTCATTATTTTTTATTCTTAATTAAAAAAATGCACGGATATTACATCGACTGAAACGTTGTGAGAATAACATCGAATAGTCGTCTGAATCAAACAACTGAAACATAAGAAAGTATTCATTATATCATTAAAATATCCGATTGAATAAAACAACTGAAACATAAGAAAGTGTTCATTATATCATTAAAATATCCGATTGAATAAAACAACTGAAACATAAGAAAGTATTCATTATATCATTAAAATATCCGATTGAATAAAACAACTGAAACATAAGAAAGTGTTCATTATATCATTAAAATATCCGATTGAATAAAACAACTGAAACATAAGAAAGTGTTCATTATATCATTAAAATATCCGATTGAATAAAACAACTGAAACATAAGAAAGTATTCATTATATCATTAAAATATCCGATTGAATAAAACAAATGAAACATAAGAAAGTGTTCATTATATCATTAAAATATCCGATTGAATAAAACAACTGAAACATAAGAAAGTATTCATTATATCATTAAAATATCCGATTGAATAAAACAACTGAAACATAAGAAAGTGTTCATTATATCATTAAAATATCCGATTGAATAAAACAAATGAAACATAAGAAAGTGTTCATTATATCATTAAAATATCCGATTGAATAAAACAACTGAAACATAAGAAAGTATTCATTATATCATTAAAATATCCGATTGAATAAAACAACTGAAACATAAGAAAGTGTTCATTATATCATTAAAATATCCGATTGAATAAAACAACTGAAACATAAGAAAGTGTTCATTATATCATTAAAATATCCGATTGAATAAAACAACTGAAACATAAGAAAGTATTCATTATATCATTAAAATATCCGATTGAATAAAACAACTGAAACATAAGAAAGTGTTCATTATATCATTAAAATATCGGATTGAATAAAACAACTGAAACATAAGAAAGTGTTCATTATATCATTAAAATATCCGATTGAATAAAACAAATGAAACATAAGAAAGTGTTCATTATATCATTAAAATATCCGATTGAATAAAACAACTGAAACATAAGAAAGTGTTCATTATATCATTAAAATATCGGATTAAATAAAACAAATGAAACATAAGAAAGTGTTCATTATATCATTAAAATATCGGATTGAATAAAACAACTGAAACATAAGAAAGTATTCATTATATCATTAAAATATCCGATTGAATAAAACAACTGAAACATAAGAAAGTGTTCATTATATCATTAAAATATCGGATTGAATAAAACAACTGAAACATAAGAAAGTGTTCATTATATCATTAAAATATCCGATTGAATAAAACAAATGAAACATAAGAAAGTGTTCATTATATCATTAAAATATCCGATTGAATAAAACAACTGAAACATAAGAAAGTGTTCATTATATCATTAAAATATCCGATTGAATAAAACAAATGAAACATAAGAAAGTGTTCATTATATCATTAAAATATCCGATTGAATAAAACAACTGAAACATAAGAAAGTGTTCATTATATCATTAAAATATCCGATTGAATAAAACAAATGAAACATAAGAAAGTGTTCATTATATCATTAAAATATCCGATTGAATAAAACAACTGAAACATAAGAAAGTGTTCATTATATCATTAAAATATCGGATTGAATAAAACAACTGAAACATAAGAAAGTATTCATTATATCATTAAAATATCCGATTGAATAAAACAACTGAAACATAAGAAAGTGTTCATTATATCATTAAAATATCCGATTGAATAAAACAAATGAAACATAAGAAAGTGTTCATTATATCATTAAAATATCCGATTGAATAAAACAACTGAAACATAAGAAAGTGTTCATTATATCATTAAAATATCGGATTGAATAAAACAACTGAAACATAAGAAAGTATTCATTATATCATTAAAATATCCGATTGAATAAAACAACTAAAACATAAGAAAGTGTTCATTATATCATTAAAATATCGGATTGAATAAAACAACTGAAACATAAGAAAGTATTCATTATATCATTAAAATATCCGATTGAATAAAACAACTGAAACATAAGAAAGTATTCATTATATCATTAAAATATCCGATTGAATAAAACAACTGAAACATAAGAAAGTGTTCATTATATCATTAAAATATCCGATTGAATAAAACAACTGAAACATAAGAAAGTATTCATTATATCATTAAAATATCCGATTGAATAAAACAACTGAAACATAAGAAAGTGTTCATTATATCATTAAAATATCCGATTGAATAAAACAACTGAAACATAAGAAAGTGTTCATTATATCATTAAAATATCCGATTGAATAAAACAACTGAAACATAAGAAAGTATTCATTATATCATTAAAATATCCGATTGAATAAAACAACTGAAACATAAGAAAGTGTTCATTATATCATTAAAATATCGGATTGAATAAAACAACTGAAACATAAGAAAGTGTTCATTATATCATTAAAATATCGGATTGAATAAAACAACTGAAACATAAGAAAGTATTCATTATATCATTAAAATATCGGATTAAATAAAACTACTGAAACATAAGAAAGTGTTCATTATATCATTAAAATATCGGATTGAATAAAACAACTGAAACATAAGAAAGTATTCATTATATCATTAAAATATCCGATTGAATAAAACAAATGAAACATAAGAAAGTGTTCATTATATCATTAAAATATCCGATTGAATAAAACAACTAAAACATAAGAAAGTATTCATTATATCATTAAAATATCGGATTGAATAAAACAAATGAAACATAAGAAAGTGTTCATTATATCATTAAAATATCCGATTGAATAAAACAACTGAAACATAAGAAAGTATTCATTATATCATTAAAATATCGGATTGAATAAAACAACTGAAACATAAGAAAGTGTTCATTATATCATTAAAATATCGGATTGAATAAAACAACTGAAACATAAGAAAGTGTTCATTATATCATTAAAATATCGGATTAAATAAAACAACTGAAACATAAGAAAGTGTTCATTATATCATTAAAATATCGGATTGAATAAAACAACTGAAACATAAGAAAGTGTTCATTATATCATTAAAATATCGGATTGAATAAAACAACTAAAACATAAGAAAGTGTTCATTATATCATTAAAATATCCGATTGAATAAAACAACTGAAACATAAGAAAGTGTTCATTATATCATTAAAATATCGGATTGAATAAAACTACTGAAACATAAGAAAGTGTTCATTATATCATTAAAATATCCGATTGAATAAAACAACTGAAACATAAGAAAGTGTTCATTATATCATTAAAATATCCGATTGAATAAAACAAATGAAACATAAGAAAGTGTTCATTATATCATTAAAATATCCGATTGAATAAAACAAATGAAACATAAGAAAGTGTTCATTATATCATTAAAATATCCGATTGAATAAAACAAATGAAACATAAGAAAGTGTTCATTATATCATTAAAATATCCGATTGAATAAAACAAATGAAACATAAGAAAGTGTTCATTATATCATTAAAATATCGGATTAAATAAAACAAATGAAACATAAGAAAGTGTTCATTATATCATTAAAATATCCGATTGAATAAAACTACTGAAACATAAGAAAGTGTTCATTATATCATTAAAATATCCGATTGAATAAAACAACTGAAACATAAGAAAGTGTTCATTATATCATTAAAATATCCGATTGAATAAAACAAATGAAACATAAGAAAGTGTTCATTATATCATTAAAATATCCGATTGAATAAAACAAATGAAACATAAGAAAGTGTTCATTATATCATTAAAATATCCGATTGAATAAAACAAATGAAACATAAGAAAGTGTTCATTATATCATTAAAATATCCGATTGAATAAAACAAATGAAACATAAGAAAGTGTTCATTATATCATTAAAATATCGGATTAAATAAAACAAATGAAACATAAGAAAGTGTTCATTATATCATTAAAATATCCGATTGAATAAAACTACTGAAACATAAGAAAGTGTTCATTATATCATTAAAATATCCGATTGAATAAAACAAATGAAACATAAGAAAGTGTTCATTATATCATTAAAATATCCGATTGAATAAAACAAATGAAACATAAGAAAGTGTTCATTATATCATTAAAATATCGGATTAAATAAAACAAATGAAACATAAGAAAGTGTTCATTATATCATTAAAATATCCGATTGAATAAAACTACTGAAACATAAGAAAGTGTTCATTATATCATTAAAATATCCGATTGAATAAAACAACTGAAACATAAGAAAGTATTCATTATATCATTAAAATATCGGATTAAATAAAACTACTGAAACATAAGAAAGTGTTCATTATATCATTAAAATATCCGATTGAATAAAACAACTGAAACATAAGAAAGTGTTCATTATATCATTAAAATATCCGATTGAATAAAACAACTGAAACATAAGAAAGTATTCATTATATCATTAAAATATCCGATTGAATAAAACAACTGAAACATAAGAAAGTGTTCATTATATCATTAAAATATCCGATTGAATAAAACTACTGAAACATAAGAAAGTGTTCATTATATCATTAAAATATCGGATTAAATAAAACAAATGAAACATAAGAAAGTGTTCATTATATCATTAAAATATCCGATTGAATAAAACAACTGAAACATAAGAAAGTGTTCATTATATCATTAAAATATCCGATTGAATAAAACAACTGAAACATAAGAAAGTATTCATTATATCATTAAAATATCGGATTGAATAAAACTACTGAAACATAAGAAAGTATTCATTATATCATTAAAATATCCGATTGAATAAAACAACTGAAACATAAGAAAGTGTTCATTATATCATTAAAATATCCGATTGAATAAAACTACTGAAACATAAGAAAGTATTCATTATATCATTAAAATATCGGATTGAATAAAACTACTGAAACATAAGAAAGTATTCATTATATCATTAAAATATCCGATTGAATAAAACAACTGAAACATAAGAAAGTGTTCATTATATCATTAAAATATCCGATTGAATAAAACAACTGAAACATAAGAAAGTATTCATTATATCATTAAAATATCGGATTGAATAAAACTACTGAAACATAAGAAAGTATTCATTATATCATTAAAATATCCGATTGAATAAAACAACTGAAACATAAGAAAGTGTTCATTATATCATTAAAATATCCGATTGAATAAAACAACTGAAACATAAGAAAGTATTCATTATATCATTAAAATATCCGATTGAATAAAACAACTGAAACATAAGAAAGTGTTCATTATATCATTAAAATATCCGATTGAATAAAACTACTGAAACATAAGAAAGTGTTCATTATATCATTAAAATATCCGATTGAATAAAACAAATGAAACATAAGAAAGTGTTCATTATATCATTAAAATATCGGATTGAATAAAACAACTAAAACATAAGAAAGTGTTCATTATATCATTAAAATATCGGATTGAATAAAACAACTGAAACATAAGAAAGTGTTCATTATATCATTAAAATATCCGATTGAATAAAACAACTGAAACATAAGAAAGTATTCATTATATCATTAAAATATCCGATTGAATAAAACAACTGAAACATAAGAAAGTGTTCATTATATCATTAAAATATCCGATTGAATAAAACTACTGAAACATAAGAAAGTGTTCATTATATCATTAAAATATCCGATTGAATAAAACAAATGAAACATAAGAAAGTGTTCATTATATCATTAAAATATCGGATTGAATAAAACAACTAAAACATAAGAAAGTGTTCATTATATCATTAAAATATCGGATTGAATAAAACAACTGAAACATAAGAAAGTGTTCATTATATCATTAAAATATCCGATTGAATAAAACAACTGAAACATAAGAAAGTGTTCATTATATCATTAAAATATCCGATTGAATAAAACAACTGAAACATAAGAAAGTATTCATTATATCATTAAAATATCCGATTGAATAAAACAACTGAAACATAAGAAAGTGTTCATTATATCATTAAAATATCCGATTGAATAAAACAACTGAAACATAAGAAAGTGTTCATTATATCATTAAAATATCCGATTGAATAAAACAACTGAAACATAAGAAAGTATTCATTATATCATTAAAATATCGGATTAAATAAAACTACTGAAACATAAGAAAGTGTTCATTATATCATTAAAATATCCGATTGAATAAAACAACTGAAACATAAGAAAGTGTTCATTATATCATTAAAATATCCGATTGAATAAAACAACTGAAACATAAGAAAGTGTTCATTATATCATTAAAATATCCGATTGAATAAAACAACTGAAACATAAGAAAGTGTTCATTATATCATTAAAATATCCGATTGAATAAAACAACTGAAACATAAGAAAGTGTTCATTATATCATTAAAATATCGGATTAAATAAAACAAATGAAACATAAGAAAGTGTTCATTATATCATTAAAATATCGGATTAAATAAAACAACTGAAACATAAGAAAGTATTCATTATATCATTAAAATATCGGATTAAATAAAACTACTGAAACATAAGAAAGTGTTCATTATATCATTAAAATATCCGATTGAATAAAACAACTGAAACATAAGAAAGTGTTCATTATATCATTAAAATATCCGATTGAATAAAACAACTGAAACATAAGAAAGTATTCATTATATCATTAAAATATCCGATTGAATAAAACAACTGAAACATAAGAAAGTGTTCATTATATCATTAAAATATCCGATTGAATAAAACTACTGAAACATAAGAAAGTGTTCATTATATCATTAAAATATCGGATTAAATAAAACAAATGAAACATAAGAAAGTGTTCATTATATCATTAAAATATCGGATTGAATAAAACTACTGAAACATAAGAAAGTGTTCATTATATCATTAAAATATCCGATTGAATAAAACAACTGAAACATAAGAAAGTGTTCATTATATCATTAAAATATCCGATTGAATAAAACAACTGAAACATAAGAAAGTATTCATTATATCATTAAAATATCCGATTGAATAAAACAACTGAAACATAAGAAAGTGTTCATTATATCATTAAAATATCCGATTGAATAAAACTACTGAAACATAAGAAAGTGTTCATTATATCATTAAAATATCCGATTGAATAAAACAAATGAAACATAAGAAAGTGTTCATTATATCATTAAAATATCGGATTGAATAAAACAACTGAAACATAAGAAAGTGTTCATTATATCATTAAAATATCGGATTGAATAAAACAACTGAAACATAAGAAAGTGTTCATTATATCATTAAAATATCCGATTGAATAAAACAACTGAAACATAAGAAAGTGTTCATTATATCATTAAAATATCCGATTGAATAAAACAACTGAAACATAAGAAAGTATTCATTATATCATTAAAATATCCGATTGAATAAAACAACTGAAACATAAGAAAGTGTTCATTATATCATTAAAATATCCGATTGAATAAAACAACTGAAACATAAGAAAGTGTTCATTATATCATTAAAATATCCGATTGAATAAAACAACTGAAACATAAGAAAGTATTCATTATATCATTAAAATATCGGATTAAATAAAACTACTGAAACATAAGAAAGTGTTCATTATATCATTAAAATATCCGATTGAATAAAACAACTGAAACATAAGAAAGTGTTCATTATATCATTAAAATATCCGATTGAATAAAACAACTGAAACATAAGAAAGTGTTCATTATATCATTAAAATATCCGATTGAATAAAACAACTGAAACATAAGAAAGTGTTCATTATATCATTAAAATATCCGATTGAATAAAACAACTGAAACATAAGAAAGTGTTCATTATATCATTAAAATATCCGATTGAATAAAACAACTGAAACATAAGAAAGTGTTCATTATATCATGAAAATATCCGATTGAATAAAACTACTGAAACATAAGAAAGTGTTCATTATATCATTAAAATATCCGATTGAATAAAACAACTGAAACATAAGAAAGTGTTCATTATATCATTAAAATATCGGATTAAATAAAACAAATGAAACATAAGAAAGTGTTCATTATATCATTAAAATATCGGATTGAATAAAACTACTGAAACATAAGAAAGTATTCATTATATCATTAAAATATCGGATTAAATAAAACAAATGAAACATAAGAAAGTGTTCATTATATCATTAAAATATCCGATTGAATAAAACAACTGAAACATAAGAAAGTGTTCATTATATCATTAAAATATCCGATTGAATAAAACAAATGAAACATAAGAAAGTGTTCATTATATCATTAAAATATCCGATTGAATAAAACAACTGAAACATAAGAAAGTGTTCATTATATCATTAAAATATCGGATTGAATAAAACAACTGAAACATAAGAAAGTATTCATTATATCATTAAAATATCCGATTGAATAAAACAACTGAAACATAAGAAAGTGTTCATTATATCATTAAAATATCGGATTGAATAAAACAACTGAAACATAAGAAAGTGTTCATTATATCATTAAAATATCGGATTGAATAAAACAACTGAAACATAAGAAAGTATTCATTATATCATTAAAATATCCGATTGAATAAAACAACTGAAACATAAGAAAGTGTTCATTATATAATTAAAATATCCGATTGAATAAAACAACTGAAACATAAGAAAGTGTTCATTATATCATTAAAATATCCGATTGAATAAAACAACTGAAACATAAGAAAGTATTCATTATATCATTAAAATATCGGATTGAATAAAACAACTGAAACATAAGAAAGTGTTCATTATATCATTAAAATATCCGATTGAATAAAACAAATGAAACATAAGAAAGTGTTCATTATATCATTAAAATATCGGATTGAATAAAACAACTGAAACATAAGAAAGTATTCATTATATCATTAAAATATCGGATTGAATAAAACAACTGAAACATAAGAAAGTGTTCATTATATCATTAAAATATCCGATTGAATAAAACAACTGAAACATAAGAAAGTATTCATTATATCATTAAAATATCCGATTGAATAAAACAACTGAAACATAAGAAAGTGTTCATTATATCATTAAAATATCGGATTGAATAAAACAACTGAAACATAAGAAAGTATTCATTATATCATTAAAATATCGGATTGAATAAAACAACTGAAACATAAGAAAGTATTCATTATATCATTAAAATATCGGATTGAATAAAACAACTGAAACATAAGAAAGTATTCATTATATCATTAAAATATCGGATTGAATAAAACAACTGAAACATAAGAAAGTGTTCATTATATCATTAAAATATCGGATTAAATAAAACAAATGAAACATAAGAAAGTGTTCATTATATCATTAAAATATCGGATTGAATAAAACAACTGAAACATAAGAAAGTATTCATTATATCATTAAAATATCCGATTGAATAAAACAACTGAAACATAAGAAAGTGTTCATTATATCATTAAAATATCCGATTGAATAAAACAACTGAAACATAAGAAAGTATTCATTATATCATTAAAATATCCGATTGAATAAAACAACTGAAACATAAGAAAGTATTCATTATATCATTAAAATATCCGATTGAATAAAACAACTGAAACATAAGAAAGTATTCATTATATCATTAAAATATCCGATTGAATAAAACAACTGAAACATAAGAAAGTATTCATTATATCATTAAAATATCCGATTGAATAAAACAAATGAAACATAAGAAAGTATTCATTATATCATTAAAATATCGGATTGAATAAAACAACTGAAACATAAGAAAGTGTTCATTATATCATTAAAATATCCGATTGAATAAAACAACTGAAACATAAGAAAGTGTTCATTATATCATTAAAATATCCGATTGAATAAAACAACTGAAACATAAGAAAGTATTCATTATATCATTAAAATATCGGATTGAATAAAACAACTGAAACATAAGAAAGTATTCATTATATCATTAAAATATCGGATTGAATAAAACAACTGAAACATAAGAAAGTGTTCATTATATCATTAAAATATCCGATTGAATAAAACAACTGAAACATAAGAAAGTGTTCATTATATCATTAAAATATCCGATTGAATAAAACAACTGAAACATAAGAAAGTATTCATTATATCATTAAAATATCCGATTGAATAAAACAACTGAAACATAAGAAAGTGTTCATTATATCATTAAAATATCCGATTGAATAAAACAACTGAAACATAAGAAAGTATTCATTATATCATTAAAATATCCGATTGAATAAAACAACTGAAACATAAGAAAGTATTCATTATATCATTAAAATATCCGATTGAATAAAACAACTGAAACATAAGAAAGTATTCATTATATCATTAAAATATCGGATTGAATAAAACAACTGAAACATAAGAAAGTATTCATTATATCATTAAAATATCCGATTGAATAAAACAACTGAAACATAAGAAAGTGTTCATTATATCATTAAAATATCGGATTGAATAAAACAACTGAAACATAAGAAAGTGTTCATTATATCATTAAAATATCCGATTGAATAAAACAACTGAAACATAAGAAAGTGTTCATTATATCATTAAAATATCCGATTGAATAAAACAACTGAAACATAAGAAAGTATTCATTATATCATTAAAATATCGGATTGAATAAAACAACTGAAACATAAGAAAGTATTCATTATATCATTAAAATATCGGATTGAATAAAACAACTGAAACATAAGAAAGTATTCATTATATCATTAAAATATCCGATTGAATAAAACAACTGAAACATAAGAAAGTGTTCATTATATCATTAAAATATCCGGATTGAATAAAACAACTGAAACATAAGAAAGTGTTCATTATATCATTAAAATATCCGATTGAATAAAACAACTGAAACATAAGAAAGTGTTCATTATATCATTAAAATATCCGATTGAATAAAACAACTGAAACATAAGAAAGTATTCATTATATCATTAAAATATCGATTGAATAAAACAACTGAAACATAAGAAAGTATTCATTATATCATTAAAATATCCGGATTGAATAAAACAACTGAAACATAAGAAAGTATTCATTATATCATTAAAATATCCGATTGAATAAAACAACTGAAACATAAGAAAGTGTTCATTATATCATTAAAATATCCGATTGAATAAAACAACTGAAACATAAGAAAGTATTCATTATATCATTAAAATATCGGATTGAATAAAACAACTGAAACATAAGAAAGTATTCATTATATCATTAAAATATCCGATTGAATAAAACAACTGAAACATAAGAAAGTATTCATTATATCATTAAAATATCCGATTGAATAAAACAACTGAAACATAAGAAAGTATTCATTATATCATTAAAATATCCGGATTGAATAAAACAACTGAAACATAAGAAAGTATTCATTATATCATTAAAATATCCGATTGAATAAAACAACTGAAACATAAGAAAGTATTCATTATATCATTAAAATATCCGATTGAATAAAACAACTGAAACATAAGAAAGTATTCATTATATCATTAAAATATCCGATTGAATAAAACAACTGAAACATAAGAAAGTATTCATTATATCATTAAAATATCCGATTGAATAAAACAACTGAAACATAAGAAAGTATTCATTATATCATTAAAATATCGGATTGAATAAAACAACTGAAACATAAGAAAGTATTCATTATATCATTAAAATATCCGATTGAATAAAACAACTGAAACATAAGAAAGTATTCATTATATCATTAAAATATCCGATTGAATAAAACAACTGAAACATAAGAAAGTATTCATTATATCATTAAAATATCCGATTGAATAAAACAACTGAAACATAAGAAAGTATTCATTATATCATTAAAATATCCGATTGAATAAAACAACTGAAACATAAGAAAGTATTCATTATATCATTAAAATATCCGATTGAATAAAACAACTGAAACATAAGAAAGTATTCATTATATCATTAAAATATCGGATTGAATAAAACAACTGAAACATAAGAAAGTATTCATTATATCATTAAAATATCCGATTGAATAAAACAACTGAAACATAAGAAAGTATTCATTATATCATTAAAATATCCGATTGAATAAAACAACTGAAACATAAGAAAGTATTCATTATATCATTAAAATATCCGATTGAATAAAACAACTGAAACATAAGAAAGTATTCATTATATCATTAAAATATCCGATTGAATAAAACAACTGAAACATAAGAAAGTATTCATTATATCATTAAAATATCCGATTGAATAAAACAACTGAAACATAAGAAAGTATTCATTATATCATTAAAATATCCGGATTGAATAAAACAACTGAAACATAAGAAAGTATTCATTATATCATTAAAATATCCGATTGAATAAAACAACTGAAACATAAGAAAGTGTTCATTATATCATTAAAATATCGGATTGAATAAAACAACTGAAACATAAGAAAGTGTTCATTATATCATTAAAATATCCGATTGAATAAAACAACTGAAACATAAGAAAGTATTCATTATATCATTAAAATATCCGATTGAATAAAACAACTGAAACATAAGAAAGTATTCATTATATCATTAAAATATCCGATTGAATAAAACAACTGAAACATAAGAAAGTATTCATTATATCATTAAAATATCCGATTGAATAAAACAACTGAAACATAAGAAAGTATTCATTATATCATTAAAATATCCGATTGAATAAAACAACTGAAACATAAGAAAGTATTCATTATATCATTAAAATATCCGATTGAATAAAACAACTGAAACATAAGAAAGTATTCATTATATCATTAAAATATCCGATTGAATAAAACAACTGAAACATAAGAAAGTATTCATTATATCATTAAAATATCCGATTGAATAAAACAACTGAAACATAAGAAAGTATTCATTATATCATTAAAATATCCGATTGAATAAAACAACTGAAACATAAGAAAGTATTCATTATATCATTAAAATATCCGATTGAATAAAACAACTGAAACATAAGAAAGTATTCATTATATCATTAAAATATCCGATTGAATAAAACAACTGAAACATAAGAAAGTATTCATTATATCATTAAAATATCCGATTGAATAAAACAACTGAAACATAAGAAAGTATTCATTATATCATTAAAATATCCGATTGAATAAAACAACTGAAACATAAGAAAGTATTCATTATATCATTAAAATATCCGATTGAATAAAACAACTGAAACATAAGAAAGTATTCATTATATCATTAAAATATCCGATTGAATAAAACAACTGAAACATAAGAAAGTATTCATTATATCATTAAAATATCCGATTGAATAAAACAACTGAAACATAAGAAAGTATTCATTATATCATTAAAATATCCGATTGAATAAAACAACTGAAACATAAGAAAGTATTCATTATATCATTAAAATATCCGATTGAATAAAACAACTGAAACATAAGAAAGTATTCATTATATCATTAAAATATCCGATTGAATAAAACAACTGAAACATAAGAAAGTATTCATTATATCATTAAAATATCCGATTGAATAAAACAACTGAAACATAAGAAAGTATTCATTATATCATTAAAAATATCCGATTGAATAAAACAACTGAAACATAAGAAAGTATTCATTATATCATTAAAATATCCGGATTGAATAAAACAACTGAAACATAAGAAAGTATTCATTATATCATTAAAATATCCGATTGAATAAAACAACTGAAACATAAGAAAGTATTCATTATATCATTAAAATATCCGATTGAATAAAACAACTGAAACATAAGAAAGTATTCATTATATCATTAAAATATCGGATTGAATAAAACAACTGAAACATAAGAAAGTATTCATTATATCATTAAAATATCCGATTGAATAAAACAACTGAAACATAAGAAAGTATTCATTATATCATTAAAATATCCGATTGAATAAAACAACTGAAACATAAGAAAGTATTCATTATATCATTAAAATATCCGATTGAATAAAACAACTGAAACATAAGAAAGTATTCATTATATCATTAAAATATCCGATTGAATAAAACAACTGAAACATAAGAAAGTGTTCATTATATCATTAAAATATCCGATTGAATAAAACAACTGAAACATAAGAAAGTATTCATTATATCATTAAAATATCCGATTGAATAAAACAACTGAAACATAAGAAAGTATTCATTATATCATTAAAATATCCGATTGAATAAAACAACTGAACATAAGAAAGTATTCATTATATCATTAAAATATCCGATTGAATAAAACAACTGAAACATAAGAAAGTATTCATTATATCATTAAAATATCGGATTGAATAAACAACTGAAACATAAGAAAGTGTTCATTATATCATTAAAATATCGGATTGAATAAAACAACTGAAACATAAGAAAGTGTTCATTATATCATTAAAATATCCGATTGAATAAAACAACTGAAACATAAGAAAGTATTCATTATATCATTAAAATATCCGGATTGAATAAAACAACTGAAACATAAGAAAGTGTTCATTATATCATTAAAATATCCGATTGAATAAAACAACTGAAACATAAGAAAGTATTCATTATATCATTAAAATATCCGATTGAATAAAACAACTGAAACATAAGAAAGTATTCATTATATCATTAAAATATCGATTGAATAAAACAACTGAAACATAAGAAAGTATTCATTATATCATTAAAATATCGGATTGAATAAAACAACTGAAACATAAGAAAGTATTCATTATATCATTAAAATATCCGATTGAATAAAACAACTGAAACATAAGAAAGTGTTCATTATATCATTAAAATATCCGATTGAATAAAACAACTGAAACATAAGAAAGTGTTCATTATATCATTAAAATATCCGATTGAATAAAACAACTGAAACATAAGAAAGTGTTCATTATATCATTAAAATATCCGATTGAATAAAACAACTGAAACATAAGAAAGTGTTCATTATATCATTAAAATATCCGATTGAATAAAACAACTGAAACATAAGAAAGTGTTCATTATATCATTAAAATATCCGGATTGAATAAAACAACTGAAACATAAGAAAGTATTCATTATATCATTAAAATATCCGATTGAATAAAACAACTGAAACATAAGAAAGTATTCATTATATCATTAAAATATCCGATTGAATAAAACAACTGAAACATAAGAAAGTGTTCATTATATCATTAAAATATCCGGATTGAATAAAACAACTGAACATAAGAAAGTGTTCATTATATCATTAAAATATCGGATTGAATAAAACAACTGAAACATAAGAAAGTATTCATTATATCATTAAAATATCCGATTGAATAAAACAACTGAAACATAAGAAAGTGTTCATTATATCATTAAAATATCGGATTGAATAAAACAACTGAAACATAAGAAAGTGTTCATTATATCATTAAAATATCCGATTGAATAAAACAACTGAAACATAAGAAAGTGTTCATTATATCATTAAAATATCGGATTGAATAAAACAACTGAAACATAAGAAAGTGATTCATTATATCATTAAAATATCCGATTGAATAAAACAAAAATATGTTCTGAAACATAAGAAAGTATTCATTATATCATTAAAATATCCGATTGAATAAAACAACTGAAACATAAGAAAGTATTCATTATATCATTAAAATATCCGATTAAATAAAACAACTGAAACATAAGAAAGTATTCATTATATCATTAAAATATCCGATTGAATAAAACAACTGAAACATAAGAAAGTGTTCATTATATCATTAAAATATCCGATTGAATAAAACAACTGAAACATAAGAAAGTGTTCATTATATCATTAAAATATCCGATTGAATAAAACAACTGAAACATAAGAAAGTGTTCATTATATCATTAAAATATCCGATTGAATAAAACAACTGAAACATAAGAAAGTGTTCATTATATCATTAAAATATCCGATTGAATAAAACAACTGAAACATAAGAAAGTGTTCATTTATATCATTAAAATATCCGATTGAATAAAACAACTGAAACATAAGAAAGTGTTCATTATATCATTAAAATATCCGGATTGAATAAAACAACTGAAACTAAGAAAGGGATGTTCATTATATCATTAAAATATCGGATTGAATAAAACAACTGAAACATAAGAAAGTGTTCATTATATCATTAAAATATCCGATTGAATAAAACAACTGAAACATAAGAAAGTGTTCATTATATCATTAAAATATCGGATTGAATAAAACAACTGAAACATAAGAAAGTGTTCATTATATCATTAAAATATCCGGATTGAATAAAACAAACTGAAACATAAGAAAGTGTTCATTATATCATTAAAATATCGATTGAATAAAACAACTGAAAACATAAGAAAGTGTTCATTATATCATTAAAATATCCGGATTGAATAAAACAACTGAAACATAAGAAAGTGTTCATTATATCATTAAAATATCGGATTGAATAAAACAACTGAAACATAAGAAAGTGTTCATTATATCATTAAAATATCGGATTGAATAAAACAACTGAAACATAAGAAAGTGTTCATTATATCATTAAAATATCGGATTGAATAAAACAACTGAAACATAAGAAAGTGTTCATTATATCATTAAAATATCCCGATTGAATAAAACAACTGAAACATAAGAAAGTGTTCATTATATCATTAAAATATCCGGATTGAATAAAACAACTGAAACATAAGAAAGTGTTCATTATATCATTAAAATATCCGATTGAATAAAACAACTGAAACATAAGAAAGTGTTCATTATATCATTAAAATATCCGATTGAATAAAACAACTGAAACATAAGAAAGTGTTCATTATATCATTAAAATATCGATTAAATAAAAACAAACATGAAACATAAGAAAGTGTTCATTATATCATTAAAATATCGGATTGAATAAAACAACTGAAACATAAGAAAGTGTTCATTATATCATTAAAATATCCGGATTGAATAAAACAACTGAAACATAAGAAAGTGTTCATTATATCATTAAAATATCCGATTGAATAAAACAACTGAAACATAAGAAAGTAGTTCATTATATCATTAAAATATCGATTGAATAAAACAACTGAAACATAAGAAAGTGTTCATTATATCATTAAAATATCCGATTTGAATAAAACAACTGAAACATAAGAAAG
>OY744525.1:9817388-9934852 GCA_963556195.1 Sepiola atlantica | reverse complement strand
GACGAATAAACATGCAAAAAAAACACATACACACACATACAAAGACAGACGATATAAGAAACACAAAAAACTGACACCCACAAACCAATACACTCAACCAAGAAACACATCCAACTTACACACGCAAACAGCAGCAAATAAAAACACGCGCACACGGAAATACGACCGGACATATACGTAAACATAGGCATTAAATTACCCACGGTATAAAAACATGTCGAATTCCAACATATGTAATAAAAGCACATTTGTTTGAATAAAACTAAGTCTCTAAAAAAGACATTAATCTGATTTGATTTCATTTCCGATTTTATTGACTGCAAACTCATCATAATTGGCAATAGATTCCGTTACAAATGAGCTCGTTGCGCAAATCAGACGAACACATAACGACACACAAGCAGACCGCCGACCAGTAATACCGAAGTCGCAGATCAGAACAACCTTACAGAGTTTTCAAAATTACCCGTTTTTTTTTCAATGGAATTGAAGTAAATATTCCGTATCATATTATAAGTGACGTTATCCTCGCACTATCACATGTTTACGGTTTCTCCAACATAATACATTTTCTACCACCCAGCTTGAATTTGATAAAAACAAATCTCTTAACTCCTTGGTAGGTCGATCAAACTTTCTTTTCAATCAATCTTGATATTTTCATAACTACTCGATCATGTTTTATAAAAATTGAAGCGCCGATTCTGATAATGGCCCTGGATATGTGGCTAACATTTTGATTGGATATATCAAAGATTTTTTAAGTTATTTTTAAATTGCGGTTTCCTTTGTCTGCCACGTGTAAGTTTAAATAACATTTTCGTTAGGCTGTCATTCTTGAGTTTTAAATATCAGTTTCATTGTTAAACGCGTAGATTGAAAAATTCAATGCAGCTAAAAAATTTCACTTATTATGTGATTTATCTTTTCGTAGCTTTTTCTCGCAGAGTCTACAGTCACTGTTTTCCTGGGTTTTGTCTATCCTGTTTTTTTTATGTAATTCGTTCTGCTTGCGTTGTTTTGTACGTCTGTCAGTCGCAATTCCGTTTCATTGTTCATATGTCTTTTCCCTATCATGTCCATGTGCTTTCGTATATTATTTAAAAAAAATTATAACTCGTCTATTTAACTGCTTCTCTATCCATCTTTCTTTTCTTGCGTTTTGCTCCCCCTATCGCTGCTTTCCTACATTGATTATTTTTCGCAATGCTTTTGGCGACGGTAATCAGCATTTCTGTAATTTCTTTGTTGTATTTATCTAGCTCTTTAATCGGATAGTTCACGCACTATTTGACAATCGGCTTTCCTGCTTTCATCTTAACATCGAGTCGGTCAATATCATCTTTCAGCTGCATGAGTTTCCAGGTTCTTTAACTCAAATTTGGTGTAAAATTTCTTCTTCTTCTTCTTCTTCTTCTTCTTCTTCTTCTTCTCCGTTAAGCTCGAACCACGGCTGGGTCCTCAATAATGCGGTTTTGTCTCCACTTGACGCGATCACAGGCTTGGTTCGGGTGAAGGTCGTTTTTATCAAAAGTTGACTCAATTGAAATCATAGAGACTATTTTCCCCCAAATAAAAATTGGGGGAATTATAGATAGAGTGAGGAGGACAAATAGTAATATATATATATATATATATATATATATATATGAGAGAGAGAGAGAGAGAGAGAGAGAGAGAGAGAGAGAGAGAGAGATAGATAGATAGATAAATGAAAGAAGAGAGGTAAAGATGTGCGGGTGACAAATCTATTTCATCTTCGATTGTTCAATGCAAGGTGTACTCGATAAAAACATGTTTATTTTTCTTTCCTTAAGCCAGGCTTTTCAAAGATTAAAATCCTATTTTATCGAGTACACCTTGCATTGAACAATCAAAGGTGAAATAGATTTGTCATCCGCACATCTTTATCTCTCTTCCTTCATTTATATTTATAATTTCTCTATCTCGTATATTGAGCTTAAACCATTTCACTATAGGTTCAATTCTCTAAAAGTATACTTTTAGTCACATATTATATATATATATATATATATATATATATATATATATATATATATATATATATATATATATGAGAAAAGAAGGATGAGAGTTATCCGACGTAATGGGAAATGAAAAAGGAAAAACTTAGAGATATTTTTTTATATGTTCATCAACGTCTCGTCTTTATTTTTAAGACATCCTCAGGATGATAATTTTAAGAAAAATGTCATGCAAGTGCATCGAGATATTGGGTTGGCATGATGGGTTGATGAGAAAAAGTAGTAGCCGTGGGTGAAAAATGTGGGAGTGTTAGTGAATTTGTCTTAGGGTGGAAGGGGTGCTGAGGTTTTTTTAGTGGTGAGGTGTAGCATGGATTTTGAGAGTCTGGGGAAAGAGGGGGGAAGGAAGGAACCTCTGTGTCTTTGGTATGTAGGTAGTATCATAGTTTTAGAAACAGATTTGAAGATATGAAAATAATTTGAAAGTAGGCGGGGTGGGTGGGTAAGAGTGTGAAAGAAGTAGTCCAATGGGTGAGATGGGTGAGGGGGAGAGAGGAGATTTTGTTGTGGTTAGGTGTGACATTTTTGGAGAGTAGGAGTATTGACCAGCTGGCTATGTCAGGAATGTGTGAATATAAGTGAGTAAGAAGGAAAGTGTTGAAATGTGCTGTGAATATGACAATGAGAGGAAGGAAAAAAAAGAAAAGAAAAAAGTGATGTTAATTTTGGCGAGACATTGGTTTGAAGTTAAATTGAGGGCAATGGGGATTTACATATCTAAATATTTGTGAGGATGTCTAGATTGTGTTCATTGGTAAGGCAGTTATTTGTGGTTAAGTGATTTAGATTCGTGGTGAATAAAAATGTATGTGAGGAGGAGTTTGTGCGTGAGTGTGTATGCGGGGACTTGTATATAAGTACAATTGAGAACGAAGAGAAGAAAGGTTAGCCATGATCTAGGTTTAGTTTTTGTTCGGTCAAGATAATTTTGCTTATCAAGGGGGATAGATTGTAGAAGCCATTTCGTTGTCTGATGATGTTGGAGGCAAAATTATCCTCTTAAAATCCATGCTACACCTCACTACGACAAAAACCTCAGCACCCCCTCTAACCCTAAGACAAATTCACTAACACTCCCACCTTTTTCACTCACAGACATCCACATTCATTTCACTCTCTGCCGCTGACTTCTCTCAGCCCGAACCTTGGTCCTGCACTCTCAGCAGCCACGGCTACTACTTTTTCTCATCAACCCATCATGTCAACCCAACATTTCGATGTACTTGCATGACATTTTTTTAAAAATTACCATCATGAGGAAGTCTTACAAATAAAGACGAAACGTTGAGTAATATATAAAAAAATATCTCTTGGTTTTTACTTTTTCATTTCCCATATATATATATATATATATATATATATATATATTAGAGGAAGCATTATTAAAATCAATGAAACAGACGAGTGGGAAAAAAAATAAAGGAAAATTGTTAAAATTACCTTAAGGCCTTGTCGTCTGACCCTCTGAGAGGAAACGTCAGAATGGTAAATTAAAAACTAAAAGTCGAATGAGAAATGAAGGGGAAAAAAAAAACAAAAAAACTTATTTCAGTTGGAGGAAACGAATGAGAAGGGGAAAAAAAAAAAAAAAAGTAAATCTCTCAACGTTATGGTGGCTTTGAATCATTAAAGATCTCCAACTGATGTTTCAAAATCTTTTGTCTACACAGGCTAGGTCGATAGTTGTTAATGACTAACGCCTCAAGAATATTGAGATGGTAGTTCGACCTGGCACTGTGTAAAACAGAAAACCACCCATCGGAATACCTGTCAGAACAACTATTTGTACTAACGAGGTGATTACCGATGGCTGATTCATGTGCCTGGAAGTTCCCGGATGATCTCGAAACCTTGTGTAGGCGAATATCACGTGGTATGTGTTGGGATATTCTAAATTCTAATCTTTGGGATGTCTTGCCAACGTAGTCAGCTCCACACTGACACATGAATTTATAAACTACAGAATTCTTATATATATATATATATATATATATATATATATATATATATATATATATATATATATATATATGAATGGTTTTTTATTCAAACATGTACAAATTCTACTACACTGGCATGTCGATGTTATCGATCTACAGCTAAAAAGAGCTGAGGTCTCATCAGGCAGAAGGTTTTTTTGTGATCCAACCCGGTCAGTGAAATCCAGGAAAAATGGAGCTAAGCGAAAAGAAGGAGGAATAATAGAGTATGTGACCAATTTAAAAAAAAATGCTGTTAGAAAAGTTTAATTTGACAATAATTCATATATCTTTATTTTTATTCAACGCTAAGCCGGGGCAGGGGGTGGTGAGGCAAAGGAAAAGAAGGGAAAGGAGAAGGGAAAATAAGCGAGGTAGAGGGGATGTTAGGGACGGGTGTCTATAGCCATTTAAAAGTGGTTGATGGTGAAAGGGGGTTTATGGGCCTAGCCCGACGTCAATTTTCTTTTTCAAATTGGTCACATGACTATTATTCCTCCTTCTTTTCGCTTAGCTCTATTCTTCCTGGACTTCACCGAAAGGGTTGGATCACAAAAAAACCTTCTGCCTGATGAGACTTCAGCTCTTGATAGCTGTAGATCGATAACATCGATATGCCAGTGTAGCAGACCATGTACATGTTTGAATAAAAAACATTCACAATACAGCTCTATATTTTTTATTGAGCACTCTTTTATAAGCCCGGTTTGATTCCCTTTGGATTTCTACCCTGTGGATTTTTATACTACCTGGATTACTATATATATATATATATATATATATATATATATATATATATATTATAGAAGATTATATCAACATGGTACCTGAGGTTTCAATCTGGGAAAGTGTGCTCAGACTAAAAAAATTTACAATGTTCTTTTGAGTTTTATTTATATTTATAAACATCTGACGGGCTCTCTTTAGCCATATTTAATCTATAAGGAAATAGTAAGTCATTCTGGAAAAATAGTAAGTCATTCTGGAAAAAATTCGCTATTTAAAAAAAATATATTTATTCTCGATCAAGGTAGTAAAAAATGGTAGTGGTAGTGAAAGTTGGGGTCCTTTCTAAAAGAAAAAGTTTGCAAAATTAATTTTCAGAATAAATTAGATTTATTTAATCTTGGGAAGCACGATTATTATTATTCTTTCCCTTGAAATCGTTAAGCTAAGTGTACCCAGTCAGAGAATGGTTATCACAATGCAAGAAATGGAAATATGGCGACATATTTTAATGTCTTGCATCGTGATAGCCGTCTATGACTTCTCTATATAAATATTTTAGGCAATGCTTCAAGCAAACTTCATCTCCTTATATATATATACACACATACATACATACATACATACATACATACATACATACATACATACATACATACATACATACATACATACATACATACATACATACATACATACATATTAAAAAGATGGCTGGTCTCAGTCAGGACAACAAGTGCAGGTTTTGCCACACTGAAGTGGAGAGTGTGAGCCACCTGATATCGAGTTGCAAAATCATGTTGGCAGATGGCTCCTATACAGCACGACATAATGGAGTGTGCAGATACCTCCACTGGACCATCTGTAAGAAACTGAATATCAGATGTAGCAGCAGGCACTGGGAACATCTACCTGAGAGAACTGTGGGGAATGAGACATACACCATCCATTATGACCATGAAATCCCCACAGCTACCTATCTGGAAAACGCAACTGTCAAACCTGACATTGTAATATGGAACAAGAGAGAGAGAGAGAGAGAGTGGCCACTTTGGTTGAGGTCAGTGTCCCTAATGATGGGGGCCTAAATAGAGCTGAAAGGGAGAAAATAACAAAGTATCAGGGTCTAATGTATGATATGAAAAGAAACTGGAACCTCAAAGAGATCTCTATCATTCCAGTTATCATAGGAGCCACTTGACTCATGAAGAAGAACTTGAAAAAGTATTTAGCAAGTATACCTGGTGAACCAAGTGCAAGAGAAATCCAAACAACTGCACTCAAGGGAACACCCAGAATCCTGAAAAGAGCTCTCGGTTGGAGTCTGTAAATAGCGGGTGATCGTATGGCATTTGGAAGAATGCCCCGTTCCCAGCAAATGAATAAAAATAAAAATAAAAAAGAGAGAATATATATATATATATATATATATATATATATATATATATATATATATATATATATATATTTATAAAATACAGAAATTCAATGTAACATCAGTACCGTCGGTTTCAAAGCGGGTGGTTGATCCCGATTATCGTCAGCTGATAAACATATTCAGGTATGGTGGAACTTTGACGTGACCGAATAAGTTCCACCATTCCTGAATATGTTTATCAGCTCACGATAATCAGGATCAACCTCCCGCTTTGAAACCGACGGTACTGATGTTACATTGAATTTCTGTATTTTATAAATAAATATTTACGCTCTTAATCCTTCGAAATCTCGGATTTCTTAATTAATCGAGCGCTCTGCTGGATTTTTCCTGCCCTACCACACAGTACTTATATATATATATATATATATATATATATATATATATATATATATATATATATATATATATATATATATATATGAATGTATGTGTGTTTGAAGTGTGCGTGAATTTATACTAGTATGTATTCAATAATGCCGTAATAGATAATTTCGATAATACATTCGATGGGGGAAAGAAGGCTTACGTATATGACAGTGTAGTCAGACGCGATTCTTGATCGACAGATCCGTGGACAACACACGAGCGAAAACTCTGCCTTCCTTGACTATCCTACTATGCCTGACAGCACACTAGCTAAGTAAACTGATATATATATATATATATATATATATATATATATATATATATATATATATATATACACTTGAGATTAATCCCTATCAGAGTAACGTTGTTATCTGATTGCCGAAACACCTGTGCGACCTGAAAGAAAATACCGAAAATATTCGTATATATATATGTGTACAGAGACGCACACACCTACACCCCACCCCCACACCCACACATGTATATATATATATATATATATATATATATATATATATATATATATATATATATATATATATATATATATATATATGTACATTAATGTATATCGTATGTGTGCGTCTGTGTGTGAGATAAATATACGAAGCAAATACAATCTGCGTAGGTAGCGGATTATTGTGTCAAATTTCATGTTCTCAGGTCTGATATCCTAAAACTGTTATCAGACACAGGCTGACATACAGACAGAAGGAAAAGATAATACGTGTCACAATTTGTTATATATATATATATATATATATATATATATATATATATATATATATATATATATATATATTATATATATATACATATAAACATATATATATATATATATATAAATATATACGTATATATATATATATATATATATATATATATATATATATATATATATATATCCATACATACATACATACGAACATACATATATATAACTTAGATTTAATCTGTATATCTTATTCAATTTATATGATATATCACGCACGCTTACGTATTCTTATGCATTATATATATATATATATATATATACAGGGTCGGGCAGATAAATTGGAACTAATTTAAAATGCTAATATCTTTTTTATTTTTGATCATATGATTACGGTTTTTTTACTAAGGATCCTTAAACACTTTATTGCAAGATAGCATAATTATATTTACTCAAATTTGTTTTAATATGGCGGAATTAGCACGAAGAATAACTATATGCGAAATGAGACGCGCCGGGAGTTCTCCTTCGGACATTGTTAAGAGCACTGGCTATGCAAAAACGACAGTCTATCGGGTTGTGGCTAATTTCGATGTCGAGTGTAAGGTTGAGAGAAGTCAGCACAGTACTCGTAGTGATCGAAAGCGTACAAACACTTTCCTGGTGGGGCTAAAAAGGTCGATAAAGGCAGACCCAAGTCAGTCGATGTCGAAACTGGCAAAAAAGCGCAATGTGAGTCGCAGAACTATCAGCAGAGCAATCAACGAAGACCTTGGGATGAAGTCCTACGTTAGGAGACGCCATAATCTCCTCACTGCCCGTTCAAAAGCTATCAGAGTTGAAAGATTCCCCAAGCTTATCAACCATCTGAAACACAAAGGAGGACATGTGCGCATTTTTATTGATGAGAAAAAGTTCATCGTGGATGAGGTTCCAAATCGCCAGAACACTCGAGTTATTGCCCGTGACCCTTCGGAAGTTCCTCCTGTGATGCAGAGCAAAAATCCTGCTTCTGTGATGGTTTTTGCAGCTGTGGCAAGTGATGGAAAGGTGAAGCCTCCTCATTCCATCGAAGCGGGTCTTAAAATCAACACAGCGGAGTATTTGAACATTCTTAATAATGTTTTATTGCCTTGGATCCGTAGAAACTACAACCCTACGAAAGTCATGCTCATCCAAGACTCGGCACCAGTGCATGGATACAGGAAAGTCCAAGATTTCATGAAGGAGAATCTTTCCTTGTTTGTTCCGAAGGATATTTGGCCCAGCAGCTTTCCAGATCTAAATGTTTGCGACTATTATCTATTCGGCGTCGTCGAGGGACAGACTAATGTCAATCCACACCCAAATACAAACTCATCGAAGACAGCCATTCAACGAGCATTTCGCAATCTCGATCCCAATAAAATAAAGAGGAGCTGTTCACGGTTTTGTCAAAGAATCTCCAAAATAATTGATGCAAAAAGTGCTCATATTGAATAATTTTGTTCAATAGACTGTAATAATTAAATAAATAAATGTTAAAATGATATTTTTCCATATTTAATCCTTTAAATTATGAATTTTGTAAAAATAAAAAAAAGTACCAATTTAGCTGCCCGACCCTGTATATATATATATATATATATATATATATATATATGTGTATATATATATGTATATATAGTTCAAACTGTGTTTCATTATCATTCAGCTTTTTTGGTGTTTTCGCGCGTTTCAAACTGATTAATCTGAATTACTTTATTAAGTCGGATTAAGTAGGATTAATTCGTCTGATAGCTTCTAATATTTGCAATATAATATACGCATTAATAGCTACATGTATATATATATATATATATATATATATATATATATATATATATATATATGTATATATATATATTGTTTCATATATGTGGACACTCTATTCATCGCATTAAATTATATCGCTCAGATTACGTGTTCTTAACGATAACACCGAATGGCGCCAAAAAATAAAAAGTCGGGCGATGCTAAATTGGCTATCTTGTAAAATTAACGTCTTAGCTGAAAACCTTTTACATATGGGATATGTAAAGAAACGTTCCTGAGGTATAATACAGATTGGTGCACGTGTGAAACTGAAAATAAAACAATACGAGATTAAGCATTAAATCAGCTCGCGATTTGCGGACGATTTAAAATAGCAACTTATTACACGTGTGAATGCAAGAAGAGAACTGTTGCATTTCAGCCTTGTGTCATACATGCAGAAAACCAAGTTGCCGTCATTATTACAAAAACATATGAAAGTTCATAATTATTATCCATACCTTGTTAACAGCTTATTATTGTTCCCCTGACGTGATCCTTACAGATTGAAGGGCCGTCGTCCTGAGATTTAAGCTCCTTATTTATATTTTCAAAAAGGAATATGTTAATACAAAACTGTTGGAAGACATAGAAGGTTTACTCGACTTGATCTTCGTTCGAAATCATTGATCAGTGAGGTGGAGAAAGATAGAGAGATATCGATAATCAGTGTTTAATCCTATCTTGTCAGCGCATTTCAATTTAACATGTTCACACGTGGCGTGCTTTCAGAGAACTAACCGTCTTTCTCTCTCACTCTCTCTTTAAGCCATGTGACGTCAGTTTCGTTTCTATTAATTCTCACAGTTTAGTAATCCTAACCTCTAGTTAAGCAAGGTGACCCCGATTGGAGATTCATTTCCTGTTATTCTCAACTAACCAAGTTATATACTTGTGGGTTTACTCGCCTAATATTTTACGGAACATGCAAGTACTCTTTTCTTTTCCGGCGTTCGAGAGAAAAATAATTCTGTCCGTACAGATAAAAAGCATACTTACACTGGTCATAGAACCGCGTCAATAATATATTCATAACTAGCTAAACTTACGCAGCGTTTCCCGAGATGCAGTGAAATAATTTGGGTTTTACATTTTCATTCGTTGCACATTTTTTAAACTTAAGGTAGACAACTACTATCATATTCTTTAATTCAAAATGAATTATACCCCTTGCTGATCTTTATTCGTAAGTGATTAGTTAAAGCTGTTTTATATAAGAAGTTGTCTGAGCAAGACTAAATAATTTTTGAAAGAAATTGTAGTTAAGTACGTTAATTGTAGTTAAGCACGTTAATTGTAGTTAAGTACGTTAATTGTAGTTAAGCACGTTAATTGTAGTTAAGCACGTTAATTGTAGTTAAGTACGTTAATTGTAGTTAAGTACGTTAATTGTAGTTAAGTACGTTAATTGTAGTTAAGTACGTTAATTGTAGTAAAGTACGTTAGTTATAGTTAAGCACGTTAACTGTAGTTAAGCACGTTATTATATAATCAATAAAAAAAGAAAATTGCTAATTAGCAGCAAAGTTTGATTTTTCATATTAAATGCTATTTGGGTGTGACTATGAAAATCCGACTAGATAATTTTGTATCTTGAATTTCATTACATCCAAGACAAACGATATAAGAAATATAACATTTTCACCAACATGTTCAAAATGTTATAAATTTTCAATAAAGGGAATAATGTCCGCGCCACTTGCCTACCCAACAAAAAACAACTTTAATAACGTTTTTTCTATGTTTATCATGAAATCGCCATCCAAACTACACGGGTTTCCAAACGTCATCGCCTACTTACAATTTGACATGAGTAGAGTCGCCTGATGAGAAGATTCTATTCGGATTTCCGAAACTTTGTGTAACGATTTATGTCAATAAAACACAAGTTTCTCAAGTTATTAGTTTATATATTGTGATGTAGGGGCGCCTCAAGCGATAACCAATAAACTCAAAGGGTGAGAAGGCAACGCCTGGGAAGGTCGACCTCCTTGAACTGCACAGTACAATCCTTAAGACCGTGGAATTAAGGCCCAAAGTCGAAGACGATACTGGTCTGCAGGGTGTAGTATCCATCGGAACAGATACTACACTTTAAAGTATTTATCTTGCTCCCACAGCGGTAAGATGTGACACAAGGTCAGGAAAGTTGGATTTTTAAAGCCAATGTCCTCGAGAAAAACCAGCACTATGGCCTACAAAAAATGTCTGGGCAGCCCCGTCGGCATTCCCCGGTAGAGGCGCCTCAGGCGATAGCAATAAACTGACCCCTTCTCAAAGGGTGAGAAGGCAAAGCCTGGGAGGGTGGACCGCCTAGAACTGCACAGGACAAACCCACAGACCGGCGGAATCATGGCCCGGAGGCCAAGACGGTACCGGTCTATAAGGGCGTAGTATCCATCGGAACAGATACTACACTTTCATCTCAACGTGGCTGAACTAAAGACTTATTATTTTTAGTAATAGCAGAAGAATCTCTCAACAGATAAGCCACAATTTATGAATCAAAGTAGAATAAATAATGGTAATGGTTGTCAAACAACGGCTCACGCGTACGTCTAGTATATATATATACCCACACGCGCGCACACACACACACACACACACGCATATATATATATATATATATATATATATATATATATATATATATATATGTATATACGAGGTTTGTATTATGTATCCGACCTTAGACCAAAAACATATTTCAAATACGTGACGGGGGTTGGGACCCTAATCCCCTTCAAAGTAGGCTCCTTGTGCTTGCACAGATTTAGCCCACCGATCCATCCACTGCCGGAAACACATCTGGAAGTCTTCTTTTGGAATTGTGTTCATCTCCGCTGTCGCGTTAGATTCAGCTGGTGTTTTGAGAAGATGCGATGGTGTAACACAAAGGAGTGCTTCAACCGATTCAAAAATGGCCGCACACCAGCGGAGAGTGACGAGCGTTCTAGCAGGCCCCCAAACTGCTCGGAGTGCAGTCGTTGTTGAGAGAGTGCGACAAAAGAGATAATGTGGAACGCGACGGCATGTAGATATGTGAATCCCGCACAAGTTTTAATTCTATCATAATTAGATTTGGGCGTGTAAAAATAGAATGAGCAATAATATGGAAAATTCCATTAAAAGTTAAAAGATAGAATTAGGGCTACGTGTCAGGATATGACGTCATGAAGAGGAAGTCTGAAGTGACACGTACCGATGAGGGAAGCGAAATTTTACTTTTTGACAGGTGAATACATTGGATTCGGACGTCTTCTACCAAGTCTTTGAATTCGTTCTCCCCCCCCCTCTCGAATCGGGCGATGGGTGGCATATGTAATATGTAACTTTAAGGTGCTGTAAAAAATGCTCGTTTGGAGAAGTTAGGGTTAGGGTTAGGGTTAGGGTTAGAGGTTAGGGTTAGGGTTAGGAGTAAGGGTTAGGGTTAAAGAAATATGTTACTGGCGTTTTTTTTATTAGTTACCTTATTAGAGAACCAAAGGAAAGACGAAGACAAGTAAACTACTGCTGCTCAGATTATAAGGACAGCGTAACAACAACGGAAAACTAGAGAAAGAAATAGAGAGGCGCCATTACCCATTGAGCCGACTACTTACAACGCGTCAAGGAGTGACTCGCCTGTTTTCTGTCAACTAGAAAGCGATTACGGGCAATCGATTACGGGTCGAAAGGATTCGCCATCTAACGTTACAAACATCTTATTAGTGCCAAGTCACGTGACATGGTGTCAGCCAGGGTTCAGTGTGCGTTAAAAAAAAAGACTACGTCCATTTTGTTTAGCGGATGGAGACATACTTTTATTTATTGCAAAAGAGTTTTGCGCCGATTTGACAGAAAAGATTAATTGCACACATGATGCAAGTTGTTTCCGTTGAAAGAAATCGCTGCAAACATGACAACTAAGATTCCATAACGACGTAAGTGGAGAGTCAGCTCCAGGTAATTGATATTCGGCTATGAAAGTATATAAGTATATTATACTTAGACAGGCATAATTAAGTGGATACGAGCCAGTACACACTGGAGGTAGATGCCGTCTACATACAATCAGTATCTATCTATCTATCTATCTATCTATCTATCTATCTATCTATCTATCTATCTATCTATCTATCTATCTATTAAATGTTATATATATATATATATATATATATATATCTATCTATCTATCTATTAAATGTTATATATATATATATATATATATATATATATACATGCACACACACATACACACACGCATATATATATATATATATATATATATATATATATATATATATAACTTCTTTGTAATATAGTAGAAAAATCCCAGCAGAGTGCTCGATTAATTAAGAATTAAAGTTAAATATTAAGTGCATAATATTTATTTATTTTGGTACAGAAAAATTAGTACGACATTCGTACCGTCGCAGATTTTGTACATGTCTGTGTAAATAAAAATAATCATATATATATATATATATATATATAGTAGAGAATGGTAGTTTGCTTGAAGCATTGCTGGGTATAGTAGTAGTAAGTTTTTGAAAGGCTGTGGGCAATGCAATTCCGGGTAAGATGCAAGTTGAAAGGAAAGGAACAAAAACAATAAAAATAAATCGAATACGATATAAGACTTACTATTTATTTTTCCTTTTTTTCCTTTTTTTTTTTTTCTTACATAACAGCAAGAGTGTTTTAGCTGTTCGTGTGATGTCCGGGTGATTAAAAATCACTATTTGATATTTCGGGAAAAGACATCCCTTTTTCAAAAATAATTAGACCAGAAGAAGAATAATATTTTATTCTTCTCCGACTGTGTAGAGAATAATACAAAACAAAATGGCTGCCAGATATAGACCGCAGCAAAAAAAAAAAAAAAAAAAAACAGTTTCACAGGGAATATAAATTAAGTTAAGTTTTATTTTAATATTATGTTAAATATATGATTGGTGTTTAGAATATTAGTGTAATGTTGGTTAGGTGTATGGTGTTCGATAAACTGTTAGTTTTGATAATATATATATATCATTTTTTTATTTATTTATTTTTTTTTATATTTGAATATTTACTTTGTTTTATCTTCGTATTTTTATTTTGTTTATCTTTCTATCGTAATTTAAGAATTTTAATATAAATTAAAGTAATTAGTCTCATATTTTAAATATTCTAGATCTATCTACTTATCGATTTCGATTATCATCTATTAAAGAAGTGTTATTAATTACTAATTGTGAGTTTCGTCAAATTAGATTAACGAATTAACTTATTAACTTGATATATTTATTATAAGATAAAGGGGAGTAACTCTGGATTTTTTAAAATATTTTTTTTTTTTATAATTAATTTTTTAATTTTTTTTTTTTTTTTTTAAATTTTTTTTTTGGTGGAGATCTGTATAACAATATTAGTATATATATACAACATATATACACATAATGCATATATACATATATATATACATATCTATGTATTATTGTTTGTTTAATTGTTTATCTATATATATTCATCAATTTCTTTACATATTTGTTTGTTTGTTTTTTGTTTTTTTTTGTTTTTTTTGTTTTGTTTTTTTAATTTATTTATTTATTTATTTATTTATTATTATTATTTACTTGTTTAATTTATTTTATGAATTATTTATTTAATATTTGCATGTTATTTGTATACATTCTATATGTGTTTGGATTTATTAATTAATAATGCTAGGTTATGGAGTGACTTATTTTGGTGGGTTAGACGAGTATGCTGAATATGGTTTTTGGTTTGTGGTTGAAAGTGTGTAAGGATGGAAGTTCATATGGGGAGGGGCCTGTTTGATTGTTTGGGTGTATGGTGAGTTTATTATGGGAGGTGAGTAATGAGTGAAGTGGTGGAAACGGACTCTGTTAAGTGTTAGATATGGGGGTTGGTTGGTGGATGGGGGGTAGATATTATAGAATGAAAGGTGAGTAGAGCTCGTGACGTTGATTGAGTGAGGGGTTTAATCTGGAAATGAGGATTGATTCTGTGATTCTAAGGTCACCGATGTTTCTGACAGACGCTAAGATGGAGACGTGAATATCGCGCTGAGTGTTTGAGCAAATCTCTATGTGTTTGTGGAAAGAGGATATACGGGTATTCAAGTGCTCCTTTATGCGCAAGTGTAGCGGTCTTGTAGTGTTGCCGATGTAAAATTGTTTGCATTTATTACACTGTAGTTTGTAAACACAGTTAGTGCGAAGGCACAGACCTGTGTTGGAGATAGGGCAATTGGCCAGGGAGCAGGGTTCGGGTGTGTGGTTAGTGTGTTTATTAGATAGATGTTGGCGTAAGGAGGTGCCAGTATGTGTTAGTTGTATGTTAAGGTTTTCCTTATGTATTGCCTTGAGGATGGAGGTGGTGATCTTATCGCTGAAGAAAGGGAGTTTTAAGAAGCATGTGTTAGCGAGGGTGCGGTGTCTACGTGTTTTGGGCTTATTTAGGTGGGCTATGGTGGGGGCGGGGTAGCCATTATTTTGGAGGGTTTGGTGGAAGTTTTTAGTGTGTGATATTTTGTCAGCAGCAGAAGAGCATTTATTTTGTATTCGGGTAATTTTATTATGGGCATAACTTAATTTGGCTTTTGTGGGCAGGGCAGACTTATAGTGTATGAAAAGGTTTTTGCAGGCAGGTTTCCTATAGAAGTTAGTGTGTATAGAGCCATCTTCGGTGATGTTAAGGTTGAAATCAAGGAGAGAGAGTGAGCCGGACTCGTTTGGGTGTTCTATGGTGAATTGTATGTGGGGGTCGGTGTTGTTGAATGTGTTGAATATTTGTGTGGCTTCGTCTTGAGAGGATGTAAGGATTAGAATGTCATCTATATATCTGGAGAAGAATATATAGGAGAGGCAGGAGTTAAGTGCTCGTTGTTCTAACCGGTTCATGTAGGTGATGGCTAAGAGACCGGAAAGGCTAGAACCCATGGGGAGGCCGGAGATTTGTTTGAAAGTGTGCTGCTGAAAGGTAAAGTATGTGTTGTCGATGATGATGTATAAGAGATTGTGAATGTCAGTAGGTGTTAGTCCGAAGAGCTCTAGGTTGTCAGAGGAAGATATGTGGTCGGTGATGAGGTCTATGGCTGGGTGTGCGGGTATTGAGGTGTAGAGGGAGATTACGTCTAGGCTAAATATATAGTTGTTAGTTTGTAGTTGTTGGTGTTGGAGTGAGTGTAGTCTGCTAATTACTTGGTCGGAGCTGCTGACATGTGCGGGGAAGGTGGAGAGTAGTGGTTTGAGTAGTTGAGAGAGAAGCCAAGAGATTTTATAGAGTGGTCCTTCAATACTAGAGACTATAGGTCTAATTTGTGTGTGTGTGTTGGTCTTGTGTGTTTTAATGAGGTGGTAGAAGGTGGGAAGTCTGCTATTTTTGGTGGTGAAGTTGATTTTATATTTTTTGGGGAGGTTACGTGTGAGACAGATTTGGGACCAGGTGTTGTTAATGGAGTTTTGGACTAATGTGGCTGAAATGTTGGGGGCGGGGGTGTATAGGTTGTTGTTGTTAAGATGTTCGAGAGCGAGTATGTTGTATGAGTCTTGAGAGATGATACAGAATTCCTTACCTTTATCAGAGGGTAAGTAAACTAGGTTTTTATTTTTCCCCACATCACCCCTAACATCACCAGATCCCAACGCCTTACCCTAGAAAACCTGAAAAATAAAAACCTAGTTTACTTACCCTCTGATAAAGGTAAGGAATTCTGTATCATCTCTCAAGACTCATACAACATACTCGCTCTCGAACATCTTAACAACAACAACCTATACACCCCCGCCCCCAACATTTCAGCCACATTAGTCCAAAACTCCATTAACAACACCTGGTCCCAAATCTGTCTCACACGTAACCTCCCCAAAAAATACAAAATCAACTTCACCACCAAAAATAGCAGACTTCCCACCTTCTACCACCTCATTAAAACACACAAGACCAACACACACACACAAATTAGACCTATAGTCTCTAGTATTGAAGGACCACTCTATAAAATCTCTTGGCTTCTCTCTCAACTACTCAAACCACTACTCTCCACCTTCCCCGCACATGTCAGCAGCTCCGACCAAGTAATTAGTAGACTACACTCACTCCAACACCAACAACTACAAACTAACAACTATATATTTAGCCTAGACGTAATCTCCCTCTACACCTCAATACCCGCACACCCAGCCATAGACCTCATCACCGACCACATATCTTCCTCTGACAACCTAGAGCTCTTCGGACTAACACCTACTGACATTCACAATCTCTTATACATCATCATCGACAACACATACTTTACCTTTCAGCAGCACACTTTCAAACAAATCTCCGGCCTCCCCATGGGTTCTAGCCTTTCCGGTCTCTTAGCCATCACCTACATGAACCGGTTAGAACAACGAGCACTTAACTCCTGCCTCTCCTATATATTCTTCTCCAGATATATAGATGACATTCTAATCCTTACATCCTCTCAAGACGAAGCCACACAAATATTCAACACATTCAACAACACCGACCCCCACATACAATTCACCATAGAACACCCAAACGAGTCCGGCTCACTCTCTCTCCTTGATTTCAACCTTAACATCACCGAAGATGGCTCTATACACACTAACTTCTATAGGAAACCTGCCTGCAAAAACCTTTTCATACACTATAAGTCTGCCCTGCCCACAAAAGCCAAATTAAGTTATGCCCATAATGAAATTACCCGAATACAAAATAAATGCTCTTCTGCTGCTGACAAAATATCACACACTAAAAACTTCCACCAAACCCTCCAAAATAATGGCTACCCCGCCCCCACCATAGCCCACCTAAATAAGCCCAAAACACGTAGACACCGCACCCTCGCTAACACATGCTTCTTAAAACTCCCTTTCTTCAGCGATAAGATCACCACCTCCATCCTCAAGGCAATACATAAGGAAAACCTTAACATACAACTAACACATACTGGCACCTCCTTACGCCAACATCTATCTAATAAACACACTAACCACACACCCGAACCCTGCTCCCTGGCCAATTGCCCTATCTCCAACACAGGTCTGTGCCTTCGCACTAACTGTGTTTACAAACTACAGTGTAATAAATGCAAACAATTTTACATCGGCAACACTACAAGACCGCTACACTTGCGCATAAAGGAGCACTTGAATACCCGTATATCCTCTTTCCACAAACACATAGAGATTTGCTCAAACACTCAGCGCGATATTCACGTCTCCATCTTAGCGTCTGTCAGAAACATCGGTGACCTTAGAATCACAGAATCAATCCTCATTTCCAGATTAAACCCCTCACTCAATCAACGTCACGAGCTCTACTCACCTTTCATTCTATAATATCTACCCCCCATCCACCAACCAACCCCCATATCTAACACTTAACAGAGTCCGTTTCCACCACTTCACTCATTACTCACCTCCCATAATAAACTCACCATACACCCAAACAATCAAACAGGCCCCTCCCCATATGAACTTCCATCCTTACACACTTTCAACCACAAACCAAAAACCATATTCAGCATACTCGTCTAACCCACCAAAATAAGTCACTCCATAACCTAGCATTATTAATTAATAAATCCAAACACATATAGAATGTATACAAATAACATGCAAATATTAAATAAATAATTCATAAAATAAATTAAACAAGTAAATAATAATAATAAATAAATAAATAAATAAATAAATTAAAAAAACAAAACAAAAAAAACAAAAAAAAACAAAAAACAAACAAACAAATATGTAAAGAAATTGATGAATATATATAGATAAACAATTAAACAAACAATAATACATAGATATGTATATATATATGTATATATGCATTATGTGTATATATGTTGTATATATATACTAATATTGTTATACAGATCTCCACCAAAAAAAAAATTAAAAAAAAAAAAAAAAAAATTAAAAAATTAATTATAAAAAAAAAAAATATTTTAAAAAATCCAGAGTTACTCCCCTTTATCTTATAATAAATATATCAAGTTAATAAGTTAATTCGTTAATCTAATTTGACGAAACTCACAATTAGTAATTAATAACACTTCTTTAATAGATGATAATCGAAATCGATAAGTAGATAGATCTAGAATATTTAAAATATGAGACTAATTACTTTAATTTATATTAAAATTCTTAAATTACGATAGAAAGATAAACAAAATAAAAATACGAAGATAAAACAAAGTAAATATTCAAATATAAAAAAAAATAAATAAATAAAAAAATGATATATATATATTATCAAAACTAACAGTTTATCGAACACCATACACCTAACCAACATTACACTAATATTCTAAACACCAATCATATATTTAACATAATATTAAAATAAAACTTAACTTAATTTATATTCCCTGTGAAACTGTTTTTTTTTTTTTTTTTTTTTTGCTGCGGTCTATATCTGGCAGCCATTTTGTTTTGTATTATTCTCTACACAGTCGGAGAAGAATAAAATATTATTCTTCTTCTGGTCTAATTATTTTTGAAAAAGGGATGTCTTTTCCCGAAATATCAAATAGTGATTTTTAATCACCCGGACATCACACGAACAGCTAAAACACTCTTGCTGTTATGTAAGAAAAAAAAAAAAAGGAAAAAAAGGAAAAATAAATAGTAAGTCTTATATCGTATTCGATTTATTTTTATTGTTTTTGTTCCTTTCCTTTCAACTTGCATCTTACCCGGAATTGCATTGCCCACAGCCTTTCAAAAACTTACTACTAATATATATATATATATATATGAGAAAGCAAGGATGAGAGTAATCCGACGTAATAGGAAATGAAAAAGGAAAAGCCAAGAGATATTTTTAATATATTCATCAACGTTACAATATAGACGAAACGTTGATGAATATATAAAAGTATCTCTTGGTTTTTCTTTTTTCATTTCCCATATATATATATATATATATGTATGAGTTGTTACAAAAAATATATATTTAAGTATATACTCTTTATAATATCCGAACATATCCCAAATAGCAAGCTCAATGAAGTTATATTATAACCTACAGAGCATATATATATATATATATATATTATAGACGCATTCTAATGACCAAAGGAACAATCAATCCACAACCAAACTTTTAATCTGTTCTTTTAATCTCTTTAAATGAAGATTAAAACGTTGAAAGAACAGATGAAAGGTATGATTATGGATTGATTGTTCTTTTGGGCATTGGAATGCACCTATTATATATATACATATATATATATATATATATACATATACATATATATATATACATATATATATATATATATATATATATATATATATATATATATATATATATATATATATATATTTCTCTCTCACTGTAAATATACAGCATATCCATAAAGTCCGAATGCTCTTTTAAAAATGTATAACTTTATATGTATTTGCGATAGAAATAATGTATAAAAAATGTTATAAAGTTTTATGTACCAAGTTTTAAGTATAGTTATTGAGTAATTCTTCACCACAGAATTTGCAACACTTTTTAGATAAGTAAAAGAATGTTCAATTTCCTAACAGATGGATCGGAAGGGGTGGCCCATTCTATTGGCCTCTGCGTTCACCAGATCTGACTCTATTTTATTTTGTTTATGGGACATGTGAAAACAATTGTGTCTGCCACCATTAGAAGATTTCAACCCTAAATGAACTAATGTGATGTCAGGCATTACTGCAAAATTCCTTATATATATATATATATATATATATATATATATATATATATATATAACTACAAAATCGTATTAGTTTTTGTATTGAGGACAAGGGGAAAATTTCAATAAAACCTTAAAAAATATAGATTTATTCTTTTGAATCGTTTTCACAGATTATTTCTATTGCACAAACAAATGAAGTTATACATTTGTTAAAGTGCACACAAACCTTATGGACACCATGAATATACATTTGTGTGTGTATAAAATTACATACTTAAATAGACACAACTGATGTATTTCAACATATATTTGATGTAGTATATATATATATATATATAAATATATATATATATATTTATGTATATATGAAGCAATCCAACAAAAGATATAAGCGTCAACTAATATCTTATAATTAGTGAAACATCCGGATAAAAAACTGAAGCTCAATATACTGGATAGAGCATTAATATTATAATATAAAATGAAGTAATAAAATAAGGTGTCAATCAAATTTTATTAGAATTCAAAGTTCATGCAAAGCATCCTTAAGTCCTTAGCTCATGAGTTTTCAAAGATAATTCTTCTCTTCAGAGGACCATTACCACAGTTATACTACTACAGGCAATAAAATTACGCTTTGAAAATATATAAAATTATATACACAAATATATAAAAATACATAACATCAAACATATCAATCCAAAAACATACTTTTGTTGAATCCATACAGTCCATCCAGGTCATACAAGTTGAGAAGCATAATCAGGAAGGACATTACTCCAAGATACAAACAGCAGTCCAAATACGTGAAATTGAAGGGGCCGGCAAAGTTATCCAGTCGCGAAATGTGTCCATATTCAATGTTAATGATAAATAAATCAATCAAAATAATACAAAAAGTCCAATCAAAGTTCCGAAATCCCAACATATGCAACTCAAGTCAAATCCAAATTCGTTGTTTAATTAGAAAACCCGCTAAATAAAATTTGATTGACACCTTATTTTATTACTTCATTTTATATTATATATTTATGTATATATATATATATATATATATATATATATAGTGAGGAGGACATTTTTTTTTTTTTTGTTACACCGGCCGTTCTTACACAAGAGAAACTACACCGGTTGTCGCTATAAATAGTGCGAGTCACCAGAGACACAGAAGACAAAGCACAGTCTTGTAACTGTCTAACCAAGTGATAGTCACTTTCTTACTTTGTTAATACACTTGTTAAACCAACCCTCGACTTAACTTCATTTATTTATTATTTACTGTGGAACAACTTCACAACATTTTTAATAACTAATATAGTTAGCAAAACGACTATATGGAACAAAACTTAGATTTAATATACGGAACGTTTATGTTCTTGCCTTTTAAGGGAAGTGGGGTCTGATCAACTCTGCTGGGAAGCCATGAAATAAAATACCGTTTTGTTTTTAAATTCCCGAAACAGTTTTTCATGGTAAACAACTGATGATCCCTTAAATAATGTTAAGACTAGCGTAAATTCTTGGAAGCAAACTAATATAGTAACTGCTAAAAGTTAATTGACTTACAAAAGTGATTTTCCACCGAATGACTTGGGACTAAAATGTTTTTTTTTCTTTATATAGTTTTAAGTGTTGGGAAACTTCCGAGACTATATATATATATATATATATATATATATATATATATATATATATATATATATATTTTTATTTTTATTTATCTAGTTCAATCTGTCCGTATGCAATAATTCGGAGAAAATATTACGAACTTGTGCTTTGAATAAATGCGTATATATAAACTTCTGCTATTTTATCAAAATTTAGATCGACTTTGGTTTTTCTTATACTTTGATAACGTTTATTTAGATATTTCTTATTCCTGCAACTCTTAAATTCATTCTTTTTATCTCTCCCTCTTTCTCTCCCTCTCTCTTTCTTGTTCTCTCTTTCTCTATCTATCTATCTATCTATCTAGCTATCGATCTCTCTCTTATGTTGACACATTTATATGATCTTTGCTATTTTGCCTAGCGTTTAATGTTTTCAATTCATTCGGAACATGCTAAATGATTAAATTATTGAAAACACTTTTGTCCCAAGTTTCGAGTTTCGAGCTGACGCCGGTAAGCTATCACCAATTGCTGAGGTAACCGAATCAGGCCTGTGAATTATGGCACCCACAACTCTCGTTTGGTATTTTGCTCGATAGAAATGACGACGCGTACCTTCTATTCAATAACCATATAGATACAGACATCAATATTTTTGTTATCATCAACGTACATATATCCACGCTAAGTCGCTTGTCTTACGGACTAAATCGACTGCCAAATCACTAATACTTGCATAGATAAAATTCTCGTTTATCAAACGCATATAGACACACACGCATTTACACTCGTTGGTACATGTGTTTAGTTATAAGTTCAAAGTCATTAATATCTAGTAAGACGAGTGACTATGCTAGTATATATGTGTGTGTATATATATATATAGTGTATATATATATATATATATATATATATATATATATATATATATATATATATATATATGCGTGTATATATGTATATAGTAAGCTATGAAAATATATTTATGGCAATTAAGCTACACAGAGGCTCCCGCGTTTCACCCCCGGGGGAATCTTCAAGATAAAATGCATGGAGCTATTTTTGCTAGTTAACCAATCAGATTCTTTGTTGTTCTCTCAGCCAATCGTTGGGCTTCCCATGAACAAATGTCCGGTTAGTGTTGCTTACTATATCCTGTTCTATTGTTCTATTTTCTATAGAATGGCGTATATCCTTTTAACCTGAAGGTTCCTCCCCCGGGGATGAAACGCGGGAGCTTCTGTGTAGCTTAACTGCCATAAATATATTTTCATAGCTTACTACCTAGCTCTACTTACGTATCGCGCACTTTAAACACTAAAAATTGATACCTTACAAATTATATGTAGATAAATGAAATAGTAATATATATATATATATATATATATATATATATATATATATATATATATATAGTGCGCGCGTGTGTGTTACAATATAAGGATATGAATCCGAGAAGATGTGTAAATAAAACAAAATAAAAAGAAAAAGGATAAACAAACTCAATATAAAATACAAGATAATATCAACAAGCCATGTACACGATTCTTATATATTTTTTAAGAAGTTTTGTCACGTTATATATATATATATATATATATATATATATATATATATATATATATATATATATATATATTTACAATACTGCCTTAAAGAATAGCGGGTACGTAAATGCTGATATTAAATATAAGAATACAACTACAAATGCTAGCAAATCTAAAAACAGAGGTAGGAAAATAATCTGGTTCACACCACTATTCAATATGATGTTAAAAACAAAAATTGGTAACAAATTTCTACAACTTATAGACGAACACTTCCCACTTGGTAATGCACTCCATAAGCTATTTAATAAGAATACATTAAAACTAAGCTATAGTTCCACAGATAACATAGAAAGAATAATTAAAAAACATAACACTAACAATTGTTACTGTCAGAGACAGGATGAATGTCCCTTGCAAAAAAAATTGCGTCACCGCATCAGTAATATACCGTGCGGAAATCTACACTACTATATATATATATATATATATATATATATATATATATATATATATATATATATATATATATATATATATATATATATATACACGTAGCTTTGTTATTATTTTTACTGGCGATGGAACAGTTAAAAAAAATATTTTTCCACTTGTTAAGGATATGCAGAATATTGCATTCAGTCACCTGTCATTATTTTTATTTCATCTCTCTCTATATATATTTATTAATTACTGAATTTCTAACATGTACGTAAATTGATTAATATATATATATATATATATATATATATATATATATATATATATATATATATATAGTCGGCCGATATACGGAAAATATTAACATCTAACACCAAAATAATACATAAAAATGACTGCATAAACAGATTTGAAATACTAGAAGCAATACTCATTAAAACTAAACAGCCTAATATTAACAAAATAGCTTTCAACACAGGTACTAACGTATTAAAAGTATTCCATAATCAAATGAAAATAAAGTAATAAAAATAAATAATTGTAATAATAGTAATAATAGGAATAAATAATAATAAATATATAAATAATAGTAAAAATAAGAATTAATAAAATAAATAAATGAACAATAAAACCAAATACACAAACAATAGAATAAAGGGAACTCAACCACACATCCTCTCTTTTCTTTCATTTGTCCTTAACGATAACTATAAAACATTAACTCCAGTTTTCTTATTAAAAAAAAACTCATCCCGAAGGCGACTAAGAAAGTCGAAAGCGCTCGAAAAAAATGGCCGAATTAAGAACAATCGGAGAAATACTCTACGGACTGCCACCAGAAACAAGAAGGATAGCTCGACGGTTTGAGGAATTCACAAGAAGATTTACAAACGAGAAAATTCCGTGACGTTTAACAACGCTGCCTAAGTATATATATATATATATATATATATATATATATATATATATATATATATATATATATATATATATATATATATATATATAGTAATTTTTTATTTAAATTGCACGATTGTTGATTTTCAAAATATTGTACTTAAATACATTCTACTGCGTGCCTCAAAGATGTTGTCAATTTCCTTACTTAAACAGGCCAATCTGCGCATAACATCGACAGGACTACACTTATCCTAACGTATTTTAGAACTTGACGTCTCTTTCTGCTCATATCGGGATTCGACCCCTCGGGGTTAATACCATCAAAATGAGGAGGAAGAAAAGTAGAAAACAAAAAACGTACGTACGATCGTGCCCAAGACTTTCTGGAAAAATTTTACTTTCCATTTTTTGTTATTTTTTTTTATTATACTAAAAGTCTTCGTCAGCGCCCTTTATACCATCACGCACAGAAGCTTCATGAAATGAATATATATATATATATATATATATATATATATATATATATATATATATATATATATATATATACTTCTTCGTAAAATGGTAGGAAAAATCCCAGCAGAGTGCTCAATTAATTAAGAATTAAAGTTAAAAATTAAGAGCATAATATTTATTTATTTTGGTACAGAAAAATTAGTACAACATTCGTACCGTCGGCAACAGAAGCTGAAGAGAGCCGGATGGGTAAGACCTTCCGTGCTTGAAACCGACGGTACGAATGTTGTACTAATTTTTCTGTACCAATATATATATATATATATATATATATATATATATATATATATATATATATGGGGTAAGGTACATGATCATTCATAATTCATGAAAATGAAATGCCGTTGTAGACAAAATGTGTGAAAAATGACAAATGGAAAACAGGTTAAAGTGCAGGAAAAAAACAAAAACGAGAGATTTGACCGGTTTCGTTCGTGTTGGCGAACGTCTTCAGAAAAAGTGAAGATTTGGAAATAATTTTATTTTGAAGGCACACACATGGGAGGTGGAAAGGATGATGGGATTGGATCATATGAGAAGACTTTAAGTGACATTGAAATATGAGAAGTGGGTGACACATTCTTCTTTATTTCTTATTCTGCCTTTTATAAGAAAAAGAAAATAAATGAAAATATAAACTATTTTCCATTTGTCATTTTTCACACACACACACACACACACACACACACACACACACACACACATATATATATATATATATAGATATATATTGATAGATAGATCGATAGATAGATAAAGAGAGAGAGAGAGACTGAGAGAGAGACTGAGAGAGAGATGCAAATTTTAAATAACATTAAAGCCAAATTTCAGTAAGAAAGTTGCATATGTGTTTATCATGCGCTAAGCTACCAATCACTATCTATCGTTTCGCTCTCATCAGGATTAAAATTCAGATTTTGCTAGCGATGCTTTCCTTATCTAACGAATGAGCAGCCGCCATTTTTATATAAAAGATGGAGAAGAAGACGTAGGGATGGATGAACAGGGAGACTGATAAGGAGATGAAGAGGAGGGAGTAAGAAATGACATTAATCCATTTAAGTCTCTGTACGTACAGTTTGGGCATATTTATGTCAGTCGATATACTACAGTCATGCGATATTGCATGTTTTGTTATCAATCAACTGATTAATATTCGTCAGCGTGGAAGAGACACGAAGTGTTGTGTAAAAGCGAGCGGTGGAGATTGGACTCTTCGTACTGATTGGTCTCTCAGTAAAAAGAAGGAAGAGATGACTTTTATACGGGATCCCAATCCACTAATAGTCTCTTACGATTCCTTGAAAACAATTTTTAGTTCTTTCAGCTTTTTCCAGGAATTAGCTTTCCAGTTGCTATGCCACCCTGACGATTATTGTGCGCCAAAATATTCGTCTCAAATATCATTCCTGTGTAGAAAAGCGAATGGATAATCTTTTGGAGGTATCGCTGCCATCAGAGTATGATTTTCATCTTTTGTCATCTGTGGCTGATTCCGTCATGTATAGTTATGGTAGAACCCTAACCCTATTTCTGAATCGGCGTAAACGTTTTGTGAAAATTCCCTAACCTCTACATGTGGCATAATAACCGATCATCTCTCTCAGCTTGTGTATTAAAAGAAATAATCGAAACAGAGCAAATGCACTGAATAAGATCTTGATACTTATCGGTACACGACAGATTATTCCATGTTTTCACTTAGAATAAATGTCAATTATTTGAGTTACGCACTAGCTGAATATAAGCGTGCTTATTACAGACATGTGAAAACATGAAGTGTACAGCGAGAGAGACAGACTTGTGGTGCTCGCTGTATTGACACGACTGTCACAATATCAAGAGACGTAGAAGGAAAAAGAGACAGACGGATACCCTCCTCATAAAATGGATAGAGACTAAGGGACTCTGAGAAGAAGAGGACGAAGAGGAGGTAGAGAAGGAGTGAGTGAGAGAACCCGAGAGAGAGAAAGAGAGACTTGCAACTTCATTTGTCTGCTCCGTTAAAAATACTAATACAATTTTTGATTACACAAAAGACCCAAAGAAGACTTTATACAAGGTAGACGTATGAAAGGTGCCCTTAACGAAGAAAGGTTCTTGAAGATCAAAGAAAAGTTCATTAAAAAATAAAAAGATTCATGAACTTTGACTAATCTCCGAACACTTATTACCATGCGCTACTATAGACATTGATAGTTGACTATTTGTTTAATAACAGATTATTTTAGTAATTCTAGTTCGTCTTGTAACTGACCCATCAAGTCGCCACATGTCGTTATCGCAAGTACTAACAGATACACAGATGAGCAGATTCGTCCTGGGTTCCCTGTCAGCGACACAAAGGGATTACCAAGGCTGATTTTTCCGGCAAAACGCAACACAATTAGTGAGAGGATTCCAAAAGCGATCGTCCGACAGTGAACTTGCGAGGCAACACGAAACAACGCGTTCATATATAATTATTTTATCAAAATAACATAAAATAAACGGCAACTCAACAAAGAAATATATTTTAACTGATTATTAAACGCATTCTTCTCCAATATTGAACGGCCATATATATATATTTTATAAACGCTATTGACATTATTAATCTAGTATAATGCTAAAAATATGTTCACTTTTCTGTTTGAAATCAGCAGCAGCGTAACCAGCCTGTTAGCCCTAACTGCTGGCTGCTGATATTGAAGAAGAAGAAGAAGAAGAAGAAGAAGTAGAAATAGGAAAAGAGATGTAGTAAGAAAGTAATTACTACGAGTATAATATTGAGTCGCGGCCCAAAATCAGCAAAATGTCAAAGGTTTTCTTAATAATGAGAAACGTCTAAAAATATTGTGAATGCGAATGTTTTGAAAATGTTTCAATGTTTGGATGCGGTAAAATAGGGTTAGAATGATAAATTCTCACGTGAGGTTGAAATTAAGTAGAGTGGAATTTTCCAAGTAGAAGTAAAGTAAGAGCTTCGTGTCCCGGCAGTGACGTCACAAACAAGGAGTTGAAACTCTGACATAGCGAATTGGCAGGGAAGATTTTTCTCTTGTCAGCAGATAGAGCCGTTGAGGTTTTGGATAGCTGCTTCATCCCCCATGGGGAGGAATGGGAAATGCTTTATTAGTATAAATGTATATTATAAAGAAAAAAATAAAACCGCAAAGAGATTTTAAGAACCAAATTGCATTTGTGATGGTTCTTTTTTTTATAATGTTTATAAAATTTGTTATGTAGAAGAAGAAGAAGAAGAAGAAAAAAAATAATAAGAAGAGGAAGTTATATAAACTTCGGCTGCCACATTACCACTGCGACTACAGAAAACAACTAGCGGGTGAAGTCGACGCTATCAACGGAGTGTAGGGGTTAAAGAACACCGTTATATTAATATTTATACAAGTCATTCAAAGCTAATACATCTTCTATAAACTGCCACTAAATCAATTTACTTACTTTTAAAATCAAACCTAATAGGTCCCACACTGTCTACCAAGCTCCAACCCCTGCCCCATCGCCGCAATGTTGCATCATACTGCTTGTTTTACAAGTACTTCAATGGAATGTGCTTCGATGAACTTGCTACTGATAATCAGCAAAATCCCACCCTTTCACTGTAGAGATCCCCAGATGCCGGAAAGTTGATTACCCTAATAGCTTCATTCCTCGAACCTTTAGAATTATTTCAGAATTCTTTTAGAATAGCCTTGAGAATAGCCTTTAGAATTCAATACCTGCTCCCTGTTTCCCTGACTGTACTAATATTCAGAAATTTAAACGTGAACAAACATCTCGCTGCATAACTGCCCCCTATAAATCTGGCCCCTAATTCACCAACCACTAGTCTGATTCTTTTAGACAGGTCTCTAAAAAGAGACTTTAATCTCATAGATTTCACACTGTCTACCAAGCTCCAGCCCCTGTGCAACCACCGCCATGTTGCATCCCTGTGCTTGTTTTACAAGTACTTCAATGGAATGTGATCCGATGAACTTGCTGCACAGCCTCCTCGACGTAAATACCTCCGATCAACCGACAATCAGTCCACTTCTTCACTATAGAAGCCCCGACGTAAATACCCCCGGCCAACTCCACAATCAGCAAAATTCCACCCCTTCACTATAGAAGCCCCCAGATACCGGAAGGCTTTCTACTCTAATAGCTTCTTTCCTCGATCTGCTAGTATTTGGAATTCCATTCCTGTTCCCTGTTTCCCTGATTGTACCAACATGCAGAAGTTTTAATGTAATGTGAGCAAACATCTTGTTGCACAACTCCCTACTTAAGATGCCCCTATAAATACGCTCCCTAAATCACAATAGCCTCTTATGTCTCAGTGGCCTTATGCCTCGCTTAGGGTGAATAAAAAGTTAAAAACAAAACTATTTACCCTCACAATCGGTTTTGGACGCTAAACGTTTACACTAATGTATAATGTACTAACGTTTAAACAGTGAAGCACGAGTCGTCTATTGTCATTTAGAAATGTTGTACCTGTAAGCACTATAAAGTGTTGAACATGTATTTTGGAAGGAGACGCGATTGTAAATAAAGATTAAGGTCAGGGTTAGGGTTAGGAAGGAGACGCGATTGTAAAAACGCAAGTAAAATCCATTAAAATGTTATCGATTGATTCCGTATTTACTTTCTTCCCCACAAGGGTTAAAATCCAGCTCCCCCAAAAGGGGCACTTTAGATTGCTACACTTTGATCCTAGCCCGAAGATTAAGCTCACTTAAAAGTTGTCCTCTACATGGACTTTAAAACTTGCTTTTCAGCTGAGTTAACAAAAACCTTTGACTGAAAAAAAAAAGTTGCTAAAAAACAGAGAATGTTGTGTTGATTGTGATGGATATCAAGTGACAACACAATCACACGATTGGTGTTAATGTTACAAGTGCACATAAGCCTCGCCCATATTTTCGGCAGGCCATAATTGCAATTTTTCTTTATGTAATATATATCTATATATAAAGCAAAGGTGTCTGCATATGTGTATGTGTGTGTCGCGCCATCACAGTTAAACCATCAATCTAAGAACCAAACAAACTGCCGATTTTGAATCAGAATATTTTGAACCGATGACATCGATGTCAGAAGCTCTTTACACTTTTAAAAACTCATTATTCAGAATTAAAAGTACGCAACAATAACAAATGTTCCGACATTTTAGCATTCCCTTTCCAAGCTGACCGCACAACATACTTCTGAACTTTTTCACTACCAGTAAGAAAAATAAATAAACATACAAAAATTGTTTTTTAGTCAAATCATTGCACGTATTAGACATCCTTTTTTTAATTAAATAGTTTTTTTAAAAATTTTGTTATTATTCGCTGTTTGTAAAATATTTTTTATTATTTTTTTTTTTTTTCGAAAGCTAATTTTAGAGTTAGCTCCCAGACAGCCTGTTTGAATTTGATAAAAGAAGAGACCCTTACTTTTCTTTTTCTTTTTTTATGATTATTTTTCTAGGGCCCTTTTTTTTCAAACGTTTTCAAGAGGATACCCACTAATTAACTACCGGAAAAGAAATAATAAAATTAAAAAAAAAAACCATCGAATTTTTCCCACTTTCTCATCGATCAAATATGGCTGACCAAAAGCCAGTGAAAAAAAAATGACTCAATAACTGGTCACCTCTGAAGATGGAATTTATTCCGAAATATAAGAGTAATGTAAAAAAAAATATATATAAATCAATCGCGCATTGTTAATGGCTAACATATCACTTTTATTATCATATCTAACAATGCTTTAAATGGACGACCAACCAATATTACTCAACCTACAGGAGCGATCCAGGCTCTTCGTTCGACACCATAATTTGAATCATGGCCGCCAACACCACTAGGGCGGAAAGACGTTTTATCAAGTAACAAAGAAATAAGTTTGGTTATTCTTGTTTTTGATAAAAAAAAATTTACTCAATAACTGGTCACCTCTGAAGATAGAATTTATTCCGAAATATGAGATTAATGTAATATATATATATATATAAATTAATCTCGCATTTAATTTATTCCGAAATATAAGAGTAATGAAAAAAATATATATATATATAAATTAATCTCGCATTGTTAATGACTTACATATCAATTTTATTAACATATCTAACAATGCTTTAAATGGACGACAAACCAATATTACATATATATATATATATATATATATATATATATATATATATATATATATATATAATTTTCAGTATTTATTTTAATAGTGCTAAATACATGAGTAGAGCTAGGTAGTAAGTTATGTATTTTAGCGTGACGATTCCCTACAGGGATGAAACGCGGAAGCCTCTGTGTAGCTTAATTGCCATAAATATAACTTACTATATATATATAACTTTTTATATATATATATATATATTTATATTTATGTATTTAAAACGGGATTGACATGTTGAAATACGTCATACTAAATGGTGTCATGCCTTATGGCACTTATCAATGACTTCAACCCTGTTTACGAACTGAAGATGTTCTAATATATATGTGACAAGCACTATTCACCATTTTAAAAGGTTTAGATCAATTCCCCGTTTTTTCAAAACTTAATTCGAAGGTTTTGCTTATTCATTCATGATGATGCGTTGAACTCACGCCAGGCGCGCGCGTGGCAGAATTGGCGCATTATATGATTAAACTGGCGCATAGTGACGCAAACGATACCAATGAAAAGAAATACAAAATGTCATCTGCTTATTTTGCTTGTATTTCTCTTGTTTTCTTTTGATTGAGTTCGTTTTCAAACTGAATCAAATTTGTTGTCCAAAAATTGCAAAGTGCAACAAGCCATGTAAAGAAAGAGCTAGAAGATATTTACATCAACATACCGTCTGAATGTTTGTAAAGTCTGAACTTGGATATGGTAGTCATCGTAACGACCTCCTTTGACAGGTTGTTCCACAGAGCAAAACCAAAAATAGAGAATGCTGAATTTTTTCTATTGAGACGAAAGCGGAGACTGCGACGTTGCCCCGGGGTGAGAAACTCTCGAAAAGTTTGATTTAAATTCCTGTTGATGATATTTCACGCCAGAATCATGTCTCCTCGCGTCATCTGCTGCTCAAGTGAGAACACAGTTAGTCTTTGGAGTCTTAGTGTCGTTTATTGCAAATGAAATCAAAATGTGCATTTTTAGCAGCGAAGTTTACCCCTCGGTGCCCAAAACGAAAGTGCTTAAACTCGGTTCTGCGCATACGGCTTTGCGCACGCATCCGGCAGAATTAATAAAAAACAAATAATAATATTTTGAACCAATCATCAGATTTTTCTGTATTTATGGAAATTGTTCTTTTGGAGCCACTTCGACCCCATATAAGGCCAGATTTTTCCTTCAACTGAATGTTTAACCCAAATTCCACGAGAGAGCTAAGATCGACATTTCTCCAGACCAATGCCCCCTTCTGTAGGACCTTGGAACGCTGAGAATACCTTTTTCTACACTCACGCACACATAGCCACAATGCCTTAACTCTTTCACTGTGTTACGCACACGCACACGCACACTAATGACGACACACACAGCTTGAATCCCCTTTCAATGTCGTCTGCTGATTGAAAACAAATTTATAAACTTAACCATTTTAATACTTCACACATTTCTCACTGAACTTTCTAATATGGAAACAAATGATTATTGCCTCTATTTAATATCTTTCAATGAAATGTTATTTATGTAATTGAGTGAGGAAGTTTTGATTACGATTTTTCAGACCCGTGGATAATTCAAAACCCTTAAATTATCGACTCAGGCTTCCTCGAATCTCAACTAATGAATCCCCCTTTTTGGCAAGGACACTCAAATATGAACAATTATTTTATGTTTTCCTATCTTTGTAGACTTCCATTTTAAACTTATATAAAATATCTCTTTTGTGAATTTATGCTTTTGAATTCATTATTTTGTTTGTTGCTCATATAACATTTCTCTCGCTCTATCACACATTTGAATATTAATTAAAACTGTTTTTCTTTAAAATGTTTCTATGAAACTCGGCTCTCACCCCCAAATCTTCCCCCCAAAACTTGAACCCTAAAAAGGGTCCTCTAAAAATTCTTCTAGCCAGAGTAAATGTTAGATGTGTAAAAAAAAAAAAAAAGTTAAAAATGGCTAATTCCACGTAAGGTCAGTTTAAGCAAGATGTGGAATTTTTCAACTAGAAATCAAACGAGATCTACATTTACCAGAGGATACATCACGGACAGGAAGTACGAAGTGAGAGCTGGCAATAAGCATAAGTCGACTGAAAGGATTCAGTCGCCGTTTCTGTTTGTCTCCCGGGGAGAGAGCGATAGCTTTGTTAAGGAATAACACATCGATGTTCATCTTAACATTGAGCAAGAATAGTGTAAGCGTGTTTTTTTTAATTGTTATCTATTATCGAAGCTACCGGAAAAACGAAGAAGACGGATTGGTGTCATTAAAGTAAAGAAGATTGATTTTGCTGTTAACACATCTCGATGATAGTGGTTACTGCCATCACCCACGCCACGCGAGAGAGAGATAGATAGAGTGAGTGAGAGAGAGAGAGAGAGAGAGTGAGTGAGTGAGAGAGAGAGAGAGAGAGAGAGAGAGAGAGAGAGAGAGAGAGAGAGAGAGAGAGAGAGAGAGAGAAAGAGAAACCGTCGTTCCTGTCGACGAAAAAGGCGACCGGCAATCTATGGATATCACAGAAATCTCCGCGTCATATTTAAAACCGATTTTTAAAGAAAGGATCAACATCCGTACGATGTTTACTGTTATCACTGCTGAGAGATGTCACTATCCAATGAGTCAACTCCTTACGATTAAACGAGGGATACGAACAGCTGTTTCTGGCGACGAAAAAGACGACGGCCAATGGCTGACTATTGACAAAATCCTCACACATTGCTGCGAACCGATGTTTGAAGAAAAAATCATCTCTACAATTATTACTGCCACTTCTTACTGACGTCATTATCCAATGAGCCAACTCCTTATGTGTTCAAAAGAGAGAGAGACTCATAGCCGTTTCGGTGGGGGAGAACGACGACAGGCAATCCGTGGAAGATCGAAGAATTCTTCCGTAATGTTACATCACGAGGGCTGAATTATATAATCTTTTAATAGGGTAATGAACACTTTTTATAAACATCTGAGTCATGTAAAATGACATGATACACTCTCGCCATTCAAAAAGCTGGGAGACGTCTCTATTCACTGAGCCAACTACTTACATGTCAATGAGACGAACAGTTGTTTCTGTCGACGAAGAAAACGACGGACAATCTGTGTGAATCAAAGAATTCATCTGTAATTTTCAATTCTTAATTCTACATATTTATTTTCTATAATATGAAACAAATACACCACGCGTCACAACAAATAGAAGGACGTACGAATTCTAAAGCATGGTCTCGACTAAATGTTTTGGGGTTGCCCGAGCGGTTGAGAGTAAATGTGTGAGGACAGATAATTTTACTAGAGTTGTAACTGCTAAGCTCTCAGCTACGCGTCAAATAGTATGTATCCGGGTTATGACACGAAATTGAACCGGATGGTAAAATAAGTTCGTATTAATCAACGCGGTACAACTTTGTTGACCGGCTTGTCAGCATTTTTGCAGGAGGGACCATGTGAAGGTTGCCAACATCCCTAAGTGAAAGTTATTCCATGGAACGGATTAGATTCGAACCTGGCACACCCAGGTCGTCAGTTCGCGTCGTTATCCACTTAACCATCGTCACCTTCCGAATGATGATACTCCCAATTTGAAGACTCTTGGAAGTGTGGAATCACTCCTGGGTATTTACTCCTCCCCCACCGCGGGAAGATGTGCTACAAGGCCAGAAGGCGAGGAGAATAAGTCAGCGCACAAGAGGTGGTAAACTCTGACTCCTTAAAAATTATCTGAATACCCCGTTAGACATTCCCCGCTGAGGGCGCCTCAGGCAATTATTTATAAACGTACTCTTTCACGAAGTGAGAAGGCAAGGCATGAGAGGGTGGACTTCCTAGAGTCTAACGGAACAAGTATCACAGCCCGACAGAGAAAAGCCTACCGCTGAGCCAGACTAGGTTCTCGACTTGTATGCTTGGCGTAAGAAAGGAGGCGGCTTTCTTCGCCTTCAAAACATCTCCTTACTCAGAATGATAGTTTTTTTCTATGAGTTAAATAGATCCTATCGTTTAGTTAAAAATGTATGCTTAACCCAAACCAACCTACAAACCAAGCGTATGAAAAATGCATATATGGTTTCGATATAGATAAGTAAAAAGTAAAGTCGACTACTATATCGAAATGTAAAGGAGAGCACCACGTCTTTCCGATATCGGAACACATTTTTCGTTTCTTCCTGAGTTGGGTTAGTTGAATAAAAAAACAAAATAAACAAAACAACAACAACAAATAAACAAAGGACAAGATTTATGATATCAAAATGATAATAATTATGATTTCCTGTGTATCAGTAACAGTTGAGGCTAAAAGTCCGGCTGGTCCTTCCGACATGGAATTATCACCGACAGGGGAATGTTCCGAGTTGGGAAATGATTTTTAATACGACACCATAGTGTTCCTTCTTCACGGGAACGAAAAATCGATTTGAATTATAAGAAAAAGAAAAATGATAAATAGAGAAAATAGAAAAAATACAATATTTTACTATAGAATTTTTTTTCTATAATCAATAATTGTTTATTTGTAAAATATGATCCAATTGTTGGTTGCAATAAATCTGTTCAACTTAAATACTTCTGGAAGGATCAAAATTAGTATATGTTCTAGTCAGTCTCGAAGACGCAATCCTTCAAGAGATAACATAACTTCCTTCTTTTTGAGGGGTAGTTGGTTTATTGTTGATCGCCTGATACGCCCTCACTGGTGAATGCCGACAGGGATTATCATAACAAATTTTTGGATTTTATTCGTTGTTCAATTCTGTTTTGGTAAACACCGCTTCAGTCTGGATATATTTTGATTATTTTCGTATTTTAGAGTAAAGTAATAAGTAAAGTGGTTGACTGTAGTCGAGGGCGACCCGAATGTTTCCTTTTCATTAGCTACTACATCGAGATGTAGGGGATGGCACCACTCATTTCCTAGGATTTCTCCACTTATCCTTGATCTTTAACTTTATAATGCTGAGTATTTAGCAAGGGGACATCAAGCACGATTTTTTGAGTCTTTGGTATGACTCGACCGAGGATTAAACCCCGGTCTATTAGCGAACGCCCATTAGCGAACGCTCTAACCATTATGGCGAACGTTTCGATATAAAATGACCTAACAAAGGGTCCACATGCTGCCAAACCCAACAAATAGTTAACGTCGTTATTCTGGTTGGTGTGCCAGTTTTGAAAACAGTTCTTTAAAAATACCTACGGTTCATCCATTGTTGGCAACCTCCCGTTCCTCGTTCACAAAATTCACTAATGCTGCTAATACCGGTTCCAAAGATAGGACAATTCCGGGCAGAAGAAAAGGTGAGACAATTTGGCACACGCCCAGATTCTTCTCCAAGACAAACCATTCTAAGAAAGGAATTTATCGATTGTATTCGGTAAATTGGGGTGATTAGAGACTTCCAGGAACTTTTGGCATTCGAAGGAAAAGCTTCTAATTAGTCGAAATACAAAGCAGACGATAACGCCCTCATTATCCTAAGAAGTACGGAAGGAAAGTTCTGATGAAAGCTTGGGGTATTACACGGTTTTATGGTTAGATAAACGCTAATGCAATGTAAGAAAATGTGGTATCCTCTGGCCATCCATAGAAGAAAATGGAAATATAGTTATGTTAGCAGGAGCGGCCTCAGGATCCGTGGAGCCCAATTACGTACTTTTGTGTCGGAGTTCTCTCTCTTCACGGGTATGTTATGTGGAACCAGTGTGATATAAATAAATATAAAGTGATATAGACATTATCAATATATTAATATGAGTAACTGCTACCATCTATATGTTAATACATGTATTTAGATATATAACTATCACAGACGGCTGTTCAGTCGCAGTCAACAGCAGACATACATTCATGCAGAGAGTAGGAAAGAAAGAGGGAGAGAGAGAAAGTCAGTCAGACATAAAGAGGAATACAGAGTGACAGACAGATAGATAGATATATATATAGATAGATAGACAAATAGATAGATAAAAAGGGGCAGAGATAGATAGATAGATAGATAGATAGATAAATAGATAGATAGACAAATAGATAGATAGATAAATGGATGGATAACAGGGGACAGAGATAGATAGATAGATAAATAGATAGATAGACAAATAGATAGATAGACAAATAGATAGATAGATAAATGGATTGATAAAAGGGAACAGAGATAGATAGATAGATAGATAGATAAATAGATAGATAGACAAATAGATAGATAGATAAATGGATAGATAAAAGGGGACAGAGATAGATAGATAGATAGATAAATAGATAGATAGTAAATAGATAGATAGACAAATAGATAGATAGATAAATGGATAGATAAAAGGGAACAGAGATAGATAGATAGATAGATAAATAGATAGATAGACAAATAGATAGATAGATAAATGGATAGATAAAAGGGGACAGAGATAGATAGATAGATAGATAGATAGATAAATAGATAGATAAATAGATAGATAGATAGATAGATAAATTGATAGATAGACAAATAGATAGATAGATTAATGGATAGATAAAAGGGGACAGAGATAGATAGATAGATAGATAGATAGATAGATAGATAGATAGATAGATATATAGATAGATAGATAAATAGATAGATAGATAAATAGATAGATAAAAGGGGACAGAGATAGATAGATAGATAGATAGATAGATAGATAGATAGATCGAAAGAAAGAGAGAGAGAGAGAGGAGGAGGAGGAGGAGAGAGAGAAATAGGGCGATGGAGAGAGAGTTAGACAAATACACACATAATGTATATCTACTTGTATGATATATTACATCTGTTTATTCCATTTTGATTCCCATTGTACATCCCCAAATATTTTTTTTTTTACCGGGTCTGTATTGATTTGATCTATCCATACCACTACTGCTCTGATTGTTTCTAATTTGCTGTAAACTCTATAGCCTTGATGCTATCTGCATCCTTTTTAATTGGTGTTTATACCCTGATGAAAATCTGATCCGATATTAATAAAAACATATATCGTCTCAGAAACGATCGTACACATTCTGTTGATATGTTTCATTCTCGGAGCGTAAATAAATGATTATTTAATAGCGTTTATATATATATATATATATATATTGAACCATATTATCTAAAAAAATAAATGAAAAAAAATTATGGAAATAATATATAATGAAACAAAATATAAAAAATAAATGAATGCTTAATACAATACAGTTTTTTCTGTCTGGAGGGTTATTTTCTTTTTTACGAGCACTGATGATAGCCTTTTCAAGAAAAAAATAATGCCTTATACATTTCGAACATTACATATATCTTGGTGCTAGAATACAAACCGACGTTTTGGTAAATTGGTGAGAATTTGTTCCTTAAATTTCATTAAATTATTAAATTAAATTAATTATGTAAACTTGAAAGACGCGTGATGTTTGGGAAAGTTTAGGAATGGGTATATATAGGAGCTTATAAGTAGATATAAAAAGAAAGCGATCAAAACTAATAATATAGTTTCGGCTTGAGACAGACAGACAGATACATAATCTCCATTGGGAGGGTGGTGTCATGGAAGCAGAACAGATACTACACTACTTCCACACCTCCAAAAAAATGAGGAGTTAATGCATGGGAGGATTATATCATGACAACAGAACAGATATAACACTATCTCCACACCTCTCAAAAAGAGAAAGTAATGCTTGATAGAATAACATGACAACAGAACAGATACTACAATACCGCCACATCTTTCAAAAATGGAGGAAGTAATGCCTGGGAGGATAGTATCATGACAACAGAACAGATACTACACTATACTATGCCCCTGAATTGAGCATTTAAAAATAGTACATTAGTCTGAAATAGTATATACTATATTATTTCATAATAAGTAAAATAGTTTTAGATAGTATAGTTTTGGCTTGAGACAGACAGACAGGTACATAATCTCCATTAATAGATTTAATAAATAAACAAGAAACAGGTATATATTTTTTTATTTTACATTTTCTTTTTTATATATATTCATTTTATTAGTTTAAACAATAATGTATTTTATGCAACATTTTAATTAAACAAAGGAAATGTACAAAGTATTAAACTCACCTAAGAACTTTGACACCTCCAACTCGGATTTTCTTTAAGAAATACAACGCAAAAGCATATTTTAAGCCTGCCATATTGACAAGCGGCCCTTTTTCTGTAAAATAGGACTATTTTTATATGCATGGATACATGCAACGTATTGACTTGCTAATTTGAAAAAACAATTTTTTTCACATAAAAATAAATTGCTTGTTATTGAAAATAGTGATCTAACTTGGCGTTACCTAAATTTAAGGAATCTCTGTACATTATGCTACTTACGTAGGGTTTTAATATTCTTTGGATTAGATGTATAAAACATACTGAATGTATCAGATATGTTCTATTTACACCGATCGGCATAGACATGAGATCATTACTGTTCAAGTTCAAATCCCTTGTTCTTATAGTGAGCAACCACAAAAAGGAGCACACAAGTATCAAATTTATATATATATATATATATATATTTAAATTATATATATATGATCAATTACAGTAAAAAAAAAATGTTTTCACTGACACACAAGAAAAATATCAGCTATGACTCAACGATTTAAAATTTATAAATATATAGAAAAAAAATGTGAATGTTTTATAATTCATTTAGTTTCTTAATAAGTTTACAAGACACAACAAATAGACAGCTTTTTTGCCTGTGGTATTCCATCCTTGTTCCCTGTTTTCCCGACTGTATCATCATGTAGACATCTAAATATAATGTGAAAAAACATCTTGCTGCACAACTCCCTACTTAGGATGCCCCTAATTCACAGTGACCGCTTGTGTCTCTTGCCTGGGGTGAATATAAGTAAAAACAAAAGCTGAAAGAAATACTTTCTTATCATGCTTTCATGGCTGTCTTAATAAATAAAATCAAGGACCTATCTATTGTTGGGTAATGGACGTATCTGTTGGAAATCGTTGGTTTGACTTGCGCGAATTAGCGCGGGTGCAGTCGAGTGCAGAATAGGGTCTGTTCTCACAGTCAGAGCTAACAGACGTGACAAAGTCACCGTGTGACGAGATCCCAGATCAGGGGTCAGTGCGCACCTGCGAGAGGCTCTGTAATGTCACAGGCCCTTGCGTGGCAAACAGAGGGATCCGCGACGTCACTCGTTCTTTGTGAGAATCGAGTTTTAACTAGTCTGGGTTTTGGAGGCGAACCAATGAGACGTGATTGTTACCATGTAATTTACAACAGATAAGGGAAATATTTCTCTAAAAAAATACATACGAGAGATATCATTTCCCCCTCTATGAATGGTTAAGAAAATAATTGTTAAGTAACTACGATAAAGTAGTGATTTGCTCTCTCTCTCTCTCTCTCTCTCTCTCTCTCTCTCTCTCTCTCTCTCTCGACGTAGTGAATGGCCTAGGCCGATAAATAACAACGCTTGTAATAAAAAGAATTGAAACTTAAAGAGATCGTTGTTTGGTGAGTCGGTCGGGAAGCTTTTGTTGCAGACAACGGACGGCGTGGTTCACGACAGGAAGGAAAGAGGAAAGAATTCATCCACTAGACGACATCGAGACGGCGACCCTCTACACGGCGAGGGAGAAATCTAAAGGTATGCAAACAATATATGAACTATGTGATTTATGATGTTTTAAAAATGACGAGTATAACAAACGAGTATAACCACGGCCCTTTTTGAGAATGACGAGTGTACGAAACGCGTATTGCCGCGGTCCAAGCAGGAGTAGATCTATGCAACACTATCAGCTACAGGTACCCCCAAAACAACTTGTTAGATTTTAACCAAACATGACATGCGGATAGATTGAGTAGGAGTAGAAAATTTCCATTAGAAGTTAAGGACTGGAGCTGGGTCTACGTATCAGGATATGACGTCAAAGATAAGAAGTTCGAAATGAGACGTGGTAAATAAGATAGCAAACTTTTTCTCTTTGGCAAATAAGATGATTGGGTTCGGACGCCTTTTTAAAAGCTCTATCTTCGTTCTCCAGCCACTGATGAGAGTGAGTGAACGAGAAGAAGCTTAGATGATGTGTAACTTTACACTGCTATAAAAGAATAACTCATCAAAAAGTATGACGTCATTGAAGAAGTAGGTTGTTGGCGTTTCTTTTTATTTGTTATATTATTACATGCACAAAGAAATAGAAAAAAGACGGCCGTTATCGTTGCTGCAGGACTCTGTGCTTGCTGCTATATCTCAACTACGACAACTGCAGCTACCATCACTAGTGAGAGATGTCACTATCCATTGTACTGTCTACTTACGACGTGTCAATGAGACAAACAGTTGTTTTCTATTTTATACACATACACATTGTAAGAAAGGACAGAATTGCTATGCAGAGAACCAAAGGCGATGCATCCCAAGTTCCGAGCAACTGTAGTGGTTCTTTAGCACCGTATATATGGGTGATGTTGGGGAGAGTTGTGAGGCCCTAGAGACTGTACCATATGCCTTTTAATGAGACTGCACAGGGTCATAAGGCTGACAAAACCAAAGAATATATGTGTAGCAACCTCTGTGATCATCATCTCCTAAATACATAGCCATACTACACACCGAGTTTACTGCGATAGAAATCTGTAAAATGAGGTCTCTCACGTCCACCCTAGCCATCTCTATATTCACAATTATAAAAGTTATCTGATTCGGGCATCTCAACTCTTCTGACTCCGTATTGAAGAAGCCATTAACTAACTGCGATACATATATCTATAGTAATGATGATTGGTGACACTTTCAGCTTGACCTTTTTGCTAAGATCAAAGTGTAGTATCTGTTCCGATGGATACTGCACCCCATACTGGTGTTGTCTTGGCCTTCGGGGCTTGATTTACGTCGGTCAATGGGTCTGTCCTGTGCAGTTCTGGGAGGTCCACCTTCCCAGGCTTTGCCTCCCCTCTTTGGGGAGGAGCAAGTTTATTGCTTACTGCCTGAGGCGCCCCTACCGGGGAATGCCGACGGGGCTGCCCAGGCAATTTTTAAACCCCACTTTCCCGACCCGACCTTGGGTCACATCTTACTTGTGGGAGTAAGATAAAAACTGGCTTTGTGCCTAACTCCTGTAGAGGAGTAAATCAATACTCAACTAATTAAAATAAAATAGAAAATAATAATAATAATAATAATAGCAACCACAGACCAATAACCTGTTTACGTACAATGTGGAAAATCTTAACGTCACAACTGAGAGAACAAATCTACCACTCTCTGAACAATCGTTAACTGCTTCCCGAGGAACAAAATACCGAAAAGGGAAAAGAGAGACGTATTATCTGCTGCAGATAGATCAAAAGATCTTGAAGGAGGTAAAAAGCAGAGAAAAGAACATATCTATGACATGGAAAGAAAGCCAACGACAGACTCCCTCAAACAAGGATAATTGAATGCTTAAAAATGTACAAAATACCCGACAAGATTATTAACCTTGTCAAGAAAACAGTGGAAACATAGGGACAAGAACGGACAGCTGGAGGACAACACCTTACTGAAATAAAAATACAGAGAGGCATTTTTCAAATAGACTCCCTATCACCACTACTGTTTTTTATAAGCATGCTGCCACTAAACTACATACTCAGGAAATATGTCACCTGATACAAGTTTACAGACACAGAATAAACCATCTCATGTACATGGACAACCTGAAACTATTTGGCAAACGCAAAAAGGAACTGGAAAAGCTGATAAATACGACCAAAATCTTCAGCCAGGATATTTAAATGGAATTCGGAATGGAAAAATGTGCACTGCTAGAGATGAAAAGGGGAAAACTTGAGACAACAGAGGGAATAGAACTGCCCAAGCAATAAGAGATGAGGGCGTTAGGCGAACAGGATAGCTATACATATGTGGGCGCTCTGAAAGCAGACACCATAAAATCTACAGAAATGAAAGAGAAAATGAGAAAAGAATATTTGCGAAGAACAAAAAAATCTTAGGAAGGAAATTATATAGCAGAAATCTAATAAAAGGAATAAATACATCGGCAGTATCACTAATAAGATACTCTGGACCATTCATAGGCTGGACTAACTAAGAACTCAGGCACTAGAAAATTAGTGACCATGCTCAACGCACTACACCCAAAAGACGATACGGACAGACTCTACGTGAAAAGAAACAAAGGGGGAAGAAGACTGGTGAGTATAGAAGATTGTGTGGAAGACACAAACAAAAGAGCTGGTGAAATACATAACCCAGAACACAGAAAGGCTGCTCATCGCAGCTAGAGACATTGTCCGAATGAACAAATCAGGAAGCACCAAAACCACAAACAAAAAGACAAGAAAAGAAAAGTGGAAAGAAAAACAACTGCATGGCTGTTCGTAAGAGAAGAAACCAACGATAATAGAAAAGGACACTTGAACAAGGACACTTGAACAAGGAAACGGAATCTTTACTGACGGCTACACAGAAAAATGCGATTAGGACAAACTACATTAAAACTAAAAAAGATAAAATCCAGGAAAATAGTAAATGAATACTGTGTGGACAAAGAGACGAGACAGTAAATTACATAATAAGTGAATGCAGCAAACTAGAACGAAAAGAATACAAGAACAGACATGACTGTGTGGGGAAAACAGTAGACTGGGAACTGTGTAAACGACTGCATTTCAGATACGCGGACAAATGGTACAAACATAAACCAGAGACAGTACTGGAAAACAAAAAAAAAACACAAAATCCTCTGGGGTATGGAGGTACAAACAGATAAACTCATTCAAGGCAGGAGACCGGATATCATAATAATCGACAAGAAGAAAAAAATCTTACCAAATCTGGAAGAGTACTGGGACCTTAGGGAGGCTTATTGCCACCCACATCACAGTAAAGAGCAATCTTCCTTACCAGCGAGAAATCAATGGTAAGCGGCTGTTGCGATACCGCAAGGTAAGATCATTTGCGATTGTTATCGAAAAGAGATGGAGAGTACTGTAAATCTAAGGAGGCTTGTTGTCACTCAGACTCCAGGGAACACCACCGGTTGTTGTCGGTGAGAAATCACTAACGATGACGTCTGTGTAAACTCCTAGTGAGTACAAATAATACGACACTAACCGCGCACGAAATAGTCATAAAGAGGCAGGGAGAACGTAAGACCAAAGCGGGAAAGCACTAACCAGACCTCAACTGGAAAAGTGCGGAAAGTACTGGGACCTTGGGGAGGCTTATTGCGACCCAAATCCCAAAGAAGCGCTCGCATCTCCTCTTGGTTGAGCAGTTCTATACCCGCTGTTGTCTCCAGTTTTGCCCTTTTCATCTCGTTGTCAGCGAGAAATCAATGGTAAGCGGCTGCTGTGATGGCTATCGAAAGAAAATCTGTGGACACCTGTTGTTACTCAGACTCCAGGGAACACTACCGATTATTATCAGTGAGCTATAATGATAATCCGACCAACCATAGGAAAGTTGAAAATATACAAAGAATATTACAGGAATCAAGGGGAACTGAAATCCCATAAGCAGACATCCCCTCTCCCCGTCAAATGATGGCACTAGCCTCGGTTGGTATCACAGGAAATGGCCATGAAGGGTCAAGGAGTATAGAAAGAACGAGGAGGGAGAGAAACATTCAGATTTGAGACACTTAGTGACACTCAAGTTCCAGAAAATTAATGCTCGTTATAGGCGAGGAATCAATGGTAAACGGCTGTTGTGATTACACAAATAAATTGCAACGGTTATCGAAAGTGACAGAGAGTCTTGTTGTCACTTAGATTCTAGGGAACATGTAGTTCAATACGATTATGAATGGTATACAAGAAAATGCAGACATGTAGTAAGTGGATGATAACCGAAGAATTCTAGATAGATTTGTAAGTTCTTGATAAACCAGAAAAGATTCGAAAAAAGCTGATGGTGATTATATTATTCCGCGTTAAAATGGAACCAGTGTCGGATTTAACAGTAGTGAGGCCCGAGGATATGACCTGGGCGAGGTCATTCCAATCACTATCCTTTTCGAGACGAAAACGATCTTGGAGTGATTCATACACTATTTAGTAAAGCTTGGGATAATGGTGTGTAAAATTACGCAATCCGAAATACATAGTGGGAGGTGGTTGGTATGAAGTGGCTTACGACGCGGATTGGCGACCTGGGCGTTCCAAGTTCAAATCCAGTCGGTTCCATGTTAGCAACCATCACGTGCCCCCCCCCCCCGTGAGTACCTGGAAGAATGTGGGGAGACAAATGCCAACAACAAAATCAAATCGGTCGAAAAAGTCATACTATTCTGATTCATACTGTCGGTTTCATAGCACCATTTTCCGATATTTATGTTGGCAACCTTCACGTGGTACCTTCTGCGAGTACCTGATTAAAAAAAAAATCGGGGAAACCAATGCCAACAGCAGAATCAAACCAGCCAAACTAATTCACACAAATTTACTTTACAAACGACCTATCATGTTATTAGCAAATAAAAAAATAGGCATAAAATCTACAAGCATTTCTTTTAGGCGCTAGACTGTCGAGAGTATAAGTACATCCGACAAAAAGTATGACACATAGAAACGGGTGGAATCGAACACTTTCAATGCCTTATCGTGTTTATAAAATCCGTGCCCCCCTCCTGGGTTTGATCAGATTGCAAATTATGAGAAGTGGTCGTTGGCATTAGTGTCGTATTCAGAGCTTCTGTTAACCGGAACCTCTACCGGATTAAGATGTCGATTCTTGCGGTCCCCACCCCCAAGGCTCGTCTAGCCATTGTGTTTCAATGAAGCGTGGCCATTATGGCAGTTGCATCTGCTTCTCGCTCTGCGTGGATGCTAATTTATCTTTATCCCCTCCCCCTTCCTACTTCGCGTCTTTCCTCCCTTCCTGTCGTTTCCTTTCTTCTCTTTTTTTTTCGGATTCTCGTAAGACTTTGTTCGACTGAAATCTGAAACAAATACGAAACGCGCGCTAAACTGTTGGCGAAGTTTAACTTTTTACGAGATTGTTTTTATTTATTTATTTATTTTTAAAAAACTATTTTCCATTCACTGTAAGTTAATGAACCGTATTAATTCTTTATGATGATAGAAACACACCCTCAAAATTAAATCAAAAGATTAATAGATAAAAGCTTTGCTTTTTGTTTGATGTTCCGTAGACAAAAACCCGCCCAAAATACCCGCGCCACCCTAACTACAACCTGTCTGTTTAATACTTTATCGTTTAAATATGATTATTGCAAAATTGAAATTCAGGCAAAGGTGTTAAATTGTGTGTGTATGTTTGCTAGTATAAATATGAACTAAATATGTGTTGGCGTTATGTTGTGAACAGGAATTTTTATTTAAAATTTTTTTTCAGGTACTGGACGATCAATTGCGACCGAGATGAATAAATCATTCCTCTAATTTGGTATAATTAATAATTAAATTTAAATTAAATTAAATTAATAATTAAATAAAAATTAAATTAAATGTTTGTTTTTATAGTTATAAAAACAAACATTTAATTTAATTTGAATTTAATTATTAATTTCACCAAATTATTATAAAACTATAAAGGTTGTGTTTTAATGTCAATTCGTAAAATTATTTGGTGTAAACAGATTCCAAGGTTTTTTTTATCTTTTACTAAAGAAACATTTTTTCTCAATTTTTGAGATGAGGATTGATAACATGTATTATTTGAATTGTTCGGACTACTGATCCGATCTTGGGTGTTATTTTCACAACGTTTCGGCTGTTGTAACCCCCGACCTTCCTCAGGTGTATCTTGACGATGGCTCTTATTGGTAAATAGTGGAAAGAATGTTTTTTTTTCCAACAAACCAATGTCGTTAGAACTCAAAATGTGTGATGTGTTTGTGACACGGAAAAAGCGTCGAGTAGTTTCCATTTTCGTATAAATTCGGGTCCGTACCGATTTGATATAACGTTTCTGAATATTTGATCAAATCGGTACGAACTCAGATTATAACGAAAATGGAAAACGACTCGGCGCTCTTTCCGTTTCACAAATTTGCTGTATCGTTTAATTATGATTATTGCAAAATTGAAATTCAGGCAAAGGTCTTAAATATTTGTGTGTACATTTGCTAGTATAAATATGAACTAAATATGTTTTGCGTTATGTTGTGAACAGGAATTTTATTTATTTAAAAAATTTTTTTTCAGGTACTGGACGATCAATTGCGACCGAGATGAATAAATCATTCCTTTTCTAAAAGATCTTGTGTTGAATTACTTAATTAAATAATCAATGTTATCAGTCTGATGACTTTGCATTAAAGTTTCACAAATTTTCATCGGTCAACTGTAAGATAATGGAGAGTGGCAAAAATGAATCGTGGACGAGTCCATTGTGGGTGGGACGTCGAGAAAGAAATAAAGGCGACTTGATAACTGTTAAAAAGGAAAAAGTTCGGCAGTGCAAAAAGAACTTGGACAACGACGGTTTCAAAAACGCGAAGAGCCGAAACGCTTGGTGATCGGACTATCGATGTATCGGAAGATGGCGAGTTTTGTGTCCACTGACTAAAAATGCGGAATGAAGGAATCCCCTGACTTGTACTTCACCAAAGTGCTTGTAGAACAATTGCTTTAGTTCACGCTCGGATAGACAATGCAGAGCAAATTACTTTACAATCGAATGTATATACGAACGAGGTTCTAGCGTAAACCAAGTCTGTGACCTCAGCAAGAAAAAGACTTTCACGAGACAAAAAGTATGTCAAAAGTGCGTAGCCGGCGTAAACCATCCGGTAATGGCAAATAAAGAAAACCAAAGTTTTTTCATATACGTTCTGTTCTTTATCATTCTTGTTGGACCTTAACGGATACCCTGAAAGAACGGGTAATGTAACACAACCACACTCAAGCATGACGTCGACCCCACCGGGAAAACAACAAGGTATAGTTTTAAGTTTATTAAAGTATTTATACTTAAATGACATTTTGAAAGGAAATAATTATATACGAACTTGGTGACGATCCCCACCACCCAGGTGTCTGTGTAACAATGGGTGTACGTTTGCTAGTATAAATATAAACTAAATATGTTTCGGTGTTATGTTGTGAACAGGAACATTAAATTTTTTTTCAGGTACTGGACGATCAATTGCGACCGAGATGAATAAATCATTCCACTTCTAAAGGATCTTGTATTGAATTACTTAATTAAATAATCAATGTTATCAGCCTGTTGACTTTGTATTACAGTTTCCGAAATTTTGATCGGTCAGCTAAGATAACAACACTGAAGCATGACGTCGACCTCAGCGGGAAGACAACAAGGTATGGTTTTGAGTTGATGAAAGTATTTATATTTAAATGACTTTTTGAAAAGAGATGATTATATATGGACTAACCCGGTGACGAGCCACCACCACCTCGGAGGCTGTGTGATAAAGAATAGACTTCTGTGTATTCTTCATTTCTTTCCTTTCATTCTATTCTTGGGGTATTTATTTCCTTCTCTCAAGTTACAAATGTAGTTTCACAACAGAGTTTACCCGTTTGCATATTTCTTATTTAAAGGTCACCCGTTGATGGGTAAAAGGGGACAGGAATGTCCGGCTAAATTACTGTCTAAATCTTCCATTAGTGACATTATTTATTCCATTAAAAAGGGTGGATTTTACTTGAAAACAGAAAAAAAAACACTATGATTTATTTGAAAGTCTTTATGAAGTTTTCTTCGTCAGATGCAACGGAATTTATTTAAGTACACGTGAACAATATCCGACCTTTTAAAATTCGTCAGTGGATGAAAAAAGTTTAAATATGAAACGGGAATATGCGCACGCGCCGACACACACAAATGGTACCACAAAAATGGACGTGAAGTGTCAAGGAAGATGTCAGGACCAAGTATAGAAAGCACTATCCAGACATACACTAGAATTACACAGAGAATACTAGAACATTGGAAAGGCTTAGTGCCATCCGAATTCTGAATAAAACCAAGGGTTATCTATCTATCTATCTATCTATCTATCTATATATATATATATATATATATATATATATATATATATATATATATATATATATATATATATATATATATATATATATAACAACTGATGAACACTTAATTAATGTTAAGACTAGCGTAAATTCTTGGAAGCAAACTAATATAGTGACTGTTAAAAGTAAATTGACTTACAAGAAAAGTGATTTCCACCGACTTGGGACTAAAATGTTTTTTTTTGTTGTTTATTTCATATAGTTTTAATGGTTGAAAAACTTCCGAGACTATATATATATATATATATATATATATATATATATATATATTTATTTTCGTACAGAAAAATTAGTACAACATTCGTACCGTTGGTTTCAAGCACAGAAAGACTTAGCCATCCGGCTCTCTTCAGCTTCTGTTGCCATAGCTGAAGAGAGCCGGACGGCTAAGTCCTTCTGTGTTTGAAACCGACGGTACGAATGTTATACTAATTTTTCTGTACCAAAATAAATAAATATCACGCTCTTAATTTTTAATTTTAATTCTCAATTAATCGAGCACTCTGCTGGGATTTTACCTACTATATTACAAAGAAGTTGTATATAATATATATATATGTGTGTGTGTGTCTGTGTGTGTTTATTTGTTTTATTTATATTTAGAATTTTTTAATATAAATTCAAATATAAATTTTATAACATCAACTAATTATAATAGCTCAATAGTTTACGGCCAGAGCTATGCTATATTCACTATTTTTATGTAATTTTATACCATATAAACGTTATAAAGGACAGATTCACGTGATTTCATAAAACTCGTTTTTTATTCAGCATACAATTTTTTCGGCTAACACCATAATATTTGTAAGATGCTACTGTGCATTTATTTTTGGTGTGGCTATCTTCAGTGCTAATTATACAAAACAAAGCAAAAACACAAAAAATTGTGAAAAACTAAGCGAGCAGAGCCTAAAATACAATCAGTACTCATTATAAACACACACATATATATATATATATATATATATATATATATATATATATATATATATATATATATATATATATATATATATATATATCAGTCTGGAAAGAAAGTAATGTCGTATTTCTTACTTCATCACTTTGCAGCCTCCTAAGTTGTACACAGTTCTTTATTTTTTGGTGAATTGGTGTCTTAATATCTTGCTTTGCCTTTCAGATATTGTAATTAGTTGGAAAATATTAAGTTTAACGGAATCATCCGGCAAGAAATAGATATTAGTGAGGAGCATCTAAGACAGTGTATGCTCTATGAATTCAAAAAAGGAAACTCAGCTGCAGAAGTTAAAAGGAATATTGGAACTGTCTATGGGATAAATGCTCTGAATGATCGAAAATGTCAACGGTGGTTTGCAAACTTTTCTTCTGGAAACTTTAACCTGTCAGATCAGCGACATTCGGGAAGGCCAAAATCAATTGATAAAGACACCATTAAAGACGCTGTGGAGGCCAACATTAAGTAAACCAGCAGATAATTAGCTCAACAATTCCATACAACCGATACCACTATTATTTCATGCCTTCACAAGTTCGGAAAAGTTTCAAAACTTGGACTCTGGGTTCCCCACGATTTGATCGACGCTCGACGAAATAAAGATTGACTGTTTGCAGATCTTTGCTTTCCAAGAATCATCGCGAACCATTTTTGCAAAGAATTGTGGCTGGAGATGAAAAATGGGTTCTTTACAAGAATACCCAACACAAAAGACAATGGTTAGATTGAAACCAAAGTCCACAGCCTGTTCCAAAACAAGGACTACAACCAAAGAAGGTTATGCTCTCTTTAAGGTGGGACATGTGAGGACTGACTCATTACGAGTTACTAGAGCCTAATCAAACAATCACAAAAGTAAAATATTGTTCGCAGCTGGATAATCTAAGAATTACTCTATCAGAAAAACGACCAGCATTACTCAATAGGAAGGGTATGGTGCTTCAGCATGATAACGTGAAACCTCACACAGCAAAACTACCCCACGAAAAGGTCATGAGTTTCAATTAGGAAGTTTTGCCTCAACCGCCTTATTCACCTGACATTGCTTCATCCAACTACCATTTTTTCCGGTCGTTGCAACTACACTTAAATAATGAAATTTATGAAAATGACGACCAACTCAAAAATGACCTAAATTTGTTTTTCTCTCAAAAATCAGAGAAATACTTTGAAGAAGGCAATAAGAAGGTAGTTGATCGTTGAACAGGAGTCATAGAAAATGAGGGGAATTATTGTAAAGATTAAAAATGCCCTAATGTAAATGTTTCAGATAAAATAAATGTGTTGGACAAACACTTTATTTCCAAAACTGATATATATATATATATATATATATATATATATATATATATATATATATATATATATATATATAAGTATACATTTTTATTTCTACGGATTTACATTTACAGAAACTAATACAATACATGTAAGATATATATATATATATATATATATATATACATTTCTTTCACATGGAACTATGGTCTCGTTATATCCAGGTGGTAACATATATATATATATATATATATATATATATATATATATATAGATAGATAGATAGATAGATAGATAGATAGATAGAGTGAGAGAGAGAGAGATGAGTAGTAGAAGGCTATCACAATGCAAGCAATGGAAATATGTCGGCGTTGAGAAGTAAGACAAAAACAAGTGATTTTAATTATATATTTTTTCAAAAACTTTTTTAATAATTTTTTTCTTCTATATAGCAAATCTTACTTGATTATGCAAGACTTCAACACTGATGTAATCTGTGTGACCGTGTTCCATAACATATTTCGAGGAAGACCTCTTTGTCAAATGGTAGGTGTATCAAATCTACAAAAAACGTGTTAAGATTTGAAAATCACTTGTTTTTCTCTTACTTCTCAACGCCGACGTATTTCCATTTTTTACATTGTGATAGCCTTCTAATACTCTTCTATATACGTATTACATACAATGCTTCAAGCAAACTCCCTCTCCTTATTATATATATATATATATATATATATATATAGATAGATAGATAGAGAGAGAGAGAGAGGAGCAGTAGAAGGCTATCCCAATGCAATATGCCATAAATTTACGTGCATTGGCAGACCCGCATAAACCAGCATGTTTTATCTAAGATTAGACAGGGAAGGGCAGGATGGATCTCTTTGCCACCCTTCCTATGCGATTTTGGACTCTACTGTTGGCCAGCAGTTGGTTGAAAAACTATAAAATAGAGCTAATATTATTGAGTTATGTATACTATCGGCTTTCCCTGACGAAATGATAGTCGAAAGTGCTCTAGAGAGCTTTCTGCGAATCATTTTCAAACGCATATATACATTTTGTATTTCCAAACATTTGTTTACATATATATATATATATATATATATATATATTTATATATATATATATATATATATAATGTATTTTTATGTAATTATTTTTATTGATGCGTGGAGCGTCGTTTTTTTTTCACTTCCTAAGATGCAGAAAATGGCATTATTAGTCGCCCTTAGCTTTATAGGACGTATTTTTCGTTAATATAAATATTTTTATTAATTTTATACGTACATAAAAGTAATATATATATATATATATATATATATATATATATATATATATATATATATATATATATATATATATATATATATATATATATATAAGTGTTTATATATATGTATAGTTCAGATACAAGTCATTGTTTATGCAAGCTTAATTGAAGACCACGGAGCTCTCTCTTTTCATAATCTTTTGTGTCAATTTCTCGACGCGGCGAGCAATTCTGCGGTTCTCAAGTGATAACCGGTGGAGTATGGCACTAGCGTCTTCAGGAGGTTGTGTCTTATCGTTACTAAGAGCCGTTATTAATAGTTTTATTATTGATAATATATCTATTGATTTACATATGCATATATATATATATATATATATATATATATATATATATATATATATATATTAATATATATACATATATTGGTTTTAACTGGTATTTCAGCTGATATAAATATATATATATATATATATATATATATATATATATATATATATATATATATATATCGGCGCATAAATACGTGTGCACAAACATATATTTATTGTTCAACGTATAAATGGTTAATTTAGTTCCATTGTTACGATATTCCGATGCCCCTCTTCTTTCTACTGTGTCGCATCCTTCCCGTCGGGCCCCTGTATAACCAGCCCTGCTTTCATCGCCCGGGAGGCTTTCATTAGCCGAACTCCTTCACTGGTTCCATGTGTATTTGCCCCAGTAATCCTGCTCATATGTCTACTTACCGAGAAATATCCAATCAGGAATTACGGCGTTACGAACCTCTTGTTAACGCAGCCTGTTGGAACAATTACAGACGCATCCCGCCTTCAAACCCGCCTTCCCACATCATGGAGACCACCTCTCTATTCTAGATATGAAGCAATAGTCATCCGAACATTCTTAATATACCCTGCCAGGCAGGATCGAACATCAGATATATCAGAGAAATTAAATTAGCCTCTAAATGATTTTAAGAAATAAACAGCCGACCTAGCGTGTCTGTTGAAAGAAGGCAACACGTCACTGGTTTCCGATCACGATAGATGAGAGGAGAATGGGTCCACGTGTTCTCCTCATTCTACACAACAACCAAACCTCATTATAATCTTGTAGCATTAAGTGGGAAGTTCTTCGCTCCCACCCGGTGGCTTGTGATCGCACGGTTACCCGGTACTGCCCTGCGAAATTGCACCCAACTCTTCCAGTATTGATTTACTCCTCTCCAGGAGTTAGGCACAAGGCCAGTTTTTATCTTACTCCCACAAGTAAGATGTGACCCAAGGTCGGGTAGGGAAAGTGGAGTTTAAAAATTGCCTGGGCAGCCCCGTCGGCATTCCCCGGTAGGGGCGCCTCAGGCAGTAAACAATAAACTTACTCCTCCCCAAAGAGGGGAGGCGAAGCCTGGGAGGGTGGACCCCCTAGAACTGCACAGGACAGATCCATAGACGGGCGTAAATCAAGCCCCGAAGGCCAAGACAATACAAGTCTATGGGGTGCAGTATCCATCGGAACAGATACTACACTTTGATCTTAGCCAAAAGGCCAAGAATGTCCAACACATTGGCATTTTTACTCATCTGAGTACCGTACTCGGGTGTTTTTCTCCTGTCAATAACAATCTCTCGTCTTCTGCAAATCCGACCGTAACTTCTCCCATGTTCGACTCAGATGCAACCTTCACGGTTTCTTCTCGGCCTTCCAAGGCCGACATTTCTGTCGCACTGAGCTCACTCACCTCAACTGTTTCAACTCATCACTCCAGAACAATGACAGTTGGCGACAGCGGTTGACTTCTAGACTTCAGCTATTGCTGGCCGTGTTATTGAAAGAAAATAACATTATCTCTGAAAACTGAAAATAATATTTTACAAGTAATTTCTAGAATCTGATTCTTTTTCTCGCCGTACTCTTTTGTATCGGTCACCTCCTTAAGCAAAGCTGTGTCACCGTATGGCGCGTACTACTACTACTACTACTACTACTACTACTACTACTACTACTATTACTACTACTACTACCACTACTACTGCTTGTATTATTCTGACTACTGTTCTTTTGACAACGTTTCGGATATAACTTCCGACCTACTTCAGATTCATCTGGTCGAACTCGGGAATCTGAATTTCGAACTGAACACTTGATCTCTTGCTCTCATTTCGTCAGCCCTGACCGGGTAGAAGTATTAAGCAATTCGTTAATGTTATTCTTAGTATCGCCTGTACTGAGGATTGAACCGTAAACCTCCAGAACTAATTTACATAGCGCTTTATCCGTTACGCCAGGGGTCTTTGCGGATAATTCTAGTATCGGAAAGATTGTCGGTAACGTTGGGATAAATAACATCCAAGATCAGAACAGTAGTCCGAATAATTAAAAAAATACAAATTATTTATCTAAAAAATTCAGAAACATACTACTACTACTACTACTACTACTACTACTACTACTACTACTACTACTAGTAGTAGTAGTACAAGTAGTATAATAGACACTTAACCCTACCGATGACAATTGAGCAGAAAACCTTACTATAAGATAATGACCCCTTGTATGATAGCGACCACCAGAGTTACAGCCTTGCTATTGTGTTACGGTGTTCTCGTAACAAATAGTTTGTTACGCATGTAACCAGTTAATAGCTGTTTTGCTTTGTTGAACGTCGGCAGGGGGCACAATTCGTTTTGCCTTTGAAAGTTTCGTCTCGTCGTAACCACTGTATGTTTTGTTGAACGTCGGCAGGTGGCTCAACTCGTTTTGCCTTTGCAGGTGTCGTCTCGTCATAACGACTGTATGTTTTGTTGAACGTCAGCCGGTAGCTCAATTCGTTTTGCCGTTGCAGGTGTCGTCTTGTCATAACGACTGTATGTTTTGTTGAACGTCGGCAGTCTGCTTGATTCGTTTTTCCGTTGCAGGTGTCGTCTCGTCAGAACGACTGTATGTTTTGTTGAACGTCGGCAGGTTGCTCAATTCGTTTTTCCGTTGCAGGTGTCGTCTCGTCATAACGACTGTATGTTTTGTTGAACGTCGGCAGGTGGCTCAATTCGTTTTGCCGTTGCACGTGTCGACTCATCATAACGACTGTACGTTTTGTTGTACGTTCGCAGGAGGCTTAATTCGTTTTGCTGTTGCAAGTGTCGTCTCATAATAACGACAGTATGTTTTGTTGAACGTCGGCAGGGGGCACAATTCGTTTTGCCTTTGAAAGTTTCGTCTCGTCGTAACCACTGTATGTTTTGTTGAACGTCGGCAGGTGGCTCAACTCGTTTTGCCTTTGCAGGTGTCGTCTCGTCATAACGACGTTATGTTTTGTTGAACGTCAGAATGTAGCTCAATTCGTTTTGCCGTTGCAGGTGTCGTCTTGTCATAACGACTGTATGTTTTGTTGAACGTCGGCAGGTTGCTCAATTCGTTTTTCCGTTGCAGGTGTCGTCTCGTCATAACGACGTTATGTTTTGTTGAACGTCGACAGGTTGCTCAATTCGTTTTGCTGTTGCAGGTGTCGTCTCATAATAACGACTGTATGTTTTGTTAAACGTCAGCAGGTGGCTCAATTCGTTTTGCCGTTGCAAGTGTCGTCTCGTCGTAACGACTGTATGATTTGTTGAACGTTCGCAGTTGGCTCAATTCGTTTTGACGTTGCAGGTGTCGTCTTGTCATAACGACTGTATGTTTTGTTGAACGTCGGCAGGTTGCTCAATTCGTTTTTCCGTTGCAGGTGTCGTCTCGTCATAACGACTGTATGTTTTGTTGAACGTCGGCAGGTTGCTCAATTCGTTTTTCCGTTGCAGGTGTCGTCTCGTCATAACGACTGTATGTTTTGTTGATCGTCGGCAGGTGGCTCAATTCGTTTTGCCGTTGCACGTGTCGACTCGTCATTACGACTGTACGTTTTGTTGAACGTTCGCAGGATGCTCAATTCGTTTTGCTGTTGCAGGTGTCGTCTCATAATAACGACTGTATGTTTTGTTAAACGTCAGCAGGTGGCTCAATTCGTTTTGCCGTTGCAAGTGTCGTCTCGTCATAACGACTGTATGATTTGTTGAACGTTCGCAGTTGGCTCAATTCGTTTTGCTGTTGCAGGTGTCGTCTCATAATAACGACTGTATGTTTTGTTGAACGTCGGCAGGTGGCTAATTCGTTTTGCCGTTGCAAGTGTCATATCGTCGTAACGACTGTGTGTTTTGGTGAACGTCGGCAGGGGACTCAATTCGTTTTGCCGTTGCAGGTGTCGTTTCGTCATAAACACTGTATGTTTTGTTGAACGTCGGGAGGTGGCTCAATTCGTTTTGCCTTTGCAGGTGTCGTCTCGTCATAACGACTGTATGTTTTGTTGAACTTCGCAGGTGGCTCAATTCGTTTTGCCTTTGCAGGTGTCGTCTCGTCATAAAAACCGTATGTTTTGTTGAACGTCAGAAGGTTACTCAATTCGTTTTGCCGTTGATGGTATCGTCTTGTCATAACGACTGTAAGTTTAGTTGAACGTCGGCAGGTTGCTCAATTCGTTTTGCCGTTGCAGGTGACGTCTCGTCATAACGACTGTATGTTTTGTTGAACGTCGGCAGGTGGCTCACTTCGTTTTTCCGTTGCAGGTGTCGTCTCGTCGTAACGACTGTATGTTTTGTTAAACGGCGACAGGTGGCTCAATTCGTTTTGCCTTTGCAGGTGCTGTCTCGTCATAACGACTGTATTTTGTGTTAAATGTCGGCAGGGGACTCAATTCGTTTTGCCGTTGCAGGTGTCGTCTTGTCGTAACGACTGTATGTTGTGTTGAACGTCGGCAGGTGGCTCAATTCGTTTTGCTGTTGTAGGTGACGTCTCGTCATAACGACTGTATGTTTTGTTGAACGTCGGCAGGTTGCTCACTTCGTTTTTCCGTTGCAGGTGTCGTCTCGTCGTAACGACTGTATGTTTTGTTAAACGGCGACAGGTGGCTCAATTCGTTTTGTCTTTGCAGGTGCTGTCTCGTCATAACGACTGTATTTTGTGTTGAATGTCGGCAGGGGACTCAATTCGTTTTGCCGTTGCAGGTGTCGTCTTGTCGTAACGACTGTATGTTGTGTTGAACGTCGGCAGGTGGCTCAATTCGTTTTGCTGTTGTAGGTGTCGTCTTGTCATAACGACGTTATGTTTTGTTGAACGTCGGCAGGTGGCTCAATTCGTTTTGCCGTTGCAAGTGTCGTCTCGTCATAACGACTGTATGTTTTGTTGAACGTCGGCTGATGGCTCAATTCGTTTTGCTGTTGGAGGTGTCGTTTCGTCATAACGACTGTATGTTTTGTTGAACGTCGGCAGGTCTGCTTGATTCGTTTTTCCGTTGCAGGTGTGGTCTCGCCATAACGACGTTATGTTTTGTTGAACGTCGGCTGGTGGCTCAATTCGTTTTGCCTTTGAAGGTGTCATCTCGTCATAACGATTGTGTTTTGTTGAACGTCGGTAGGTGGCTCAATTCGTTTTGCCGTTGCACGTTTCGACTCGTCATAACGACTGTACGTTTTGTTGTACGTTCGCAGGTGGCTTAATTCGTTTTGCTGTTGCAAGTGTCGTCTCATAATAACGACAGTATGTTTTGTTGAACGTCGGCAGGGGGCACAATTCGTTTTGCCTTTGAAACTTTCGTCTCGTCGTAACCACTGTATGTTTTGTTGAACGTCGGCAGGTGGCTCAACTCGTTTTGCCTTTGCAGGTGTCGTCTGGTCATAACGACGTTATGTTTTGTTGAACGTCAGAATGTAGCTCAATTCGTTTTGCCGTTGCAGGTGTCGTCTTGTCATAACGACTGTATGTTTTGTTGAACGTCGGCAGGTTGCTCAATTCGTTTTTCCGTTGCAGGTGTCGTCTCGTCATAACGACGTTATGTTTTGTTGAACGTCGACAGGTTGCTCAATTCGTTTTGCTGTTGCAGGTGTCGTCTCATAATAACGAGTGTATGTTTTGTTAAACGTCAGCAGGTGGCTCAATTCGTTTTGCCGTTGCAAGTGTCGTCTCGTCGTAACGACTGTATGATTTGTTGAACGTTCGCAGTTGGCTCAATTCGTTTTGCCGTTGCAGGTGTCGTCTTGTCATAACGACTGTATGTTTTGTTGAACGTCGGCAGGTTGCTCAATTCGTTTTTCCGTTGCAGGTGTCGTCTCGTCATAACGACTGTATGTTTTGTTGAACGTCGGCAGGTTGCTCAATTCGTTTTTCCGTTGCAGGTGTCGTCTCGTCATAACGACTGTATGTTTTGTTGATCGTCGGCAGGTGGCTCAATTCGTTTTGCCGTTGCACGTGTCGACTCGTCATTACGACTGTATGTTTTGTTGAACGTTCGCAGGATGCTCAATTCGTTTTGCTGTTGCAGGTGTCGTCTCATAATAACGACTGTATGTTTTGTTAAACGTCAGCAGGTGGCTCAATTCGTTTTGCCGTTGCAAGTGTCGTCTCGTCATAACGACTGTATTATTTGTTGAACGTTCGCAGTTGGCTCAATTCGTTTTGCTGTTGCAGGTGTCGTCTCATAATAACGACTGTATGTTTTGTTGAACGTCGGCAGGTGGCTAATTCGTTTTGCCGTTGCAAGTGTCATATCGTCGTAACGACTGTGTGTTTTGGTGAACGTCGGCAGGGGACTCAATTCGTTTTACCGTTGCAGGTGTCGTTTCGTCATAAACACTGTATGTTTTGTTGAACGTCGGGAGGTGGCTCAATTCGTGTTGCCTTTGCAGGTGTCGTCTCGTCATAACGACTGTATGTTTTATTGAACTTCGGCAGGTGGCTCAATTCGTTTTGCCTTTGCAGGTGTCGTCTCGTCATAAAAACTGAATGTTTTGTTGAACGTCAGAAGGTTACTCAATTCGTTTTGCCGTTGATGGTGTCGTCTTGTCATAACGACTGTAAGTTTAGTTGAACGTCGGCAGGTTGCTCAATTCGTTTTGCCGTTGCAGGTTACGTCTCGTCATAACGACTGTATGTTTTGTTGAACGTCGGCAGGTGGCTCACTTCGTTTTTCCGTTGCAGGTGTCGTCTCGTCGTAACGACTGTATGTTTTGTTAAACAGCAACAGGTGGCTCAATTCGTTTTGCCTTTGCAGGTGCTGTCTCGTCATAACGACTGTATTTTGTGTTGAATGTCGGCAGGGGACTCAATTCGTTTTGCCGTTGCAGGTGTCGTCTTGTCGTAACGACTGTATGTTGTGTTGAACGTCGGCAGGTGGCTCAATTCGTTTTGCTGTTGTAGGTGTCGTCTCGTCATAACGACGTTATGTTTTGTTGAACGTCGGCAGGTGGCTCAATTCGTTTTGCCGTTGCAAGTGTCGTCTCGTCATAACGACTGTATGTTTTGTTGAACGTCGGTAGGTGGCTCAATTCGTTTTGCCGTTGCAGGTGTCGTCTTGTCATAACGACGTTATGTTTTGTTGAATGTCGGCAGGTGGCTCAATTCGTTTTGCCGTTGCAAGTGTCGTCTCGTCATAACGACTGTATGTTTTGTTGAACGTCGGCTGGTGGCTCAATTCGTTTTGCTGTTGTAGGTGTCGTTTCGTCATAACGACGTTATGTTTTGTTGAACGTCGGCAGGTTGCTTGATTCGTTTTTCCGTTGCAGGTGTGGTCTCGCCATAACGACGTTATGTTTTTTTGAACGTCGGCGGGTGGCTCAATTCGTTTTGCCTTTGCAGGTGTCGTCTCGTCATAACGATTGTGTTTTGTTGAACGTCGGTAGGTGGCTCAATTCGTTTTGCCGTTGCACGTGTCGACTCGTCATAACGACTGTAAGTTTTGTTGTACGTTCGCAGGTGGCTTAATTCGTTTTGCTGTTGCAAGTGTCGTCTCATAATAACGACAGTATGTTTTGTTGAACGTCGGCAGGGGGCACAATTCGTTTTGCCTTTGAAAGTTTCGTCTCGTCGTAACCACTGTATGTTTTGTTGAACGTCTGCAGGTGGCTCAACTCGTTTTGCCTTTGCAGGTGTCGTCTCGTCATAACGACGTTATGTTTTGTTGAACGTCAGAATGACGCTCAATTCGTTTTGCCGTTGCAGGTGTCGTCTTGTCATAACGACTGTATGTTTTGTTGAACGTCGGCAGGTTGCTCAATTCGTTTTTCCGTTGCAGGTGTCGTCTCGTCATAACGACTGTATGTTTTGTTCAACGTCGGCAGGTGGCTCAATTCGTTTTGCCGTTGCACGTGTCGAGTCGTCATAACGACTGTACGTTTTGTTGAACGTTCGCAAGATGCTCAATTCGTTTTGCTGTTGCAGGTGTCGTCTCATAATAACGACTGTCTGTTTTGTTAAACGTCAGCAGGTGGCTCAATTTGTTTTGTCGTTGCAAGTGTCGTCTCGTCGTAACGACTGTATGTTTTGTTGAACGTCGGCAGGTTGCTTAATTCGTTTTGCCGTTGCAGGTGTGGTCTCGCCATAACGACGTCATGTATTGTTGAACGTCAGAAGGTGGCTCAATTCGTTTTCCAATTGCAGGTGTGTTCGCGTCATAACGACTGTATGTTTTGTTGAACGTCGGCAGGTTGCTCAATTCGTTTTTCCGTTGCAGGTGTCGTCTCGTCATAACGACTGTATGAAGTGTTGAACGTCGGCAGGTGGCTCAATTCGTTTTGCCGTTGCAGGTGTCGTCTCGTCATAACAACTGTATGTTTTGTTGAACGTCGGTAGGTGGCTCAATCTGTTTTGCCTTTGCAGGTGTCGTCTCGTCATAAAAACTGTATGTTTTGTTGAACGTCAGCAGGGGGCTCAATTCGTTTTTCCGTTGCAAGTGTCGTCTCGTCATAACGACTGTATGTTTTGTTGAACGTCGGCAGGTGGCTCAATTCGTTTTGCCGTTGCAAGTGTCGTCTCGTCATAACGACTGTACGTTTTGTTGAACGTCGGGAGGTGGCTCAATTCGTTTCGCTGTTGCAGGTGTCGTCTCGACATAACGACTGTATGTTCTGTTGTACGTCGGCAGGTGGCTTAATTCGTTTTGCCGTTGCAGGTGTCGCCTCGTCATTACGACGTTATATTTTGTTGAACGTCGGCAGGTGGCTCAATTCGTTTTTCCGTTGCAGGTGTCGTCTCGTCATAACGACTGTATGTTTTGTTGAACGTTGGCAGGTGGCTCAATTTGTTTGGCTTTTGTAGGTGTCGTCTCGTCATAACGACTGTATGTTTTGTTGAACGTCGGTATGGTTGCTCTATTCGTTTTTCCGTTGCAGGTGTCGTCTCGTCGTAACGACTGTATGTTTTGTTGAACGTCGGCAGGTTGCTCAATTCGTTTTGTCGTTGTAGGTGTCGTCTCGTCATAACAACGTTATGTTTTGTTGAACGTCGGCAGGTGGCTCAATTCGTTTTGCCGTTGCAAGTGTCGTCTCGTCATAACGACTGTATGTTTTGTTGAACGTCGGCAGGATGCTCAATTCGTTTTGCCTTTGCAGGTGTCGTCTCGTCATAAAAACTGTATGTTTTGTTGAACGTCAGCAGGGGGCTCAATTCGTTTTGCCGTTGCAGGTGGCGTCTCGTCATAACGACTGTATGTTTTGTTTAACGTCGGCAGGTTACTCAATTCGTATTGCTGTTGTTGGTGTCGTCTCGTCATAACGACGTTATGTTTTGTTGAACGTCGGCAGGTGGCTCAATTCGTTTTGCCGTTGCAAGTGTCGTCTCGTTATAACGACTGTATGTTTTGTTGAACGTCGGGAGGTGGCTCAATTTGTTTTGCTGTTGCATTTGTCGTCTCGACATAACGACTGTATGTTTTGTTGAACGTCGGCAGGTGGCTCAATTCGTTTTGCCGTTGCAGGTGTGGTCTCGTAATAACGACGTTATATTTTGTTGAACGTCAGCTGGTGGCTCAATTCGTTTTGCTGTTTTAGGTGTCGTCTCGTCATAACGACTGTATGTTTTGTTGAACGTCGGCAGGTGGCTCAATTCGTTTAGCTTTTGTAGGTGTCGTCTCGTCATAACCACTGTATGTTTTGTTGAACGTCGGCATGGTTGCTCTATTCGTGTTTCCGTTGCAGGTGTCGTCTCGTCGTAACGACTGTATGTTTTGTTGAACGTCGGCAGGTGGCTCAATTCGTTTTTCCGTTGCAGGTGTCGTCTCGTCGTAACGACTGTATATTTTGTTAAACGTCGACAGGTGGCTAAATTCGTTTTGCTTTTGCAGGTGCCGTCTCGTCCTAACGACTGTATTTCGTGTTGAATGTCGGCAGGGGACTCAATTCGTTTTGCCGTTGCAGGTGTCGTCTCGACGTAACGACTGTATGTTGTGTTGAACGTCGGCAGGTGGCTCAATTCGTTTTGCTGTTGTAGGTGTCGTCTCGTCATAACGACGTTATGTTTTGTTGAACGTCGGCAGGTGGCTCAATTCGTTTTGCCGTTGCAAGTGTCGTCTCGTCATAACGACTGTATGTTTTGTTGAACGTCAGCAGGGGGCTCAATTCGTTTTGCCGTTGCAGGTGTCGTCTCGTCATAACGACTGTATGTTTTGTTGACCGTCGGCAGGTGGCTCAATTCGTTTTGCTGTTGTAGGTGTCGTCTCGTCATAACGACGTTATGTTTTGGTTGAACGTCGGCAGGTTGCTCAATTCGTTTTGCCGTTGCAAGTGTCGTCTCGTCATAACGACTGTATGTTTTGTTGAACGTCGGGAGGTGGCTCAATTCGTTTTGCTGTTTTAGGTGTCGTCTCGACATAACGACTGTATGTTTTGTTGTACGTCGGCAGGTGGCTCAATTCGTTTTGCCGTTGCAGGTGTCGTCTCGTCATAACGACGTTATGTTTTGTTGAACGTCGGCAAGTGGCTCAATTGGTTTGGCCGTTGCAAGGGTCGTCTCGTCATAACGACTGTATGTTTTGTTGAACGTCGGCAGGTGGCTCAATTCTTTTGCTGTATTAGGTGTCGTTTCGTCATAACGACTGTATGTTTTGTTGAACGTCGGCAGGTTGCTTAATTCGTTTTGCCGTTGCAGGTGTGGTCTCGTCATAACGACGTTATGTTTTGTTGAACGTCGGCTGGTGGCTCAATTATTTTTGCTGTTTTAGGTGTCGTCTCGTCATAACGACTGTATGTTTTGTTGAACGTCGGCAGGTGGCTCAATTCGTTTTGCTGTTTTAGGTGTCGTCTCGTCATCACGACTGTATGTTTTGTTGAATGTCGGCAGGTGGCTCAATTCGTTTGGCTTTTGTAGGTGTCGTCTCGTCATAACGACTGTATGTTTTGTTGAACGTCGGCAGGTTGCTCAATTCGGTTTGCTGTTGTAGGTGTCGTTTCGTCATAACGACTGTATGTTTTGTTGAACGTCGGCAGGTTGCTTAATTCGTTTTGCCGTTGCAGGTGTGCACTCGTCATAACGACGTTATGTAGTGTTAAACGTCGGCAGGTTGCTCAATTCGTTTTTCCGTTGCAGGTGTCGTCTTGTCATAACGACTGTATGTTTTGTTGAACGTCGGCAGGTTGCTCAATTCGTTTTTCCGTTGCAGGTGTCGTCTCGTCATAACGACTGTATGTTTTGTTGAACGTCGGTAGGTGGCTCAATTCGTTTTGCCGTTGCACGTGTCGAGTCGTCATAACGACTGTACGTTTTGTTGAACGTTCGCAAGATGCTCAATTCGTTTTGCTGTTGCAGGTGTCGTCTCATAATAACGACTGTCTGTTTTGTTAAACGTCTGCAGGTGGCTCAATTTGTTTTGTCGTTGCAAGTGTCGTCTCGTCGTAACGACTGTATGTTTTGTTGAACGTCGGCAGGTTGCTTAATTCGTTTTGCCGTTGCAGGTGTGGTCTCGCCATAACGACGTCATGTTTTGTTGAACGTCAGAAGGTGGCTCAATTCGTTTTCCAATTGCAGGTGTGTTCGCGTCATAACGACTTTATGTTTTGTTGAACGTCGGCAGGTTGCTCAATTCGTTTTTCCGTTGCAGGTGTCGTCTCGTCATAACGACTGTATGAAGTGTTGAACGTCGGCAGGTGGCTCAATTCGTTTTGCCGTTGCAGGTGTCGTCTCGTCATAACAACTGTATGTTTTGTTGAACGTTGGTAGGTGGCTCAATTCGTTTTGCCTTTGCAGGTGTCGTCTCGTCATAAAAACTGTATGTTTTGTTGAACGTCAGCAGGGGGCTCAATTCGTTTTGCGTTGCAGGTGGCGTCTCGTCATAACGACTGTATGTTTTGTTGAAAGTCGGCAGGTGGCTCAATTCGTTTTGCCGTTGCAAGTGTCATCTCGTCATAACGACTGTATGTTTTGTTGAACGTCGGCAGGTTGCTTAATTCGTTTTGCCGTTGCAAGTGTCGTCTCGTCATAACGACTGTATGTTTTGTTGAACGTCGGGAGGTGGCTCAATTCGTTTCGCTGTTGCAGATGTCGTCTCGACATAACGACTGTATGTTCTGTTGTACGTCGGCAGGTGGCTTAATTCGTTTTGCCGTTGCAGGTGTCGTCTCGTAATCACGACGTTATATTTTGTTGAACGTCGGCAGGTGGCTCAATTCGTTTTGCCGTTGCAGGTGTCGTCTCGTCATAACGACTGTATGTTTTGTTAAACGTTGGCAGGTGGCTCAATTTGTTTGGCTTTTGTAGGTGTCGTCTCGTCATAACGACTGTATGTTTTGTTGAACGTCGGTATGGTTGCTCTATTCGTTTTTCCGTTGCAGGTGTCGTCTCGTCGTAACGACTGTATGTTTTGTTGAACGTCGGCAGGTTGCTCAATTCGTTTTGTCGTTGTAGGTGTCGTCTCGTCATAACAACGTTATGTTTTGTTGAACGTCGGCAGGTGGCTCAATTCGTTTTGCCGTTGCAAGTGTCGTCTCGTCATAACGACTGTATGTTTTGTTGAACGTCGGCAGGATGCTCAATTCGTTTTGCCTTTGCAGGTGTCGTCTCGTCATAAAAACTGTATGTTTTGTTGAACGTCAGCAGGGGGCTCAATTCGTTTTGCCGTTGCAGGTGGCGTCTCGTCATAACGACTGTATGTTTTGTTAAACGTCGGCAGGTTACTCAATTCGTATTGCTTTTGTTGGTGTCGTCTCGTCATAACGACGTTATGTTTTGTTGAACGTTGGCAGGTGGCTCAATTCGTTTTGCCGTTGCAAGTGTCGTCTCGTTATAACGACTGTATGTTTTGTTGAACGTCGGGAGGTGGCTCAATTCGTTTTGCTGTTGCAGGTGTCGTCTCGACATAACGACTGTATGTTTTGTTGAACGTCGGCAGGTGGCTCAATTCGTTTTGCCGTTGCAGGTGTGGTCTCGTAATAACGACGTTATATTTTGTTGAACGTCAGCTGGTGGCTCAATTCGTTTTGCTGTTTTAGGTGTCGTCTCGTCATAACGACTGTATGTTTTGTTGAACGTCGGCAGGTGGCTCAATTCGTTTGGCTTTTGTAGGTGTCGTCTCGTCATAACCACTGTATGTTTTGTTGAACGTCGGCATGGTTGCTCTATTCGTTTTTCCGTTGCAGGTGTCGTCTCGTCGTAACGACTGTATGTTTTGTTGAACGTCGGCAGGTGGCTCAATTCGTTTTTCCGTTGCAGGTGTCGTCTCGTCGTAACGACTGTATATTTTGTTGAACGTCGACAGGTGGCTAAATTCGTTTTGCTTTTGCAGGTGCCGTCTCGTCCTAACGACTGTATTTCGTGTTGAATGTCGGCAGGGGACTCAATTCGTTTTGCCGTTGCAGGTGTCGTCTCGACGTAACGACTGTATGTTGTGTTGAACGTCGGCAAGTGGCTCAATTCGTTTTGCTGTTGCAGGTGTCGTCTCGTCATAACGACGTTATGTTTTGTTGAACGTCGGCAGGTGGCTCAATTCGTTTTGCCGTTGCAAGTGTCGTCTCGTCATAACGACTGTATGTTTTGTTGAACGTCAGCAGGGGGCTCAATTCGTTTTGCCGTTGCAGGTGTCGTCTCGTCATAACGACTGTATGTTTTGTTGAACGTCGGCAGGTGGCTCAATTCGTTTTGCTGTTGTAGGTGTCGTCTCGACATAACGACTGTATGTTTTGTTGTACGTCGGCAGGTGGCTCAATTCGTTTTGCCGTTGCAGGTGTCGTCTCGTCATAACGACGTTATGTTTTGTTGAACGTCGGCAAGTGGCTCAATTGGTTTGGCCGTTGCAAGTGTCGTCTCGTCATAACGACTGTATGTTTTGTTGAACGTCGGCAGGTGGCTCAATTCTTTTGCTGTATTAGGTGTCGTTTCGTCATAACGACTGTATGTTTTGTTGAACGTCGGCAGGTTGCTTAATTCGTTTTTCCGTTGCAGGTGTGGTCTCGTCATAACGACGTTATGTTTTGTTGAACGTCGGCTGGTGGCTCAATTATTTTTGCTGTTTTAGGTGTCCTCTCGTCATAACGACTGTATGTTTTGTTGAACGTCGGCAGGTGGCTCAACTCGTTTTGCCTTTGCAGGTGTCGTCTCGTCATAACGACGTTATGTTTTGTTGAACGTCAGAATGTAGCTCAATTCGTTTTTCCGTTGCAGGTGTCGTCTTGTCATAACGACTGTATGTTTTGTTGAACGTCGGCAGGTTGCTCAATTCGTTTTTCCGTTGCAGGTGTCGTCTCGTCATAACGACGTTATGTTTTGTTGAACGTCGACAGGTTGCTCAATTCGTTTTGCTGTTGCAGGTGTCGTCTCATAATAACGACTGTATGTTTTGTTAAACGTCAGCAGGTGGCTCAATTCGTTTTGCCGTTGCAAGTGTCGTCTCGTCGTAACGACTGTATGATTTGTTGAACGTTCGCAGTTGGCTCAATTCGTTTTGACGTTGCAGGTGTCGTCTTGTCATAACGACTGTATGTTTTGTTGAACGTCGGCAGGTTGCTCAATTCGTTTTTCCGTTGCAGGTGTCGTCTCGTCATAACGACTGTATGTTTTGTTGAACGTCGGCAGGTTGCTCAATTCGTTTTTCCGTTGCAGGTGTCGTCTCGTCATAACGACTGTATGTTTTGTTGATCGTCGGCAGGTGGCTCAATTCGTTTTGCCGTTGCACGTGTCGACTCGTCATTACGACTGTACGTTTTGTTGAACGTTCGCAGGATGCTCAATTCGTTTTGCTGTTGCAGGTGTCGTCTCATAATAACGACTGTATGTTTTGTTAAACGTCAGCAGGTGGCTCAATTCGTTTTGCCGTTGCAAGTGTCGTCTCGTCATAACGACTGTATGATTTGTTGAACGTTCGCAGTTGGCTCAATTCGTTTTGCGGTTGCAGGTGTCGTCTCATAATAACGACTGTATGTTTTGTTGAACGTCGGCAGGTGGCTAATTCGTTTTGCCGTTGCAAGTGTCATATCGTCGTAACGACTGTGTGTTTTGGTGAACGTCGGCAGGGGACTCAATTCGTTTTGCCGTTGCAGGTGTCGTTTCGTCATAAACACTGTATGTTTTGTTGAACGTCGGGAGGTGGCTCAATTCGTTTTGCCTTTGCAGGTGTCGTCTCGTCATAAAAACCGTATGTTTTGTTGAACGTCAGAAGGTTACTCAATTCGTTTTGCCGTTGATGGTATCGTCTTGTCATAACGACTGTAAGTTTAGTTGAACGTCGGCAGGTTGCTCAATTCGTTTTGCCGTTGCAGGTGACGTCTCGTCATAACGACTGTATGTTTTGTTGAACGTCGGCAGGTGGCTCACTTCGTTTTTCCGTTGCAGGTGTCGTCTCGTCGTAACGACTGTATGTTTTGTTAAACGGCGACAGGTGGCTCAATTCGTTTTGCCTTTGCAGGTGCTGTCTCGTCATAACGACTGTATTTTGTGTTAAATGTCGGCAGGGGACTCAATTCGTTTTGCCGTTGCAGGTGTCGTCTTGTCGTAACGACTGTATGTTGTGTTGAACGTCGGCAGGTGGCTCAATTCGTTTTGCTGTTGTAGGTGACGTCTCGTCATAACGACTGTATGTTTTGTTGAACGTCGGCAGGTTGCTCACTTCGTTTTTCCGTTGCAGGTGTCGTCTCGTCGTAACGACTGTATGTTTTGTTAAACGGCGACAGGTGGCTCAATTCGTTTTCCCGTTGCAGGTGCTGTCTCGTCATAACGACTGTATTTTGTGTTGAATGTCGGCAGGGGACTCAATTCGTTTTGCCGTTGCAGGTGTCGTCTTGTCGTAACGACTGTATGTTGTGTTGAACGTCGGCAGGTGGCTCAATTCGTTTTGCTGTTGTAGGTGTCGTCTTGTCATAACGACGTTATGTTTTGTTGAACGTCGGCAGGTGGCTCAATTCGTTTTGCCGTTGCAAGTGTCGTCTCGTCATAACGACTGTATGTTTTGTTGAACGTCGGCTGATGGCTCAATTCGTTTTGCTGTTGGAGGTGTCGTTTCGTCATAACGACTGTATGATTTGTTGAACGTCGGCAGGTCTGCTTGATTCGTTTTTCCGTTGCAGGTGTGGTCTCGCCATAACGACGTTATGTTTTGTTGAACGTCGGCTGGTGGCTCAATTCGTTTTGCCTTTGAAGGTGTCGTCTCGTCATAACGATTGTGTTTTGTTGAACGTCGGTAGGTGGCTCAATTCGTTTTGCCGTTGCACGTTTCGACTCGTCATAACGACTGTACGTTTTGTTGTACGTTCGCAGGTGGCTTAATTCGTTTTGCTGTTGCAAGTGTCGTCTCATAATAACGACAGTATGTTTTGTTGAACGTCGGCAGGGGGCACAATTCGTTTTGCCTTTGAAACTTTCGTCTCGTCGTAACCACTGTATGTTTTGTTGAACGTCGGCAGGTGGCTCAACTCGTTTTGCCTTTGCAGGTGTCGTCTCGTCATAAGGACGTTATGTTTTGTTGAACGTCAGAATGTAGCTCAATTCGTTTTTCCGTTGCAGGTGTCGTCTTGTCATAACGACTGTATGTTTTGTTGAACGTCGGCAGGTTGCTCAATTCGTTTTTCCGTTGCAGGTGTCGTCTCGTCATAACGACGTTATGTTTTGTTGAACGTCGACAGGTTGCTCAATTCGTTTTGCTGTTGCAGGTGTCTTCTCATAATAACGAGTGTATGTTTTGTTAAACGTCAGCAGGTGGCTCAATTCGTTTTGCCGTTGCAAGTGTCGTCTCGTCGTAACGACTGTATGATTTGTTGAACGTTCGCAGTTGGCTCAATTCGTTTTGCCGTTGCAGGTGTCGTCTTGTCATAACGACTGTATGTTTTGTTGAACGTCGGCAGGTTGCTCAATTCGTTTTTCCGTTGCAGGTGTCGTCTCGTCATAACGACTGTATGTTTTGTTGAACGTCGGCAGGTTGCTCAATTCGTTTTTCCGTTGCAGGTGTCGTCTCGTCATAACGACTGTATGTTTTGTTGATCGTCGGCAGGTGGCTCAATTCGTTTTGCCGTTGCACGTGTCGACTCGTCATTACGACTGTACGTTTTGTTGAACGTTCGCAGGATGCTCAATTCGTTTTGCTGTTGCAGGTGTCGTCTCATAATAACGACTGTATGTTTTGTTAAACGTCAGCAGGTGGCTCAATTCGTTTTGCCGTTGCAAGTGTCGTCTCGTCATAACGACTGTATTATTTGTTGAACGTTCGCAGTTGGCTCAATTCGTTTTGCTGTTGCAGGTGTCGTCTCATAATAACGACTGTATGTTTTGTTGAACGTCGGCAGGTGGCTAATTCGTTTTGCCGTTGCAGGTGTCATATCGTCGTAACGACTGTGTGTTTTGGTGAACGTCGGCAGGGGACTCAATTCGTTTTACCGTTGCAGGTGTCGTTTCGTCATAAACACTGTATGTTTTGTTGAACGTCGGGAGGTGGCTCAATTCGTTTTGCCTTTGCAGGTGTCGTCTCGTCACAAAAACTGAATGTTTTGTTGAACGTCAGAAGGTTACTCAATTCGTTTTGCCGTTGATGGTGTCGTCTTGTCATAACGACTGTAAGTTTAGTTTAACGTCGGCAGGTTGCTCAATTCGTTTTGCCGTTGCAGGTTACGTCTCGTCATAACGACTGTATGTTTTGTTGAACGTCGGCAGGTGGCTCACTTCGTTTTTCCGTTGCAGGTGTCGTCTCGTCGTAACGACTGTATGTTTTGTTAAACAGCAACAGGTGGCTCAATTCGTTTTGCCTTTGCAGGTGCTGTCTCGTCATAACGACTGTATTTTGTGTTGAATGTCGGCAGGGGACTCAATTCGTTTTGCCGTTGCAGGTGTCGTCTTGTCGTAACGACTGTATGTTGTGTTGAACGTCGGCAGGTGGCTCAATTCGTTTTGCTGTTGTAGGTGTCGTCTCGTCATAACGACGTTATGTTTTGTTGAACGTCGGCAGGTGGCTCAATTCGTTTTGCCGTTGCAAGTGTCGTCTCGTCATAACGACTGTATGTTTTGTTGAACGTCGGTAGGTGGCTCAATTCGTTTTGCCGTTGCAGGTGTCGTCTTGTCATAACGACGTTATGTTTTGTTGAACGTCGGCAGGTGGCTCAATTCGTTTTGCCGTTGCAAGTGTCGTCTCGTCATAACGACTGTATGTTTTGTTGAACGTCGGCTGGTGGCTCAATTCGTTTTGCTGTTGTAGGTGTCGTTTCGTCATAACGACGTTATGTTTTGTTGAACGTCGGCAGGTTGCTTGATTCGTTTTTCCGTTGCAGGTGTGGTCTCGCCATAACGACGTTATGTTTTTTTTAACGTCGGCGGGTGGCTCAATTCGTTTTGCCTTTGCAGGTGTCGTCTCGTCATAACGATTGTGTTTTGTTGAACGTCGGTAGGTGGCTCAATTCGTTTTGCCGTTGCACGTGTCGACTCGTCATAACGACTGTAAGTTTTGTTGTACGTTCGCAGGTGGCTTAATTCGTTTTGCTGTTGCAAGTGTCGTCTCATAATAACGACAGTATGTTTTGTTGAACGTCGGCAGGGGGCACAATTCGTTTTGCCTTTGAAAGTTTCGTCTCGTCGTAACCACTGTATGTTTTGTTGAACGTCGGCAGGTGGCTCAACTCGTTTTGCCTTTGCAGGTGTCGTCTCGTCATAACGACGTTATGTTTTGTTGAACGTCAGAATGACGCTCAATTCGTTTTGCCGTTGCAGGTGTCGTCTCGTCATAACGACTGTATGTTTTGTTGAACGTCGGCAGGTTGCTCAATTCGTTTTTCCGTTGCAGGTGTCGTCTTGTCATAACGACTGTATGTTTTGTCGAACGTCGGCAGGTTGCTCAATTCGTTTTTCCGTTGCAGGTGTCGTCTCGTCATAACGACTGTATGTTTTGTTGAACGTCGGCAGGTGGCTCAATTCGTTTTGCCGTTGCACGTGTCGAGTCGTCATAACGACTGTACGTTTTGTTGAACGTTCGCAAGATGCTCAATTCGTTTTGCTGTTGCAGGTGTCGTCTCATAATAACGACTGTCTGTTTTGTTAAACGTCAGCAGGTGGCTCAATTTGTTTTGTCGTTGCAAGTGTCGTCTCGTCGTAACGACTGTATGTTTTGTTGAACGTCGGCAGGTTGCTTAATTCGTTTTGCCGTTGCAGGTGTGGTCTCGCCATAACGACGTCATGTTTTGTTGAACGTCAGAAGGTGGCTCAATTCGTTTTCCAATTGCAGGTGTGTTCGCGTCATAACGACTGTATGTTTTGTAGAACGTCAGCAGGTTGCTCAATTCGTTTTTCCGTTGCAGGTGTCGTCTCGTCATAACGACTGTATGAAGTGTTGAACGTCGGCAGGTGGCTCAATTCGTTTTGCCGTTGCAGGTGTCGTCTCGTCATAACAACTGTATGTTTTGTTGAACGTCGGTAGGTGGCTCAATCTGTTTTGCCTTTGCAGGTGTCGTCTCGTCATAAAAACTGTATGTTTTGTTGAACGTCAGCAGGGGGCTCAATTCGTTTTTCCGTTGCAAGTGTCGTCTCGTCATAACGACTGTATGTTTTGTTGAACGTCGGCAGGTGGCTCAATTCGTTTTGCCGTTGCAAGTGTCGTCTCGTCATAACGACTGTATGTTTTGTTGAACGTCGGCAGGTTGCTTAATTAGTTTTGCCGTTGCAAGTGTCGTCTCGTCATAACGACTGTATGTTTTGTTGAACGTCGGGAGGTGGCTCAATTCGTTTCGCTGTTGCAGGTGTCGTCTCGACATAACGACTGTATGTTCTGTTGTACGTCGGCAGGTGGCTTAATTCGTTTTGCCGTTGCAGGTGTCGCCTCGTCATTACGACGTTATATTTTGTTGAACGTCGGCAGATTGCTCAATTCGTTTTGCCGTTGCAGGTGTCGTCTCGTCATAACGACTGTATGTTTTGTTGAACGTTGGCAGGTGGCTCAATTTGTTTGGCTTTTGTAGGTGTCGTCTCGTCATAACGACTGTATGTTTTGTTGAACGTCGGTATGGTTGCTCTATTCGTTTTTCCGTTGCAGGTGTCGTCTCGTCGTAACGACTGTATGTTTTGTTGAACGTCGGCAGGTTGCTCAATTCGTTTTGTCGTTGTAGGTGTCGTCTCGTCATAACAACGTTATGTTTTGTTGAACGTCGGCAGGTGGCTCAATTCGTTTTGCCGTTGCAAGTGTCGTCTCGTCATAACGACTGTATGTTTTGTTGAACGTCGGCAGGATGCTCAATTCGTTTTGCCTTTGCAGGTGTCGTCTCGTCATAAAAACTGTATGTTTTGTTGAACGTCAGCAGGGGGCTCAATTCGTTTTGCCGTTGCAGGTGGCGTCTCGTCATAACGACTGTATGTTTTGTTAAACGTCGGCAGGTTACTCAATTCGTATTGCTGTTGTTGGTGTCGTCTCGTCATAACGACGTTATGTTTTGTTGAACGTTGGCAGGTGGCTCAATTCGTTTTGCCGTTGCAAGTGTCGTCTCGTTATAACGACTGTATGTTTTGTTGAACGTCGGGAGGTGGCTCAATTCGTTTTGCTGTTGCAGGTGTCGTCTCGACATAACGACTGTATGTTTTGTTGAACGTCGGCAGGTGGCTCAATTCGTTTTGCCGTTGCAGGTGTGGTCTCGTAATAACGACGTTATATTTTGTTGAACGTCAGCTGGTGGCTCAATTCGTTTTGCTGTTTTAGGTGTCGTCTCGTCATAACGACTGTATGTTTTGTTGAACGTCGGCAGGTGGCTCAATTCGTTTGGCTTTTGTAGGTGTCGTCTCGTCATAACCACTGTATGTTTTGTTGAACGTCGGCATGGTTGCTCTATTCGTTTTTCCGTTGCAGGTGTCGTCTCGTCGTAACGACTGTATGTTTTGTTGAACGTCGGCAGGTGGCTCAATTCGTTTTTCCGTTGCAGGTGTCGTCTCGTCGTAACGACTGTATATTTTGTTAAACGTCGACAGGTGGCTAAATTCGTTTTGCTTTTGCAGGTGCCGTCTCGTCCTAACGACTGTATTTCGTGTTGAATGTCGGCAGGGGACTCAATTCGTTTTGCCGTTGCAGGTGTCGTCTCGACGTAACGACTGTATGTTGTGTTGAACGTCGGCAAGTGGCTCAATTCGTTTTGCTGTTGTAGGTGTCGTCTCGTCATAACGACGTTATGTTTTGTTGAACGTCGGCAGGTGGCTCAATTCGTTTTGCCGTTGCAAGTGTCGTCTCGTCATAACGACTGTATGTTTTGTTGAACGTCAGCAGGGGGCTCAATTCGTTTTGCCGTTGCAGGTGTCGTCTCGTCATAACGACTGTATGTTTTGTTGAACGTCGGCAGGTGGCTCAATTCGTTTTGCTGTTGTAGGTGTCGTCTCGACATAACGACTGTATGTTTTGTTGTACGTCGGCAGGTGGCTCAATTCGTTTTGCCGTTGCAGGTGTCGTCTCGTCATAACGACGTTATGTTTTGTTGAACGTCGGCAAGTGGCTCAATTGGTTTGGCCGTTGCAAGTGTCGTCTCGTCATAACGACTGTATGTTTTGTTGAACGTCGGCAGGTGGCTCAATTCTTTTGCTGTATTAGGTGTCGTTTCGTCATAACGACTGTATGTTTTGTTGAACGTCGGCAGGTTGCTTAATTCGTTTTTCCGTTGCAGGTGTGGTCTCGTCATAACGACGTTATGTTTTGTTGAACGTCGGCTGGTGGCTCAATTATTTTTGCTGTTTTAGGTGTTCTCTCGTCATAACGACTGTATGTTTTGTTGAACGTCGGCAGGTGGCTCAATTCGTTTTGCTGTTTTAGGTGTCGTCTCGTCATAACGACTGTATGTTTTGTTGAATGTCGGCAGGTGGCTCAATTCTTTTGGTATTTGTAGGTGTCGTCTCGTCATAACGACTGTATGTTTTGTTGAACGTCAGCAGGTTGCTCAATTCGGTTTGCTCTTGTAGGTGTCGTTTCGTCATAACGACTGTATGTTTTGTTGAACGTCGGCAGGTTGCTTAATTCGTTTTGCCGTTGCAGGTGTGGTCTCGTCATAACGACGTTATGTAGTGTTAAACGTCGGCAGGTGGCTCAATTCGTTTTGCCGTTGCAGGTGTCCTCTCGTCATAACGACTGTATGTAGTGTTCAACGTCGGCAGGTGGCTCAATTCGTTTTTCCTTTGCAGGTGTCGTCTCGTCATAAAAACTGTATGTTTTGTTGAACGTCAGCAGGGGGCTCAATTCGTTTTGCTGTTGCAGGTGGCGTCTCGTCATAACGACTGTATGTTTTGTTGAACGTCGGCAGGTTACTCAATTCGTATTGCTGTTGTTAGTGTCGTCTCGTCATAACGACTGTATGTTTTGTTGAACGTCGGCAGGTGGCTCAATTCGTTTTGCCGTTGCAAGTGTCGTCTCGTTATAACGACTGTATGTTTTGTTGAACGTCGGGAGGTGGCTCAATTCGTTTTGCTGTTGCAGGTGTCGTCTCGACATAACGACTGTATGTTTTGTTGAACGTCGGCAGGTGGCTCAATTCGTTTTGCCGTTGCAAGTGTCGTCTCGTCATAACGACTGTATGTTTTGTTGAACGTCGGCAGGTTGCTTAATTCGTTTTGCCGTTGCAGGTGTGGTCTCGTAATAACGACGTTATGTTTTGTTGAACGTCAGCTGGTGGCTCAATTCGTTTTGCTGTTTTAGGTGTCGTCTCGTCATAACGACTGTATGTTTTGTTGAACGTCGGCAGGTGGCTCAATTCGTTTGGCTTTTGTAGGTGTCGTCTCGTCATAACGACTGTATGTTTTGTTGAACGTCGGCATGGTTGCTCAATTCGTTTTTCCGTTGCAGGTGTCGTCTCGACGTAACGACTGTATGTTTTGTTGAACGTCGGCAGGTGGCTCAATTCGTTTTGCCGTTGCAGGTGTCGTCTCGTCGTAACGACTGTATATTTTGTTGAACGTCGACAGGTGGCTAAATTCGTTTTGCCTTTGCAGGTGCCGTCTCGTCATAACGACTGTATTTCGTGTTGAATGTCGGCAGGGGACTCAATTCGTTTTGCCGTTGCAGGTGTCGTCTCGACGTAACGACTGTATGTTGTGTTGAACGTCGGCAGGTGGCTCAATTCGTTTTGCTGTTGTAGGTGTCGTCTCGTCATAACGACGTTATGTTTTGTTGAACGTCGGCAGGTGGCTCAATTCGTTTTGCCGTTGCAAGTGTCGTCTCGTCATAACGACTGTATGTTTTGTTGAACGTCAGCAGGGGGCTCAATTCGTTTTGCCGTTGCAGGTGTCGTCTCGTCATAACGACTGTATGTTTTGTTGAACGTCGGCAGGTGGCCCAATTCGTTTTGCTGTTGTAGGTGTCGTCTCGTCATAACGACGTTATGTTTTGGTTGAACGTCGGCAGGTTCCTCAATTGGTTTGGCCGTTGCAAGTGTCGTCTCGTCATAACGACTGTATGTTTTGTTGAACGTCGGGAGGTGGCTCAATTCGTTTTGCTGTTTTAGGTGTCGTCTCGACATAACGACTGTATGTTTTGTTGTACGTCGGCAGGTGGCTCAATTCGTTTTGCCGTTGCAGGTGTCGTCTCGTCATAACGACGTTATGTTTTGTTGAACGTCGGCAAGTGGCTCAATTCGTTTTGCCGTTGCAAGTGTCGTCTCGTCATAACGACTGTATGTTTTGTTGAACGTCGGCAGGTGGCTCAATTCTTTTGCTGTATTAGGTGTCGTTTCGTCATAACGACTGTATGTTTTGTTGAACGTCGGCACGTTGCTTAATTCGGTTTGCCGTTGCAGGTGTGGTCTCGTCATAACGACGTTATGTTTTGTTGAACGTCAGTTAGTGGCTCAATTCGTTTTGCCGTTGCAAGTGTCGTCTCGTCATAACGACTGTATGTTTTGTTGAACGTGTGCAGGGTGCTCAATTTTTTTGCTGTATTAGGTGTCGTTTCGTCATAACGACTGTATGTTTTGTTGAACGTCGGCACCTTGCTTAATTCGTTTTGCCGTTGCAGGTGTGGTCTCGTCATAACGACTGTATGTTTTGTTGAACGTCGGCAGGTGGCTCAATTCGTTTTGCTGTTTTAGGTGTCGTCTCGTCATAACGACTGTATGTTTTGTTGAACGTCGGCAGGTGGCTTAATTCGTTTGGCTTTTGTAGGTGTCGTCTCGTCATAACGACTGTATGTTTTGTTGAACGTCGGCAGGTTGCTCAATTCGTTTTGCTGTTGTAGGTGTCGTTTCGTCATAACGACTGTATATTTTGTTGAACGTCGGCAGGTTGCTTAATTCGTTTTGCCGTTGCAGGTGTGGTCTCGTCATAACGACGTTATGTAGTGTTAAACGTCGGCAGGTGGCTCAATTCGTTTTGCCGTTGCAGGTGTCCTCTCGTCATAACAACTGTATGTAGTGTTCAACGTCGGCAGGTGGCTCAATTCGTTTTGCCTTTGCAGGTGTCGTCTCGTCATAAAAACTGTATGTTTTGTTGAACGTCAGCAGGGGGCTCAATTCGTTTTGCCGTTGCAGGTGGCGTCTCGTCATAACGACTGTATGTTTTGTTGAACGTCGGCAGGTTACTCAATTCGTATTGCTGTTGTTGGTGTCGTCTCGTCATAACGACGTTATGTTTTGTTGAACGTCGGCAGGTGGCTAAATTCGTTTTGCCGTTGCAAGTGTCGTCTCGTTATAACGACTGTATGTTTTGTTGAACGTCGGGAGGTGGCTCAATTCGTTTTGCTGTTGCAGGTGTCGTCTCGACATAACAACTGTATGTTTTGTTGAACGTCGGCAGGTGGCTCAATTCGTTTTGCCGTTGCAAGTGTCGTCTCGTCATAACGACTGTATGTTTTGTTGAACGTCGGCAGGTTGCTTAATTCGTTTTGCCGTTGCAGGTGTGGTCTCGTAATAACGACGTTATGTTTTGTTGAACGTCAGCTGGTGGCTCAATTCGTTTTGCTGTTTTAGGTGTCGTCTCGTCATAACGACTGTATGTTTTGTTGAACGTCGGCAGGTGGCTCAATTCGTTTGGCTTTTGTAGGTGTCGTCTCGTCATAACGACTGTATGTTTTGTTGAACGTCGGCATGGTTGGTCTATTTGTTTTCCCGTTGCAGGTGTCGTCTCGTCGTAACGACTGTATGTTTTGTTGAACGTCGGCAGGTGGCTCAATTCGTTTTTCCGTTGCAGGTGTCGTCTTGTCGTAACGACTGTATATTTTGTTGAACGTCGACAGGTGGCTAAATTCGTTTTGCCTTTGCAGGTTCCGTCTCGTCATAACGACTGTATTTCGTGTTGAATGTCGGCAGGGGACTCAATTCGTTTTGCCGTTGCAGGTGTCGTCTCGACGTAACGACTGTATGTTGTGTTGAACGTCGGCAGGTGGCTCAATTCGTTTTGCTGTTGTAGGTGTCGTCTCGTCATAACGACGTTATGTAGTGTTAAACGTCGGCAGGTGGCTCAATTCGTTTTGCCGTTGCAAGTGTCGTCTCGTCATAACGACTGTATGTTTTGTTGAACGTCAGCAGGGGGCTCAATTCGTTTTGCCGTTGCAGGTGTCGTCTCGTCATAACGACTGTATGTTTTGTTGAACGTCGGCAGGTGGCTCAATTCGTTTTGCTGTTGTAGGTGTCGTCTCGTCATAACGACGTTATGTTTTGGTTGAACGTCGGCAGGTTGCTCAATTCGTTTGCCGTTGCAAGTGTCGTCTCGTCATAACGACTGTATGTTTTGTTGAACGTCGGGAGGTGGCTCAATTCGTTTTGCTGTTTTAGGTGTCGTCTCGACATAACGACTGTATGTTTAGTTGTACGTCGGCAGGTGGCTCAATTCGTTTTGCCGTTGCAGGTGTCGTCTCGTCATAACGACGTTATGTTTTGTTGAACGTCGGCAGGTGGCTAAATTCGTTTTGCCGTTGCAAGTGTCGTCTCGTCATAACGACTGTATGTTTTGTCGAACGTCGGCAGGTGGCTCAATTCTTTTGCTGTATTAGGTGTCGTTTCGTCATAACGACTGTATGTTTTGTTGAACGTCGACAGGTTGCTTAATTCGTTTTGCCGTTGCAGGTGTGGTCTCGTCATAACGACGTTATGTTTTGTTGTACGTCGGCTGTAGGCTCAATTATTTTTGCTGTTTTAGGTGTCGTCTCGTCATAACGACTGTATGTTTTGTTGAACGTCGGCAGGTGGCTCAATTCGTTTTGCTGTTTTAGGTGTCGTCTCGTCATAACGACTGTATGTTTTGTTGAACGTAGGCAGGTGGCTCAATTCGTTTGGCTTTTGTAGGTGTCGTCTCGACATAACGACTGTATGTTTTGTTGAACGTCGGCAGGTTGCTTAATTCGTTTTGCCGTTGCAGGTGTGGTCTCGTCATAACGACGTTATGTAGTGTTAAACGTCGGCAGGTTGCTCAATTCGTTTTGCCGTTGCAGGTGTCCTCTCGTCATAACGACTGTATGTAGTGTTCAACGTCGGCAGGTGGCTCAATTCGTTTTGCCGTTGCAAGTTTCGTCTCGTCATAACGACTGTATGTTTTGTTGAACGTCGGGAGGTGGCTCAATTCGTTTTGCCGTTGCTGGTGTCGTTTCGTCATAACGACTGTATGTTTTGTTGAACGTCGGCAGGTGGCTCAATTCGTTTTGCTGTTGTAGGTGTCGTCTCGTCATAACGACGTTATGTTTTGTTGAACGTCGGTAGGTGGCTCAATTAGTTTTGCCGTTGCAAGTGTCGTCTCGTCATAACGACTGTATGTTTTGTTGAACGTCGGGAGGTGGCTCAATTCATTTTTTCTGTTTTAGGTGTCGTCTCGACATAACGACTGTATGTTTTGTTGTACGTCGGCAGGTGGCTCAATTCGTTTTGCCGTTGCAGGTGTCGTCTCGTCATAACGACGTTATGTTTTGTTGAACGTCGGCAGGTGGCTCAATTCGTTTTGCCGTTGCAAGTGTTGTCTCGTCATAACGACTGTATGTTTTGTTGAACGTCGGCAGGTGGCTCAATTCTTTTGCTGTATTAAGTGTCGTTTCGTCATAACGACTGTATGTTTTGTTGAACGTCGGCAGGTTGCTTAATTCGTTTTGCCGTTGCAGGTGTGGTCTCGTCATAACGACGTTATGTTTTGTTGAACGTCGGCAGGTGGCTCAATTCGTTTTGCTATTTTAGGTGTCGTCTCGTCATAACAACTGTATGTTTTGTTGAACGTCGGCAGGTGGCTCAATTCGTTTGGCTTTTGTAGGTGTCGTCTCGTCATAACGACTGTATGTTTTGTTGAACGTCGGCAGGTTGCTCAATTCGTTTTGCTGTTGTAGGTGTCGTTTCGTCATAACGACTGTATGTTTTGTTGAACGGCGGCAGGTTGCTTAATTCGTTTTGCCGTTGCAGGTGTGGTCTCGTCATAACGACGTTATGTAGTGTTAAACGTCGGCAGGTGGCTCAATTCGTTTTGCCGTTGCAGGTGTCCTCTCGTCATAACGACTGTATGTAGTGTTCAACGTCGGCAGGTGGCTCAATTCGTTTTGCCGTTTCAGGTGTTGTCTCGTCATAACGACTGTATGTTTTGTTGAACGTCGGCAGGGGGCTCAATTCGTTTTGCCTTTGCAGGTGTCGTCTCGTCATAAAAACTGTATGTTTTGTTGAACGTCGGCAGGTTACTCAATTCGTTTTTCCGTTGCAGGTGTCGTCTCGTCAGAATGACTGTATGTTTTTTTGAACGTCGGCAGGTGGCTCAATTCGTTTTGCCGTAGCAGGTGTCGTCTAGTCATAACGATTGTATGTTGTGTTGAACGTTGGCAGGTGGCTCAATTCGTTTTGCCGTTGCAGGTGTCGTCCTGTCATAACGACTGTATGTTTTTTTGAACGTCGGCACGTTGCTCAATTCGTTTTGCCGTTGCAGGTGTTGTCTCGTCATAACGACTGTATGTTTTTTTGAACGTCGGCACGTTGCTCAATTCGTTTTGCCGTTGCAGGTGTCGTCCTGTCATAACGACTGTATGTTTTTTTGAACGTCGGCACGTTGCTCAATTCGTTTTGCCGTTGCAGGTGTTGTCTCGTCATAACGACTGTGTGTTTTGGGGAACGTCGGCAGGTGGCTCAATTCGTTTTGCCGTTGCAGGGATCGTCTCGTCATAACGACTGTATGTTTTGTTTGACGTCGGCAGGTGGCTCAATTCGTTTTGCCGTTGCAGGTGTCGTCTCGTCATAACGACTGTATGTAGTGTTGGACGTCGGCAGGTGGCTCAATTCGTTTTGCCGTTGCACGTGTTGTTTCGTCATAACGACTGTATGTTTTGAGGAACGTCGGCAGGTGGCTCAATTCGTTTTGCCGTTTTAGGTGTCGTCTCGTCATAACGACTGTATGTAGTGTTGAACGTCGGCAGGGGGCTCAATTCGTTTTGCCGTTGCAGGTGACGTCTCGTCATAACGACTGTATGTCTTGTGTAAACGCATTAGTTAAAGCTGTCGTATTGCTGGTGATATAGAGTCGTTCGCTCCCCTTTTCTCTTGTTTGTTTAATAGCAAATATTTTTATTGTTTTATTTCATACAGCATACCTTAGAGTTGTATACGGTTTACATACAGACGTATTAAGCTACCCCCCCCCCCGGCGAGAAACTTCGGAAAAAACGTCTGTAACCCGTTCATTCAAGGACAGATAATTCACTAACTCCCTTCACGACGTCTTATTAGAGACTTCATGTTTGCGACGCAACTTCCGGAGAACTTTAATTTCTAATGAAAAAAATATTTTTCACTTAATCTTGTTACAAAATTGAACTTTTCTTTCCTACGACATTCAAACACGTAACGTCCAATATCGGTACACTAACTCGAACACTGTGGAGGGCAAGGAGGACACTATAGGATGAGAAGATTGACAAGATGGCCGTCACGAACAGTCACGTCTTTCTCACACATGCGTTGTCATTTCTCACTGTTACCTATATTGTACATATATCCAGCATGTCATGCGGATCAGTTTAAAATCAGGTTGGATTAATTCAGAGAAAGTGGTAGGAGGGAGAAATTGAGGCGGCACTTTTGGGAGTTATCAAATGAAATATTTAACAGAATTTGATCTGGATATCGATACTTTACTAAGAGTTTGATTTAAAAAAAAAAATTTTAACAGTTGAATTGAGAAGATAGTTAAAGGGAAGATAGCCAAGAAGGCATAACAAACAAATAAATAAATGTCAACTCTATTAATATATGTTAGCATTTATATCAAGCGGAATTGTGTGCAATTTATTGTCACAACTAGCGTATCCGATTGGACATAAACAATGGTACATTTGCATACCGGTTGCATCATAGCGATGCGATACAAGTCATCCTCCGCTAGTAGTACTACTACTGCTGCTGCTACTACTACTACTACTACTACTACTACTACTACTACTACTACTATCCTTTTTCACAACCTTTTTTTCCGTCCACCCCCTCCCCTCCACTTTACTTTTTTCTTATTATCACCATACTTTATTGTCTTTTTTCTCTTTTTCCTTTTCTTTTTCTTTTCAGCATTATGACTGTCTATCTAACTCTCCTTCCGTACGTTCGTTCTTTCTTTCTCTTTTGTCTTTTTCTCCCTCTTTTTCCGCCTCTGACCTCTTTTTACCTGCTTCCTCTCTTTTTTATATTGAATCACTATTTCTCCGAATCAACTTTATTCTCGTTATTCTTTCTTTTCTCGGTACTTTGTTAGATTGGGCCTCGCGTTAAAAGGCCCTCGGCGTCGGTGCTTTCCGGTGGTTTACGCTAAACGCCGGAAAGCACCGAAGCACAGACGACAGCTAAACTTCAAACTGAATGGAACGCTGAACTTGCAAACTGATTGCAACGCGATTTCAACTGATCGAAACGCGCAAATACAGAAGTGCATTTTTACAAGATATTACTGACTGTTAAAACTGCCGAAAAATGATAAATTTCTGTCAGAACCATAAACTAAGGAAATTTACTCCTTTTTCTTCTTCTTTGACGTCTGCAAACGAGCCTGCCCTAACCCTAATTCCTAACCCTGCCCTTACTCTAATTCCAAACCCTGCCCTAACTCTAATTCCTAACCCTGCCCTAACCCTAATTCCAAAACCCTGCCCTAACCCTAATTCCTAACCCTGCCCTAACCCTAATTCCTAACCCTGCCATAACCCTAATTCCTAACCCTGCCCTAACCCTAATTCCAAACCCTGCCCTAACCTTAATTCCTAACCCTGCCATAACCCTAATTCCTAACCCTGCCATAACCCTAAACCGTAACGCAATCAACAATAGTAATCAGTTAAATATATATATATATATATATATATATATAAAAATAATTTTCGTAAAGAAAACAAAAAAAAAACACTTACTTGATTAACTTTTCACTGTTAAAAAAATAAATATTTCTTTCGTACAAATGTTTTGTTAACGCAAGCCACAATTTTTTGATTGTTTTGTCCCGCTTGTAAATCCAGCCTCGTTTGGGTTTTTTTTTGGACGCAGGTAAGTCAACGGATTTTTCATTCGGCACTGTCCGTCGTTTAACGTAAACATCCGGAAATCACCGATGCTGAGGCACGGGTCCTACTGTAAAAAAGCCCCCTTTCTCTTCCCTCTCTCTCGCTTGTTATCTATATTCTCCTCTTTCACTCTCTTTCTCTCTTTTCATTTCTTTCTCTCTTTCTCTTTTTCTTTCTTTCTATATCACTTTTTCACTTTTCATCTATCTCTCTTTCTATTTACTCCTTATTTTCTCTCTCTTTTTCTTCTTTCTTTCTTTCTTTTTTTCTTTCTTTCTTTTTTTTCTACATTTTCTCTTCTCTCTTTATTCTCTATATACTTCTCTTTCTCTCTATCTATCTCCTTTTTTAATTTTCTCTCTTTCTCTTGTTTCTTTCTCTTTCTCTTCTATTTATCTATTTCTATTTATCCCTTCTCCTTTTCTCTCTCTTTTTTTCTTTCTTTCTTTCTTTCTTTTTTCTACATTTTCTCTTCTCTCTTTTCTCTCCCCCTCTCCCCCCCTTCTTTCACAACCCTTTCCCTCCCCCTCATTCCCCTTTCCCTTTACTTTACCTTCTTTAATTACATTCTGTCAGCCTGTAAATCGTAAAGCCCTACTAAAGTTGATGATCCTTCCCGAAGCGACCCCAGCCCCCCCCCCATTTCTTCTGTGGCTAGCGAGGGGGCTCGGTCGGCGGCTGACCCCCCAACCCAATGGTTCTTTTTCGTATCAGCACGCCACCGACGAGACATCATCGAAACAACATTTGCTTGTCCTTCTCTTAAGAAAGCATCATTCTCATCGCCATTAACATTTCTCAATTGATCTGAACAGATTGGAAAAAAGCCAGAAGAAGATTTCCCGCCATCTTGTCCCCTAAAAAAAACAAAAGCAAAAACAAATACAAATATTCTTTAGATACGACCATTCAGTCTGTGCGTTTAGTGATGGCAATGATTTTTTTAAATTTTCACGTAACAAATTGACGAAAATGATATTTCCAACTTAAGCGTGACAGACGAAAGAAAATGCTATTTCAGATTTAAGTGTGACAGACCAACGAAAATGCTATTTCAGATTTAAGTGTGACAGACCAACGAAAATGCTATTTCAGATTTAAGTGTGACAGACGAAAGAAAATGCTATTTCAGATTTAAGTGTGACAGACCAACGAAAATGCTATTTCAGATTTAAGTGTGACAGACGAAAAAAAAATGCTATTTCAGATTTAAGTGTGACAGACGAAAAAAAATGCTATTTCAGATTTAAGTGTGACAGACGAAAAAAAATGCTATTTCAGATTTAAGTGTGACAGACGAAAAAAAAATGCTATTTCAGATTTAAGTGTGACAGACCAACGAAAATGCTATTTCAGATTTAAGTGTGACAGACCAACGAAAATGCTATTTCAGATTTAAGTGTGACAGACGAAAGAAAATGCTATTTCAGATTTAAGTGTGACAGACCAACGAAAATGTTTTGACAATCTTAAACGTGGCAGACTAAACGTGTGTTCGTATGAATCAGCATTGCACGACTTTTTGGGGAGGCCGATTCGATTTTGTTGCTCGCTTTGCTCCTTACAGTTCTATCTAGAATCGGGTACTCGCAAGTGGGACCACATGAAGGTTGCCAACATGCATGGTAAAATCGACAGGATTCAAACGTGGGTTTCAATTGAAGCCATGACTGCTACTTCTTCTTCTTCTTCTTCTTCTTCTTCTTCTTCTTCTTTGCCTCCTTCTTCTTCTTCTTCTTCTTCTTCTTTATAGTTTCCTGGTTATTTGACTCAAATATGGTGTACAGTCAGGCATTGATTTAAGTTTATTTGTACCAAAGGATTATGAAATCGATTCTCCTCCTCTTCCCCTTCTCCTCCTCCTCCTCCCCTTTTTCTTCTTCTTAAAAAACGTAAATTCGTATTAATCCGCATGGTACGACTTTTGACCAGCTCGATTCTGTCGTTGCACCGAATCTTTCCAGAATCAGGTACTCACAGGAGGGACCAGTGAAGGTTGTCAACACCCGTTAGTGGACGTAATGATGTGGAGCCGACAGGATTCGAACGAAAGTGGAACTGTGAAGCCCATAGGATTCACACCAGGGTTGGTGATTCACCGTGTCAAACTGACGAAAAATGTTATTTCCAACTTAAGTCAAACAAGTTTCACATGGACGCGCGGCGCAACTGATAAAAGTGCTAAGTAATAATCAGTTCTTATTGACGGTCTTCTGGAGGTTCAAGGTTCAATCCTCAGTACGAGCGATACGAAATATACAATACAAAAATACTTAAGATGTCTACCGGGTAATGGCTGACGGAATGAAAACAAAGGGTTCAGTTTGAAATTCAAATTTCAGAGTTAGACATAAAGATTCCCGAGTTCGACCAGACACACTTGAATAAGGTCAGAGGTTACAGTGGCGGTTGTTAGAATAACATCTTCGATGAAAACTATTCCGAATAAACAAAATAAAGTTAACAAGACAGACCGACGGACAGAGGCTCTTAAAGAGATGCTTGGTAACACCTAAATAACTAAGACCGTGTGAGATTCGAGCCTGGAGGGAAAGAAAGAATCACAAAAGAATAATAGCGGACGCCATCTTGAAAAATAGGATAAAAAACAAGGGAGGTCACTCATCGGCCTCAGAAATTGCGAGAAAGTAATCCTTAAATTTAAATAGACAAAATACACAGATAATAATAATAATAATAATAATAATAATAATAATAATAATATATAAATAAATAAAAAAATAAAAAAACATGTAACTAAATGCAATAAAAATGAATACAAAATGACGTTGACGAGAGGTGAGTGTGGGTGTGAGGTAATAAGAGAAATGACCCGCTCACAAATCACCCTGAAGTCGCGAAACTGATATTTGATTCGCCTAATTTTTGCAGATGTTTTATTTTTGAGTTGTTAAATTCTTTTCTGATCATTCATTCTCGAAAGTTCTAGAATGGTCGAGGAGAGGAGATGGTTGGGCTTGTCTATTGTTAGAAGAAAAGGGGCTCAAAAGATCTTTTAGAATTAGACGTCCCAACTCCAGAGGGCAGTTTTATCGCAGACAGCATCTACCCTATTGCTTACAAAAGAGGAGACTTAGGGTCAATGCTTGATACTTGCAATATTTCAGAAAAGGAGAGAAAATTAGCTATTCTTCTTTTCTTTCTTTTCTTTCTCATATTCTGTCTTTCTTTTTCTACATTTCTTCTTTCTTATTCTCTCTTTTTTCTTTTTCCTTTTTCCTTTCTTACGCTTTCTACATTTTTTGTTTCATATTCTATTGTTTCTTTTCTCTCTCCTTTCTTCGTTCTTTCTTTTCTTTGTTTGTCTGTTTTCAAATGTTTCGTCTGTTTTCTGTCCTTTTTTTCCTTTTTATCATATTTCTTTTCTTTTTATTTCTTTTCCTACGAAAATGTCTTTTTTTGTTGCTATTTAGTCACAACATATCAAGACCAAGAGCCACTCGAGGATAAAGGTTAATTAGACGGAATGATTATCAGCCGGAAGATGAAGAACACTATGGGAGTACTAACATTGATCAATGCTATGGATTGCATTTGATTACTTATGGGACGGTTTAGGACAGAAAACTTGGATTCGAATGTTCAGAAAAACTCGTTTGCACATTGAAAAGCCCACTGGTTTCAATACAAAAGTCACACAGTATAACTGAGAAAATATTGACAATAAATACTTAGATTTGGCACCCAACCACCGATCTTTTCATCATTATGTAAAGTTTTCAAACCCCCTTTTTTACTGCATAAGTTTGGTTATTCGGACTACATTTCTCATCTTGAGTGTTATCCTCACAACGTTTCACCCGCTGTAACCTCCGGCCGTCTTCAGGTGTATCTCTTCGAACTCAAGAATATAACTGTCGAAGTCGGAAATCTGGACGGAATCTTGAATGGAACCCTTTATTTAATCCACGGGGGTAGCATGCTCTTGTTCCGTCAGCCATGACTGTGAGAAATCTTCAGTAATTCGCAATTCTTCGTATCGCCCGCACCGAGGATTGAACCTTAAACCTTCATATGACTATCACTTGGAACTGAACTTAACTTAGTACTATATTAACTGCGAATTACTGAATACTTCTTCCAGTCATGGCTGACGGAACAAGAGCATGCTACCTCCGTGGATTAAATAAAGGGTTACGTTCGAAATTCTGTCCAGATTCCCGAGTTCGACAGAAATATTCTCGAGTTCAGAGAGATACACCTGAAGAAAGCCGGAAGTTACAGCGGCCGAAACGTTGTGATGATAACACTCAAGATGAGAAATGTAGTCCAAATAAGCAAAGTTATGCAAATTATCAATCGTCATCTCAAAAATTCAGAAATATAAAACTTTTTTTACTTCTAGGTCACCATTTATTAAGGCCAAGAGCCACTCGAGGATGAAGGTTAATGAGACGGAATGATTATCGGTCGATGTATGAATAACACTATGGGAGTACTAACATTGATGAATAACACTATGGGAGTACTAACATTGATGAATAACACTATGGGAGTACTAACATTGATGAATATAATGAACTGCGTTTGATTACGATTGTTCCTTTGCGCACAATGTTTTCTCTTCTGTCTTTCTTTACCTTCATTATTTTTCGCTTTCTTCCTCTTCCTCTTCTTTTCTTTTTCTTATATTTCTCTCATTTTCCATTTTCTTTTTCCTCTTCCATTACCCACATTTTTTTTATTATTAGCCCCCCCCCCCCCGTCTTTTCATTTTTATTTTTACTTTTCTTCATCCCAAACAAAACACATTGCCACTGAGACGTTAATTAGGGGCAATGCCTATAGGGGCATCCTAAGTAGGGATTTATGCAGCGAAATGCTTGTTCACATGACATTTACATTTGTGCAAGTTGGTACATTCAGGGAAACAGTGAGCAGGGAGGTATTTCCAAAAGGGTAGCTGTTCGAAGGCAATAAACCATTATAGTAGAAAGTCTTCCGGCATCCGAGCACCTCTACAGTGGAGGAGTGGAATTTTGCTGATTGTCGTGTCGATCGGGTGGATTTACATCCAGGGTAAAACCAGTACAGCAATTTCGTCGTAACACATTCGATTAAAGTAATTGTAAAACAAGCACAAGGATGTAACATTGTGGCGATGGGACAGGGGCTGCAGCTTGGTAGATAGTGTGGAACCTATTATATTAGAATCTCTTTTTTTACCCTGTCTAAGAGAGAGAGGCTAATGGTTGGTGCACCAGCTCAGATGTGACAACAATACTCCATGCATGAGCGAAAGGTAACTTTATTTTGCTTGACCTTTTTTTTTGTACCCTTTCTTTTTTATTTTCTATTTTTCTTTAATTTCTTACATTTATTCCTTCGCTCTTTATTTCTTTTTGCTTTCCTTCATTCTTTCTTTTTCTTTTTTTCTTTCTTTCTTTTTTCTCTTTCTTTCTTTTTTTTTCTTTCTTTCTTTTTTTTCTATTTTTCTTTTTCTTTCCTTCATTCTATCTTTCTTTCTTTTTTTCTTTCTTTTTGTTTTCCTTCATTCTTTCTTTATTTCTCTTTTTCTTTCTTTCTTTTTTCTTTCTTTCTTTCTTTTTTCTTTTTTTCTTTCTTTCTTTTTTTTCCTTCATTCTATCTTTCTTTCTTTTTTTCTTTCTTTTTGTTTTCCTTCATTCTTTCTTTATTTCTCTTTTTCTTTCTTTCTTTTTTCTCTTTATTTCTTTTTTCTTTCTTTCTTTTTTTTCTTTTTTTCTTTCTTTCTTTTTCTTTCCTTCAGTCTATCTTTCTTTCTTTCTTTCTTTTTGTTTTCATTCATTCTTTCTTTATTTCTCTTTTTCTTTCTTTCTTTTTTCTCTTTATTTCTTTTTTCTTTCTTTCTTTTTTTCTTTTTTCTTTCTTTCTTTTTCTTTCCTTCATTCTATCTATCTTTCTTTTTTTTTTGTTTTCCTTCATTCTTTCATTCTATTTTTCTTTCTTTCTTTCTTATTCTCTTTCTCTTGCTACCCTCTTTTTATCTAATTTTCTTTCTTTCTTTTGTCTTTTTTCTTTTTCTTTCTTTCTTTCCTTTCATTCTTTAATTCTATTTTTCTTTCTTTCTTTCTTTTTTCTCTTTCTTTCCTTCATTCATTCTTTCTTTCTTTCTTTTTTGCTTTCCTTCATTTTTTCTTTCTTTCTTTCTTTCACTTTTATTTCCGTTATTTACTCTTTCTGCATTTCTCTCCATCTTTCTTAATCTCAAATTTCTTCTCTTTTTTTCTTTCTATTTCTTTTTTCCGTACCCCCATTCTCTTTCTCTTTCATTCCTATTTCATACATTTCTTCTTTCTTTCTTTTTTTCTTTCAATTTTATCGCTCTCCTTTTTATTGATTTCTTCTTTCTTTTTTTCCCAGGATTTTCCCTTTCTACCCCCTCTTTTTACTCTCTGTCACCCCTTTCTCTTTTCACTATTTCTGATCCCTGTCTTTTTTCTTTCCATATTCCCCTATCTCTCTTTTCCCTTTCTTCATCTCTTGTTTTTTTCCTCTTTTTTTTCGCTCCTTTTCTAATTTCTGTCACCCGATCCTTGTCCTGCACAACTCAATCCACATTAGGACGGTCGTTTCGTTACATTTATACAAAAACAACAAGAAGAAAGTTAAAGAAAAAAAGAAACATTCTGGTGACCTAATCTCCTTATACCCGGCTCAACTCTACTCCCACCACAACAGCAATCCGCCTGTTACCACCACTTTAATCCCCGATCAACCAAAAATCCCAACCAGTCAACGAAATACAAAAAAAATGCCAGATAAGCCATGAAAAATTTGATAAAAATTTCACAATCAATATTTTATTTATTTATTTAAGTTCACGCATTTGTTCATCAGTTATTGGTTTATCTTTCAAATATTTTTGTGTTTTGAAATCAGTTATTATTTGTATCGGGATTGTGTGGGGGAGGCGGCAGGGATTTTAGGATGTGATAAGTCTGGTCGTTATCAGGGCGAGTCTTCGACAGATACTGTGCCCTTTACCGCTGTAAACCCGACTTTACACACGCGCACACAGGCCTAATGGCTTTACCCGATGTGACAGGGATAATTCTCAACCTAAACTCCATCACACTTCTGACACCCAGGCAAAAACGCACACGTCACACCGCAAAAACTTCCATGCTATCTGTTTTCCTTATAAAACTATCAAACGGGTGGTGGTGGAGGTGGTGGTGGTAGACATAACACACACGCAAGACGTAATGACATCAACACATAACAAATTAATAATTTTTTATTTTCATGTTATTTATAAATGATAGCATTTATTGTTATTATATACGAGGCCACCTGTTTGGTCATTATTTGTTATATATATTATGAAATATATTCTTATATATATATATATATATATATATATATATATATATATATATATATATATATATATATGGAAAAAAAATATATATATGAATTCAAAGTAAATAACCTAAACACACATTAGGGCTGTCCGCGTTATAAATTATTTCGATGGTCTCATCAGACGCGTAAACGGCCACATTTCGGACAGCCCTAATGTGTGTTTAGTTTATTTCCTTTAAATTTATTGTGTGTGTGTGGTTCTTATAAATATATATATATATTTAAATGTATACTACTTATCATATCTGAAAATGTTTCAAATTGCAAGATCAATGAAGTTGTCTTACAAACTTCAGAGCATATACAGTTGATAGTTGCATTCCAATGACCATCGGAAAATCAATCTAAAACCATAAACAATAAATGAAAATTATTGTTTTGGATTGATTTTTTCCTATGGTCATTGAAATTCAACTATCAAATACATATAATCAGGGTTTTATGCGCTCCACTAATTTTGGAGCTGCTCCCGCTCCTGCTCCAACGCCCAAAACTGGAGCTGGCTCCTCTCACGCTTCCCATTTTCAAAAAGGAGCCGCTCCTGCTCCAACTCCTATAAAAAAGGAGCGGTATTTTTTCAGCGCTCCATAATAAAAATGTACCTTCTTTCATAAACATTATATTCTGCCAATGAGTGGTCGAAGGATAGGGGTGGGCGTCAAAAGATCTCGTCAATATGGGTTGAGATGTCACTTTAAGTGTAAGACCGTAAGATAATATTTGACAAAATCTCGCTAATATTTTGAGACTTATAGGAGAACATGTCGGACGAAGTATAGGATTATACGTAAATTTTCGTTTCCTGATATATAAAATAGAATTAGAAAAATCCCTGAAGTATTTAAAAACAATTTTAATATTCATTACATTAACAACCTATTTTGTCAGGAAAGGAAAATTTGACCCGATATATTTAGATTTGTTTTAAGTAAATAAAGTTTTACTTTTAAACATTATTAGTGATTATTTTCTTTTTAAAGAAAACATTTCTCTGGGAGAGGATAGACAGCCAGGACAACATTAATCGTCGTACTGTTGTTTAATATTTGTTTGTTTTACGAACGTAACTATATTGTATAATGTGTATTATTATTAACAACAGAGAAACGCGCAAGTACTTTCAAACAAATCGATTTATCCATTTTCTTTTCAATAGTACAATTTGGAGCGAAAAAAAAACCAATGAAGTTTATTTTTTAAAGATTGAATAAAAAAAATATTTCTCATAAGTTGTCAAAAAAAAAATTGTCAATAAACAATTCAGAGATCCATTTAATGTTTTAAAATTTCATACAAAATATCTGGCCTAGACCTTGGGAGTTGGAAAAATATCGGGTCAAATTTTTCTCCACCGAAAAATTAACTGGAGTAAGTTTTCCTAGGTCGGGCGAAAACATTTATTAAAATTAAAAATTTGAATAAAAAAGGTGAAAACGTCTATATTTGAAATCTCTAACAAAAACAAACTGTTTACAATTTTAATATTCGATCATAGATTTTTTAAGATAAAGAAAGATATCTAATCTACTTTCGCTTCTAAAAAGACAACAAATTAGCCAGAAAGTCTAATTAATTGCCTTTTTAAATTAAATAGTAAGATATTTTCTTTAATTTAATTAAGTTTAAACATCGGTTTAATTGTAGAATAGGGACCGCTCTTTTCTTTCGCTCATTTCGCTTGGTATTCGCCCAAATTTTGGATAAAACTGATTGTTGGTCTTAATTATATTTTTGGTCCTGAAATAAAATTCTCATTAACTTTTTAAAGTGTTGAAAATCTAACTATAATTCCAGGTTTTAATCGCTGGCGGCCAAGTTGGTTTTTATTGGTTTTTCCTTGGACTAAAGATGTTTTTTTTCCTTGGAGTAAATATATTTTTTCCTTGGACTAAATATATTTTTTACTGCTTTAACATTTTATTACACACAAAAACAAACTTTGAACATTCTATTTACAAAAGCTAGTTTTAACGGAATTTAACGAATTTAAAAGTAAACATGAAAAGGTGAAAACATACTAGTCGTGAATTTAAGAATAACAAAATGTCACCGAAAAGACGACGGGTATAAATGTGGCATAAAAGTTCAATTTGATATATGCTAAAAAATAAATTATAATTTTTTGTCCGGACAAAATGTACCATTTCAACCCAAAATCGATTTTATCGAACATTTGAGTGAATACCGAGCGAAATGGGTGAGAAAATCCAACGGCCCCTATAGTATAATTGAACCTGAAATTCTTTATTTAAAAACACGAATTAAAAGAAAAATTGGCTTATTTATTTAATCAGCAATAAAAATGTTCAAATCTATAAGAAAATAACTTCAAAGACATCTATATGGCGCATTTAAAGACATTTGACGCCAAATTGTTTCCTGTCTTAAGAACACTGTCCTATCAAAAATGTAGCACATAGATGTGAAAAAATCCGGAAAAGTTCAGTTTCTGTTTCATGTGGAACTCTCTCGTTCTTTCTCCCTCTCTCTCACTTCCTCTCCCTCTTCCTCTCTCTCTTCCCCTCTCTCTCACACTCTCCCTCACTCATTGACTCCACCCACCCAGAGGTTAATTGGCGACGCCGCGTCTCATTCATCACGCTGTCATTTTTGACGCATGTGTGTGTGAGAGAGAGAGAGAGAGAGAGAGAGAGAGAGAAACAGAGAGAGATTTTAACTTTTTTTTATTGTTTTCTTTTGTCCCTCCCACAGCCAGAAAAGTTCCATGACAATATTTATTTTTAAACATGATGAAATTAAAAGATAAGAGAATGATTATATATATATATATATATATATATATATATATATATATATATATATATATATATATATATATATATATATATATATATTGTTGGTGATTTTATTATTCCATTAATTGCAAAAAAACATATGCTGTTTCATTAGCACCCACAATGAACGCCAACTTTTCAAGCGACAATGGAATCCAAACTATATATATATATATACCAATATTTATATATATGTTGTGAACAGTTAAAAACTCAGCTAACATCATTTTTCTTTTTTCTTTTCTTAAATAAAACAATATTTTAAATAAACCTAATATTTTAAGCTAACCTAAACAAATATAAACAACTTTTCATTTTTTTCTTTAATCAGACATTTTTCCAACCATCGTGGGTGGTTAATAATAGAAACAAATATTGCAATTAAACGTATAATTAACTTTTATTCCTCAGTTTTTTTTTTCGAAAGTATCCGTTAAACTGGATAAGATCCAAAAGAATATAAACTTTAAATAAACCTTTTTAAAAAAAAATAATTCACCGAACAGCAAAGACGTCAAAAAACAAAAAAACACTCAGTAAATCATAACAGACTGACAAAATGTTATGACAAAGTTATTAAGATTAAGCCTCCATTTCTTTGCACATAAAGATACATTTCCGTAATTATTGAAGTTGGATAATAATAAAAAATATCATGTGAAAATAGCAACATTCTACAGTTAAATTTTTACTTATTAGAGATTTTTTCTTGGTATTATTGTTGATGACGGACCCTCATCTAAATCACGCCCACTCTCCAAAAAATTTAGATTAAACGTTTGGGTTAGGCCATTAAGTATTAGCACTCTGAAAAACCTTGGTATGAAAAAAAATAACAAAGATTTTAGAATCTAGATACACGGGCATAAAAAATAGTTTAGAAAGGGAAAAGAATGAGTGATTGACTCTCTGTCTGTCTGTCTGTCTGTCTGTCTGTCTGTCCCCAGTTTATTTAATGCCTCTAAATTAAAGAAAATACAACGAACGAGTAACCATTTTATTTATAAATATTAAATCAAAAATACTTAAGCAAAGAATAATACTATAATAATACACGAATCAGTAATCTGCATTCGTTTAATGATTATAAATTTAAAAAATACAACGAACATACGTAACCAATAATGTTTGTATAAATAAAATATTATGCTACACACATACTTCTATCCAGTCAAGCAGACTATCTAGTCTAAGAGAAGAAAAACAACATAACTTTCACTAATACACTTAGGAACGGTATGAATCCACTTATATCCTCCCCAAAGTTTTATTAATTAAATAGTAGGGTAGACTGTACTCTGAAACCTTGATTGGGCAACTTACCTCCCCTATCTAGAGTGCTAATTTTCGGAGTTTTTATTCAACAGAAAGATAGCAGTGTACTTTTAAAATAGGCCTTAGTAATTATCTCAGGTCAGCTAGTAAACATTTTGAATTCTCTCTCTCGCCCCCACCCCCGACCTGCACTCAGATGGTGTCAAAATCGTTTGTACCCCTAACTCAAATGTATTTCAACTTTCTTTAATCTTTCCACAGAAATAGAACGTTAATATTTCCGCTCAAGTCACTGACTGCAATAAACACTTTAATGACGCCTTTGACCTGTCTCATCGCTTGATAGCAAGTCGACGGGGTTGGCGGAGGGGGGGGGTAACGAATAAAACAGTAAAAAAAAGATAGCTAAAAACATTACAATTAAATCGTCTTCCTCCTGAGCCCCCTCCCTCTCTCTACTAGAGATGTAATTAAAAAAAATAATTCAGAGTAAACTCTGAGACTTTCTTTATTTTCCTTTATATTGCTGAATAAAAAACTGATGTTTAAAAAAAAAAAAACAAATAATTTTGGAGCGAGGAGCGCGGAGCAATAAAACCACGGCTCTTTAGTCCCAAATGGATTTGCTCCCGCTCAACTCCTGCTGAATATAAAATGAGCCCTCCTCTCCTTCGCTCCAGCAAAAAGGAGCGTGCTCCTGGAGCGCGCTCCTTTTTGGAGGGCTCTGTAAAGCCCTGCATATAATATATATATATATATATATATATATATATATATATATATATATATATATATATATATATATATAATTAATATTTCTGAAAAATATTGTTATTGTTCTCTTAAATTCAAGGATGGGCTTCTAAGCAACATTCCTTTCCAAGGAAAGTTGAACACTCTCTGACTGCTTGCTATACGTGTCAGCCAATTTCAAAATATAGACTTTAAATTCCCTTCTTTCCATGTTAATTAATGGTGACCTTGGGGTAAGAGCTTAGCCTGCAGAGTCGAAGATGACTTTGTCAATGGGTTCGAATCCTTAGACCAGTACTAATTGATATTTCCTACACTGATGATTGCATATAGTATGAACCACTAATGTTAAAATAATTAAAATCTATTTAAAATATTGTATGTATACGCATATATATATATATATATATATATATATATATATATATATATATATATATATATATATATATATATATATATGTATAAGACACATAATTAACCCTACAAAACAGTAACGGCCAAATATACACCCCTCATAAACATTGACGCACGGAACTTATATAGAGACATTTTTAAACAATTTTTAATGTTTAAATTTTTTTTCCAATCTTTAATCTCAGCTGTTACATTTCACCCTCCCATTTTCTCAAACCTTATTAAACCCCTCTAATACGAATTTTAAACAAATATACATAACACTAAGAAAATAACGTATCCAAACGAGAGTGATACGTGACTTTACATTTCTGAAACAGGTGACAACATAAGCTGAAGAGAGCCGGATGGTTAAGTCCGTCTGAACTTGAAACCAACGGTACTAATGTTGTACTAAATTTTCTGTACCAGAAATATATATATATATATATATATATATATATATATATATATATATATATATACATATATATATATATATAAAATAGACATTTCTTTCTGTTGCCTTTATTTTCAGTGTGCACTTATGCTCCATTCTCTGTAACCCACCTATCAGCTAAAAATATTAGAAACTATATGTATTAATCCGAGGAGATCTTCTCTTAGTAAACTGAGAGAAATTCTTCTTGTGCTTAATGTAATTTCTATTTAATATATATAACAAATCACCCCGGCCTAACTAATAAAGAAAAAAACGTTAAGGCAAAATTAGACATCATCCTTCTTTATTCTTCTATAGTGAGAGACTAATTCGAATGTTTTTGTTTGTAGAATGATCTCTTTATTGGAGCCAGATTTCTTTGGCCTCAAAATACGGCAGTTTCAAATATAATTTCTTTATTGGAGCCAGATTTCTTTGGCCTCAAAATACGGCAGTTTCAAATATAATTTCTTTATTGGAGCCAGATATCTTTCGCTTGAGAATTTTTTTCGAGGCCTGCAAACAGCCAGCAGTCGTTGGGGGCCTAATCTCGAGAATAAGGTGGATGCGGAAGCCATTCGAGGTGAAATTCATATAGATATGTCATCGTTGCGATCAATTTGTTACACGGTGCATTGTCTTGGTGAAAGAGCACTTTTTTCTTCTTCATTCGTTGTGGTTTTCTTGGCAATTTCTGCCTTCCAACGCACCAATAATACTATGTAATATTCGTTATTGATGGTTTTTTTTTTCTCAAATTGATCGGTGAATAAAATACCTTGCTTATCCCAAAACCTGGCTTGCTAATGATCACATTGAACGTCTTTCGCTTGTTGTTGTTCATTCAGCTGTCTGCTGATTTGACACCGGAGTTAAGGGGTTCATCTATGGTTCATCTATTGTCACATATTGACGCGAAACACTTCTATTTATTGCATTGAAACAGTTGCAAACAACAGTTGGTTTTTGATTGACTGTCAGCAAACGCGGCAACCACGCGGCATCCACTTAAAACACGATTTTCTCATTGACAAATGTTCAAGTAAAATAATAAATACACTGCCTTCTGATATCTTCAAACCCTCTGCTATCTAAGGAAACTTCAATCTACGATCTTACAAAACGCGTTTGTGGGCTGTTTTGATGTTTTCCAGGAAAACTGACGAATTTGGACGACCTAAGCGTACAACATCATTTGTATTTGTACGAATGTGCTTGAAGGTAGCATACCACTTCAACCATTATTTACGGCGGAGTAGCGTCTGTATATCACTTATAACGTATTTTCCCCCATCATAAGCAATGCTTTATCAACACGCGAAATTCAAATTTTTCCATTGTTTTGAAAATTTGCAACCGTACCTTAATGTAAATTACTGTAATTTGTAAACGAATAATTTGACACGTGTCATTTGACGGCTAGTACTTTATAAAAATCATATGGATCTTTTTAATTAATGGCATCATCTATGTGTCAAGCTCGGGACTTATTGAGTGATATATATATATATATATATATATATATATATATATATATATATACATATTCCTTTTTTTCCTTCTTAAGTGATTTCTTACTGGGTCAATCCCATGTGGAGTATTGTCAGTTGTTGAGGTCAATATATTATGTTTTGTATCTCCTCTGATGAACTGCATAGGAAAATACCTTGCTTAGGTAGCGAAACATGTGTAGGGAACAATAATATTACAAAATAAATAAATGATAAAATGAAAGATTTTTTCGTTGTGATGAATCCTCTCTTGAAAAAAAATATCGGTGCACTCTCCAAATATATATATATATATATATATATATATATATATATATATATATACACACACACACACACACACACACACACATATATATATATATATATATATATATATATATATATATATATATATATAGCTGTGGGGATAGAGTGATAGCTTGCGGAGTATAGGCTAAATCTGTGAAAGAAGTTCGCACCCTGCGACCGTCTGTGATTATCACTTCCTACACTGATGAGAGCAATAAGCTTAAAACGCCGGCGTATGTAGGTAATAATAGTAATTTAATATTTATTTATAAATATTGTTATGAATCTCCTTCAAGAAATTAAAGTTGAGCACTGTCCGTGGATGTAAAATGTAGACTGTCACTTAGATTTAAGAAAAGTTCCGAAAACATTCGTGAACCCTAACACGACTGTCTTTCATCTGCTGCCCGCTTCACCAAAGAACCAAACAGATAGAACTTAATTTCCTCTGAATCACGTGGGAGTTTTCGGTGGCCGTGGGAATAGAGCAATATCTAGCGGAGTCTAGGCTAACTCTGTGAACGACGTTTCGCATGCAAGTGACTCGAGTTTTGAATCCTGAGTTCGGATATGTTCTACTGATGAGCCCAAAGGAAGGCGAAACTCGAGTCTAGGACTTCCGGTTTGTGTCCGTAGCGGCGTTGTCTGATTGTGGAAATAATTGTATATATCATCTCACATTCATATATATATATATATATATATATATATATATATATATATATATATATATATATATATATATATATATATATATATATCATATTCGTTTTACATGCTGGAATGTGTTTAACCGCTTTGAGAAATTGACTTCCAAACTAAACTATCCCCGATGGTCTTTATTTATTCCTCTTTTCCTTTTTTATCACTTTTTTCCCATATTTTCCTTCGTCTTCCCCTGTGAACTACACCTGCTACTTCTGATAATTCTGATGGTATTTACTTCCCCTGTGAACTACTTCAACTTTTCATAGGTTACTAACCGTAGAACTCTCATCTATTCTTCAAACATGGCCATAAAATCGAAGTTTCCTGTCTTGCAAAATCTCCTTATACTATTCAGATTTAATCTTCCTCTGAGAGCGTCACCAAATCTAAGCTTGTATTTAAGACTCACATTACACATCCAATCGTATTATTATCATATCATTTCTCGCCATCCAACGCACGTCTTCAACTATCACTGGCCAGGCTTCACTTCCATACTTCCATAACACTGCTTACACCTGTCTTATAGACTTTTCCCTTGGTCGACAGTGGCAACGCTTTTCTGGTTAGTAATGGCAGATAAAAGTATGATGCAGTACATCCGGATGTACTTTCTGTAATTTCCCTAAATGCAGTAAATAAAATCCCAGAGCAAATAAAAGGGTTATTTGTTGTTCTTTTAATTTCTTTAAAAATTCCACCCACAAAAAGAAAGAAAAAGAGAAGATCAAAATCTCTGCGAGTGCTACTGCCACCACTCCAATATCACTATGTAATGCGCCAAGACGAACAGCTGTTTCTGTTGACGAAGACAACGACAGGTAATCGCAATGTTACATTCAAATAAATCAATAAATGTATTAGGTTGTTCATACGGCAGCATCGCGTTGACACATCTGTTCTCGTTAGATCACCGAAGTTAAGCGACGTGGAGCTTGCCCAATACCAGATGGGTGTCCATTTGGGAATGCTAGGCGCTGTATGTCATCTTCTTATGATAGGCTGGGGACCACTTGTGAATTTTAACTTGTGAAATGTAAACTTCCTCCTTGGGAAGAAAGCCGGCATAGCCCGACCAGGTTTAATTCCACATCGATATTACCCGTTAATTTTTAGATTGTTCGGACAGTAATGCCCGATTTCATCAATAAACATTTATTTATTGAGTCATTACGAGACATATTGATCGAACTTGTTGACCTTACCCATTTGCTTCGGATGCTCGGATACTGTTGTAATACTGACATCAGGTGCCTCAGACATTTCTCTGACATTTTGACGTGGGTTTTGTTTTCAAATATTCATTGTAAAGACTGAATCACCCTCTTGTACCTCCTTTATCTTCAAGGCGCTCATTACAACTATGGAATCTCTGAAAGCATCTTCGTACTGTTCGATCACTTACGGACCCTTCCACCACGAGTTGCTTATATTGGCGGCCATTTTGGAAAGCATTGAAAAGAAGGGTACACGCATTTATTCTTTTTTCGACTTTTTTTATTAAGGGCTCGTTAGATTCTTCAAGATTTCATTCTAAAAGAAATTATTGAAAATTTATTAAAGAATGTGCAGTACTAGTTCAGCATGTAAAATCTACCTATCTATCTATATATGTGTCTGCCCCATAGAAAAAATGTTAGAGAATCTACATAAAATTTAAATGTGTATTCTTATGTAAAATTAACCGGGGAAGATAATGGAAGTATTCCCGAATCGCTAAGGGGTCTATGAAGCATATTTCGTCAGGGGGGGGGGGGGGGAGCAGATTTTTCACTGTAATTTCACTGTATTTCTTTCCGATCGGCATTTTCATTCAAAATGATATAACAGTTCCGAAGCTTCTGTTCGGACTAGGGAGGAGGTGGCAAGAAACTCTGAAAGAGTGGTTTAAGTAGTGCTCTGGAGGCGTCCTTAATTTTGTTAGTGTGGGTTAAGTAGCGCTATAAATGGGAGCAATAAATGTAAGATTACAGTTTTACATTTAGTAAGTTGTATATCTTAATACAAATGTGCTCAACATCCTAGATAGAGCAGTTGTGTTTTATTGCAGCGTTGCCCGGGAGAAAGAACCTCTCTGTCTTTTGTTGGTGTTTCCCGGGAGGTATACTAGTAATAATGCAGTATTATAATGGTAAGTAGGATAAGTTAATCTAAAGTGCTTAATATCATATGTAGAGCAGGTGTTCTTATTTGGTGTTGTCCGGGAGTCATCAATATCCTAGATAGAGCAATCTTATATAACGCAGGTGTTTTTAAACGCCGCGTTGCACTAGACAAAGATTTTCCATGTATTTTGTAATACTATTGTATACCAAAAACACTCTATTGTATACCAAAAACACTCTATTGTATACCAAAAAACCACTCTATTGTATACCAAAAAGGCACTCTATTGTATACCAAAAACACTCTATTTTATACCAAAAAGGCACTCTATTGTATACCAAAAAAGGCACTCTATTGTATACCAAAAAGGCACTCTATTGTATACCAAAAACACTCTATTGTATACCAAAAACACTCTATTGTATACCAAAAACACTCTATTGTATACCAAAAAAGGCACTCTATTGTATACCAAAAAAGGCACTCTATTGTATACCCAAAACACTCTATTGTATACCAAAAAAGGCACTCTATTGTATACTAAAAAAGGCACTATATTGTATACCAAAAAGGCACTCTATTGTATACCAAAAAGGCACTCTATTGTATACCAAAAAAGGCACTCTATTGTATACCAAAAAGGCACTCTATTGTATACCAAAAAGGCACTCTATTGTATACCAAAAAAGGCACTCTATTGTATACCAAAAAAGGCACTCTATTGTATACCAAAAAAGGCACTCTATTGTATACCAAAAAAGGCATTCTGTTGTATACCAAAAAAGGCACTCTATTGTATACCAAAAAAGGCACTCTATTTTATACCAAAAAAGGCACTCTATTGTATACCAAAAAAGGCACTCTATTGTATACCAAAAACACTCTATTGTATACCAAAAAGGCACTCTATTGTATACCAAAAAAGGCACTCTATTGTATACTAAAAAAGGCACTCTATTGTATACTAAAAAGGCACTCTATTGTATACCAAAAAAGGCACTCTATTGTATACCAAAAAAAGGCAATCAGTATCCTAGATAGAGCAGGTGTGTGCAATAATACATAATACATTTTAATTGTGGTATATGCTTGATGGAGAAAGGGGCGACAAAAGATTTAGCGTTGCCCGGAAATATACCAAAATAAATATAGGTTTCATTATATTATTAAGGGGGGAAGATTAGAAACTCGGCGTTTGTCAGAAATAAATAAAAACAAATATAGATTTCGTTATATTTTTGAGAAAGTAAGTGGGGTAGAAACTCGGTGCTGTTCGGGGGCAATAACTTTTAAACTTAAAGCTCAGATGAATGGCTTACATTATTATTATTTTCAATACATTAAAACAAGAAAAGGGATTGGGCTGGGCGGAGGTGGAAGTAGGAAGAGGGAGCGGGATATGGAAAAGCAGGGAAGGGGTAAGTCAGAAAGATAGAGAGACGGATTGAGATAGGTAGAGAGATAGGAGTTTTAATATCAAGATGTTACACACACTTTTTAACATCTTCTATTTTTTATGGCTCCAGAGCAACACCGGGTATACCTGCTAGTATATATATATATAAAACTCAATGATGTTTGTGTGTTTACTATAGAAAGAAAGCTTAGAGAATCTACATAAGATCTAAAAGTTCATTCCTTTGTAAAATTTACAGGGGAAGACAATGAAAGTGTTCCCGAATTTCTAAGTGCACCTCAAACGGGGCTATTAGGATATGACCCCCTGTAAAACTTCAAAAATAGTCTTATTTTGTATGAAATAATTATCATATGTATGAAATTTTCTGTGGAAGATAATGGAAGTGATCCCGAAAATATATGGATGACTCGTCCCACTACACCTAGCTACATTGTGTGCATCCCGGTCACGTCTTTTCTGCGTGATGTCTCGCCAGCCAAGAGACAGAACATCTTATTTCGGACGTCACGTGGTTTCGATAACTTGTGCTTTAGGGTCACATTCTAACAACAGCCCTCGTCATCTAACGAGTCTTTACTAAGAATTCGAATATATAGAATATCTATAAAATGCGTGTGGCTTAATTACTTTCTAAGTGTGTTCGAAAAATATGTAGAAGTTTTAAAAAGAAGAAAATCTACATACTTTTAGTAAAAAATTATAACATTTTTATATTACAGGGATTTATGAAGATTGATAAAATAAAACATTTCGTAATATACAATAACGTATGTCTAAATGAAAACATGCTGCCTAAATACTCACACAATATATATATATATATATATATATATATATATATATACATGTACACACACACACACACACATATATATATATATATATATATATACACATGCACACATGTACATATATATATATATACACATTTACACACACAGATGTAGGTAAATATAATTTCATATTTAATATATATATATATATATGTATATATGTGTGTGTGTGTGTGGGTGGGTGTGGGTGTAGAAGTAGCTTAATATAGAGGCTGTTCATATATATATATATACACACTTCACACACACAAATATATATATATATATATATATATATATATATATATATATATATATTGTGTGTGTGTGTGTATTTAGGCAGCAATGTTTTCATTTAGACATACATTATTGTGTATCACGGAATGTTTTTGTTTCATCAATCTTTATATACATATATTTATATGACCGTACTTCAACCTGCCCGCTACATGGGAAAACTTCCACTACTGCCCCGCTATTTACATGTTTTCTCGCAAACTCTCCTCACCTACTCGTGCGCATTTTTAAAATCCTACCACTACTGCCCACTTCTGTATATATATATACATACTTCATATCTCTGTTTATAATGTATCTGGCAAAAGCCTGGATGAAATATTTTAGGCGAAATATCGATCCATACATATGTTGACTTCATTGTGTTCCTTTTGGGTTGTTTTATCCTTTGTTTTCATTTTATTTCACCTAAATAGTCTGTCGGATTGTTCATCCACCATTACACACACACACACACAGACAGACACACACATAAATTATCGCCTGATTAAAATTCGCTTTCTTTATAAACACTTAGCTATATGGACTGCCAGTTGAAACAGCTTAAAGTGTCGGCTCACATAATTAAGGGTCTAGAAAGAAAACGAATATTAATGAGGTAATAATTTATTGGATTACAAATCAAAGCCATAAATAATTATTATCATAACATACATGGAAAACACATGTTATATATATATATATATATATATATATATATATATATATATATATATATATATTAGTGTTTCATAATTTAATGAGAAATGAATTGCTTATTATTTTCTTATAGTAAAGAATGGAATTTCTTTTTGTTTTGTAAACGCATTAACAAACTAGATCGTATTTCAGCTGGTTAGAGTTAGGGTTAGAGTTAGGGTTAAGGTTAGTGTTAGGGTTAGGGTTAGTGTTAGGGTTTAAGTTAGGGTTAGGGTTAGGGTAGAGTTAAAGTTAGGGTTTTAGTTAGGGTTAGAGTTAGAGTTAGGGTTAGAGTTAGAGTTAGAGTTGGAGTTAGAATTAGAGTTAGAGTTAGAGTTAGAGTTAGGGTTTTAGTTAGAGTTAGAGTTAGAGTTAGGGTTTTAGTTAGGGTTAGGGATAGGGTTAGAGTTAGAGTTAGAGTTAGAGTTAGAGTTAAAGTTAAAGTTAAAGTTAAAGTTATAGTTAGAGTTAGAGTTAGAGTTAGAGTTAGAGTTAAAGTTAGGATTAGAGTTAGAGTTTGAATTAGAGTTAAAGTTAGGATTAGAGTTAGAGTTAGAGTTAGGGTTAGAGTTAGAGTTAGAGTTAGAGTTTGAGTTAAAGATATAGTTATAGTTATAGTTAGAGTTAGAGTTAAAGTTAGGATTAGAGTTAGAGTTAGAATTAGAGTTAAAGTTAGGATTAGAGTTAGAGTTAAAGTTAGGATTAGAGTTAGAGTTATAGTTAGAGTTAGAGTTAAAGTTAGGATTAGAGTTAGAGTTAGAATTAGAGTTAAAGTTAGGATTAGAGTTAGAGTTTGAATTAGAGTTAAAGTTAGGGTTAGAGTTAGAGTTAGGGTTAGGGTTAAGGTTTACAATTAGGACATATTTAATAAACAACTTATTTATATAATCTGTTCGCGCGATCAAATTCAATAAGAAAATTATTTCGATTTTAAAACCTTTATCGAATGAGAAACAGCTAAAGCCGAATCGGTTGTTTCGCATTCAAACGTATTTTCAGAGATTCTAATATCCTTTTCAAAGTTTTTTCTGACGGTTGCTATTTTGAACTACGGTAGACCATAATTGCTAGAAGAGAACAGATCTTTCTCGGTTTGTTTAAAAATAAACGAATTTCTCCTATTGCTTCCGCGAGCATTTTAACGATGAAAGCCTCACTCGCCTTTTAATTATTTTTCTAACAGTTAATATTTTAAAACTAGTCGGAGACTCGCAGGAAATTACACGGCGCTTTTTACACCATTTTGGATAATTTGCTGTTAATAATAATATTCCTTGCAAAATAGTAAATGTTGGTCAAGTTCAATGTTATTAAAAAGAAAATAATGACTCTTTCTTCTTTTATAAAAATAATTGTTAGTATCAGCTAAATATTCGTTGTTTCTGTATTTTTGAGGACAGATGAAATATTCATTTTTATTTTAGAAGAGTCCGACTTTAACGGGTAACAAGTAACAATAATAAATAATAAATATTAGTAATAAAAAACCATAACGATATAACAATAGCTCACTGAAACGTAACTTACAAAACTTCTTCAAATGAATAAAACGAATGTCACTTTTTGAAATGCATCTATTTAAAAATGTGTACTTATGCAGTTTACGGACCGCGTTATCGTCGGCACATTCCGGCAGGTTACGTTAACTGCTGGAAGGTGCCGAACGAAAACTTCGGGTTTTTGTGTTAAAAACGTTGGGTTAGGGTAAGGATTTGGGTTAGGGTTAGGGTTAAGGTTAGCTCATAGAAATCACTTCTTTTCGCCTAGCAGTTTTATTTTTTTGGCAAAGGCCAAGGAGACTCAAGCCTTCCCAACTCAATTAGAATCAGGCTGACTTTAACCAAATTTCAAAAAGTGTTTAATTTTCCACAATATTTTTATCGCCTTTGTCAATTTTCGGCTGCTGCGATTTCATTGACTAAGCGTTTCGCAACATGCCGGAATCTGCCGACGACTCGTTGGTTTTAAGGCGGTCCGTAAACAGCATAAGCACCTAAAATTGTACTGTTCTAGTCGACAGGACGATATAATTTGATCTAGGAACAATTCATTTTAAAAAAGGTAAACTCGAATTTTTTTACCGTAACAACATCAGAACAATCTTTGCTGATCGGGAGATCTTATTTTTTAAATGTGTGAAAGGTGATAACGTAATATGGACATCACATGCTTTAGTATGTGGTCCAGAATTACTAGAAGTAAACACATTTTTATCTCAATTACTTAAGGATAAATAGTTTTGTGATACATTTCTACGTTAACATGAATTCTGAGTTTATGATGTTTAGGCTACTGTTTCGGTGGGACAATTAGGTTCGGATACAATGTACAATGTTCAAACGCTAATATTTATGAATTACACTGTTCTGGTCAGACTTTTGGACTTTAAGTATCCATTAATAACAACAAGATATGTTATATATTAAGGTGGCTTTCAGGGACAAGGATACTAAGTGAGTCCTCAGGGGTCTCAGGAGTTCAGATTTGATATAAATGGGAAAACTTGAGCGGAAGAGAAAAACAGAAATCAGGGGGCATGCGGCCATGGAACGAAAGACAGAATTTGTTTGGCGGCAAGAAGGATAGATGTGTTGGCATGTAACTCTTATAAATAGCATTCACTTTTCTCTCTCTTTCTCTGCCTGAAGCATGCACCTAAGATAAAGTACTATCGGTTTGGGATATAAATGCTTCTATGTCAATTAATTATATTGGATGACGGATCATCCGCAGATACGTCCCTTTGAAGAAGCAGAAATGAAGAGGGGATGTCTCGTAGCTCATCGCACAAGCTGGCCAGCGAAGTTACGAAGTGAAGGATGCTTTTGGCTGTTTTGTAGAAGTAATACCGAGACTACTTAGGTTGGGTCACGCCTTGGATGACGTTTAGTCTACACAGAGCATTTATTTATTATTGATTCCTTTGGAAGGGTACACGATGGGATTGAGGGACGCTGTTTAACGGTGGAATAAAAAGGGGAAATCGTTTACATCTTGGCCTTTTGGCTAAGATGAAAGTGTAGTATCTGTTCCGATTGATACTGCACCCCATACTGGTATTGTCTTGTCCTTCGGGGCTTGACTTACGCCGGCCAATGGGTCTGTCCGGCGCAGTTCTAGGAGGTCCACCCTCCCAGGCTTTGCCTCCCCTCTTTGGGGAGGAGTAAGTTTATTGCTTACTGTCTGAGGCGCCCCTACCGGGGAATGCCGACGGAGTTGCCCAGGCAATTTTTAAATGGCCAGAGTGCTCACCTCTCGGGCGCTGGCTTTTCAAACCCCACTTTCCCGACCCGACCTTCGGTCACATCTTACTTGTGGGAGTAGGATAAAAACTGGCCTTGTGCCTAACTCCTGGAGAGGAGTAAATCAATATTGTATAAATATTTTGGGGCACTGCAGATGTGGCTTTACTCTAAGATAGTATTAGCTTATGGAAGAATACGGGAATTGAGGTAATAAAAATTGGGTTTCTGTTTCTGTTTCTCATCATGAAAGATAAACTAAGTAGAAATTAAGTTGTAAATATATTAAGGATGTATATTTAAATACAAATGAAAATAAAGTAATATTATATATTGAGGTAGCTTTAAGGGAATAGGATAAAAAACTGAGTCGTCAGGGTAATCAGATGGTAAGATGTTGACATACATAAGTAAACGTAGGTGGAAGATGAAAAGCCGAAGTAAGAATCGAGCTAACTGAAGTGTGGCAGACATAATTCGTTGTGAGTCGAGACGAACAAGGGTGTGGGCTTGTAGCTCCTAAATAGCACGAATTGTCTCTCTTTTTATCTCTGCCCGAAACATGTATCTAAGATAAAGACTGTTAGATAAAACGGATTTATATCTAGAAAACATATTAAAAGGGAAGTAACTCTTTGCTTTGGTGATCTCTTCTGCCTCAAAGCGATTTGGAGGGTAGAGTTATGCCCCTTGCAAATTCTAGATAATCTTAGATTAACACGTGTTACAGAGTTCTCTTCAGATAAGACGTTTTGAACTAAAAAGTCATTTTTTTCTTATTTGTAAATGGAGAATAAATGTTAACTGTTAATTCATACAGGCGTTTTATTCAATTCTTTTTTATATTCGTTTGTCAGTTAATTATAATTAATGTGAAATCGGCTACAAACATGCCCTTTATGAAGCAGTATCTACCAGAGATGTATCCAGCCTAAAAGAACAGATCAGCCATTCAGACTATTCTTGTTTTTACCCCTTATTCTATTTATCTCATAAATAACTCATCATCATCATACCGATATTGGAGTAACTAGACCCCCCCCCGGTGATATACGGTTAAATAGTATAGTGGGTACGTTTGCTAGTATTCATCTGATGATTTGAATTCGCGAGCCAACGTTGACGCGTACGCAGGAAATTAGGTCAGTGAGCGCACTCAATATCATTGGACCTACCGTGTACTGAAAACGGACGTGACGTCACATGGATAAGAGAGAGAGAGAGAGAGTAAACGAGAGGAGAAAAGCAGTTCATAGGAAATCCTGGGGCAAACATCACGTGTAGAGAATGACTTAAGATCCACGATAAACTAAAGGGTCAAAGGGGCCACAAATATCCGTGGCTTTAAACGTCCCCCAACACTAGCCGAAGAGCTGGCAATATATTAATAAATGGTCTTTTCTTCGAATTTAGAATATCCATCTTTTCTTTCGTGCTGTTGTGAAACTTTATTTCCAGTCACGGAAAGAAAAGAGGATCATGATGTACGATTGGACTGTACCGTTATTATTTGCAGTCTATAACAAGGTATGCTCACTATCACTGTATTTTATTTATTCGCTATCTATATATTTTATTTGATTGTTAACTACGACGCATTAGACATCCCCTAATAGGGGAGGTATACTTAATATGACAATAATAAAACCACCATATTAGAATAACATGAAGCCGTCTAGGTGTTACAATGTATTTCAATTTTCAACTCAGGTTCGATCAGCATCTCAAGTATGTTATACGAAGGTTGCATATATAAAAATGTATTGAACAAAAAGGAGCAGTCGCATAGAAAACCCACACAAAGAAAGAAACATTTTAAAGTTACTGGTTACGTGCGTGGGCGTGGAGAGAGAGAGACAGACAGAGAGAGACAGACAGACAGATAGAGAGATAGATTGTCTTGTTATACCTAGGTATATTGTGCGCAACCGCCACACCACCTATGGACCTCTTCGGAGGAACGAACATGTTTTCCCTCCGCCTGCTTAAGTTGTCAGCTGAAACTACACATACTCTGTCTCCACCGGACGTCACGTGATTCTGTCGACACCTGTGTCTGGGGGCCACCTCTGACCCATAGGTGTAACTTAACCATTTATATTCAAACTTAAAGCCTTCGTTATGTAGTTTATGGGCGGATATCTTCCCAACTATTTAGAAGTGTTTTAATCGAAAAGTTTACATAATTAAAATAAATGAATCGACCGTAGTCAAGGGAGAATCAAAGGCTCACATTCTATTGGCTATTATACTTATATGTTAGGGGGACGTTACTTCTTTCACCGGATTGCTCGACTTACTCTTGATTCTCACCCCAAACCGGCTCCTTTGGCATAATGGTAAAATTGTTCGCTAATGGGCCAGGAGACTAATGTTCAATCCTCGGCCGAGACATACAAAAAACTTTTTTTTAAAAATCGTACTTGATTCTATCCTTTCTAAACACTCAACCTTATAAGGGGAATATTAAGTGTAAGTGGAATTATCCAGGGGAATTCTCGATGTAGTAGCTAATGAAAAGGTAACATTTGGGTTACCCTCGACTACGGTCGACAACTTTACTTATTTTACACACCTAATAATGCGAGGAGGCATCAAGTACTATTTTTGAGTATTTTAATTGATCCGACCAAGATTGAAACCCGGTCACCCGATCCATTAGCGAACAATTATGCGAAAGTTCACTACAAAAAAACTTAAAAACCGAGAAAATTTGACACCGAAGTGAAACTCTTGAAACATCCGACACCACCGCTAGATTTGACAGTTTGTTTTATACAATGAAAGTTTCAGATTCAATTCCAACCAATAACTATATGTCTAGAGGAAGTTGACATTAATGCGTTTCACAAGAGATTAGTTAAGACTTTTTTCATGAATAAATAAATTAATAATAAAAAACAAACAAACAAAGAAATCCGACCGCCAAAACATGGCTAATGAGAATTGTTCAATTTTCGTTCTTGCAATGCGAAAACAAATGGTGGTTATACAATGATATTAATCATGTTTATTTGCAAATATATATTTTATTTTATTTTTCTGCCTTCGTTTATCGTGAGTGTTTTCTTCTTTTTATCGCCCCGTTTCACCATTGATGTATTTCCTTTCCTGTTTTCTATCGTCACATCTGTGTATTCCATTCGCTGTCAGTAGAGAAAAAAAAAACTTGTCGCAGCTGTTAACGAGCCAATAATATATGACTTTGTCACAATTTCGCCATAGACATAACAGCGTCGCGTTCGCCTTATTTTAGCGTCGTTAATAGTAGATATTGTTTGCACTTGAACTATTAAATGCTACTAAAACACTATCCGTAGAAATTCCACGGTGTTACTATAAAGTTTTTCTTTTGGTGTGTACTTAAAAAAATATATTTTTAAAAACTTTTAATTCATCCCAAACAACCAAGCTCTAGCCCCTGTCCCATCGCCGCAATGTAGCATCCTTGTGCTTGTTTTACAAATACTTCAATGGATTATGCTCCAATGAACTGGCTACTCTGGTGCCCCCTCGACGTAAATTCACTGGACCAACTCGACAATCAGCTAAATCCCATCCATTCACTGTGGAGGTCCCCAGATGTCGGAGATCCTTCTACTCCAATAGTTTCTTTCCTCGTGCTGCTGGCCTCTAGAACTCCCTCCCTGCCCCCTGTTTTCCCTACGGTACTGACATGCAGAAATTTAAAACTAATGTAAACAGACATCTCGCTGCGCAGCTCCCAATTCAGGTTGACCCCCCAAACCTCCCTTTTTTCTCAGTAGCCTTTTACGTCTACAGTGGCGTCCTGTCTTGTTTGGGGTGAACTATGTTAAAACAAAAAGAAGAAAAAGGTATATTGTCACTGAGACGCAAGGGGTTACAGTGTCTAGGGGTCAGATTTATAGGGGGCATCTTAAGTAGGGAGTTGAGTAGAAAGACGTTTGTTCACATTACATTTAAATTTCTGCATGTCGGCAAACCGATGCGGGGAAAGCATCTATTAGTGTAGAAAGTTTTCCGGCATCTAGAGTACACCTACAGTGGAAGGGGTGGGATTTTGCTGCTAGTCAGGTTGGTATTTACATTCAGTTCAGTTTGTTTTGTTTCTGATATAATTCTGAAACTCATTATCGACTTTAATCGATTTATTGGTTATCTTCATTTGGCTGTTTTACGGCATATTTTGATTACTTAATATCAAAGTATAATAGAAATTATAGATGATTGGTTGGTTGATTTCTTTTCTATATTTTACGACATATACCTGCCAGTATCCTATATCTCAACAAAGCTGCTATTCGCCCGTGCATGGAGTATTGTTGTCACACCTGGGCTGGTGCACCAACCACTAATTACCACCCTCTTGGACACGGTACTAAAAAAGAGTTTATAACCTAATATGTCCCGCACTGTCTACCAATTTTCATCCACTGTCCCATCGCCGCAAAGTTGCATCCCATCACTGGCTGTACAAATATTTCCACGCAATGTGCCCCGACGAACTTACTTGTCCCCTCTCAACGTAAATATCACCTATCAACCAGACTAGCAAAAACATCCCAACCCTTCACGGTTAAGGTACCCAGATACCGGAAAACCTTCCCCTCTAATAGCTTCTTTCATCATTTGTAATTCCCTCTCTGCTCCCTTTTGTTCTCCAACTGTACCAACTTGCAGAAATATAAATGTAATGTGAACAAACATCTTGCTAACCACTATGGATTTCCTCTATAAACCTGCCCCTTAATCACAGTAGTCCCTTACGTTTCAGTGGCAATATGATTTGTTTGGCGTGAATAAAAGTTAATAGAAATTTATTGCCATAAATATATTTTCATAACTTACTATATATATATATATATATATATATATATATATATATATATATATATATATGATCATTTTTATTTATACAGGCATGTACAAAATCTTCGACACTGGCATGTCGATGTTATCGATCAACAGCTGTTAGAAACTGAGATCTCACTAGGGATATATATATATATATATATATATATATATATATATATATATATATATATATATAAATGATGACCATTTGGGAATACTAGGCGATGGTCACATAGCTATGGGCAAATAGCGTCGCCAATCCGCAGTGCCTAGCGTGGCGACTATGGCAACAAAAACAAGTGTATGACAGTCACCAACAAGGTGGACGGAAATCAGAGATCAAAACCATATATATATATATATATATATATATATATATATATATATATATATATATAGAGAGAGAGAGAGAGAGAGAGAGAGAGAGAGAAAGAGAGAATGAAAGGTCCACACTTGGAAGCGTTGATGAAATGGCAATAATAAGGAGAATATTTTGAAAGAAATATTTTTAAAAACCTGGATTACGAATTTCTTTATGTTTTTAAAATAAATTATTTATTTATCTAAAAAACTTGAGCACTTTCGGTGCTATACACCCTTGTCAAAAGTATAAGCATATATGTTTCTCTTCTTTTTCGTTTAATCCTTTTTGATTGAGACATATTTATCGCAGTCAAGTTGAAATTCGTCTTGATGTTATCGACGATTAATGTTGCTATGCCAGTGTATGTAGCACGCGGTTACGTAAATAGAATTGAATGAAAAGTCTACACTTGGAAGCGTTGAGGAAATGGCAATAATAATAAGAATATTTTGAAAAATCTGGACAACGCATTTCTTTATGTTTTTAAAATAAATAATTTATTTATTTATCTTAAACACTTAAGCGTTTTCGGTGCCACACACACACACACACACACACACACACACACACACATACATATATATATATATATATATATATATATATATATATATATATATATATATATATATATATATGAACCTTTTTTCGGCGGCGGGTATTTAATATTTGTTTTCAAACAAAAACACTATTGTCAACCATTAGTTGATTTGTTTGTTTTCCCGTTTTACGCAGGATAAACTATTCAACGTACACAACTATTTGAACACAAGTTAAGTAGATACACTTTCTACGTCTAGCCACATTGATGAGTTGCAAACAACGAAACAGCTGTCATTTACTATCTCCATTTCGATAAAGTTAAACATGTTTAGACGTTTATATATTTCTATGTATAGTATTCACTTCCAAACCAATTAACCGATCATTATGAAGTTTTGGACACAGCTGTTAGGCATAAGGTGGCCAAATGTGAGCTATATTTAGTTTTATTTAGTTTCATGCAAACGGTTGGCTCTTCTTGAAAATATTCTATTTTACACTAAATATAACCCATATTTGGACTCCTTACTTCTAACAGCTGCGTTCCAAAATTAATAACGATCGACTAATTAGTTTAGGAGTGAATCCTCTAATACAAATATATAAACATATAAACATACCTAACTTTATGAAGATACAGATAGTCAGTAATAGACAGCTGTTTCGTTGTGTACAACTCATCAATGTGGCTAGACGTAGCAAGTGTATCCACGCCGAGATTCGAAACCCAAGTGACCGGTCACATTGCAATGATGAACCAGCTAGATCCACTACTTAAGAGTATAAAAAATTCTAGCGTTGTATGTATTCAATGTTTACATATTTTTTATCACGTTATTAAGTAACCGAAAGAAATCTATTCTTTACAGAAGATTATGGTTTTACGCTAAGATGGAACGATTATTTTCTTTACCAGAGAGCTCAAACTATTAATAAGGGACATGTGTATACATAAAATATAATGTTTGAATGTATATTTACGGAAATTTAGTTTACAGAATAGTGGATACGCAAGGACACAAACACATCATTAAATCTGGATCAAGATATTTCGAGTCGATTTGTTCGACACTATTCACTTGGTAAAATGAGCTTTATTGAACAGAACTCGACGTTTTATACACTGACGGGTGGAAGAAGGAAGACATAGATGATGCATGTAGTGGGTTGGGTAATTGAGGAGAAAAAGAATGTGGGGACGTGGAGAAGGGAAAGTGTGGGAAGCGAATAGTTTGGAAGGTTAGGCTTAGGGTTAGGGTTAGGGTTAATGAAAATATGTGTATTAAGTGAAATTAATTTGTATATGCATATATATATATATATATATATCAACAAATATATTATATGTTTATACAGAAATCAATATCCTCAGCTTAACATTCACAGGTAACATGAATTGGAACAAATACATTGAAGACATTGCCAAGGTTGCTGCAAAGAAGGTGGGCTCCTTCTATCATACTAGTAAACTTCTCACACCTGGCATTATCCTATATCTCTACGAAGCCACCATCCGCCCATGTATGAAGTATTGTTGCCACATCTGGGCTGGTGCATCATCCACTAGTCTCTCCCTCTATGACAAGGTCCAAAAAAAGAGTCGCCAACTTGATAGGTCCCTCACTATCCACCAAGCTCCAGCCCCTGTCCCATCGTCGCAATGTTGCATCCTTGTGTTTGTTTTATAAGTACTTCAATGGATTGTGCTCCGATGAACTTGCTGCTCTAGTGCCTCCTCGACCTAAATACACTAGACAAACCCGACAATCAGCTAAGTCCCATCCATTCACCGTGGAGATCCCCAGATGCCAGAGAACCTGCTCCTCCAAAAGCTTCTTTTCTCGTGCTGCCGGACTCTGACACTCCCTCCCTGCTCCCTGTTTCCCCGACTCTACTGATATGCAGAAATTTAAAACTGATGTAAAAAGACATCTCGCGGCACAGCCCCCACAACTTACACCCTAAATCTCAGTAGCCCCTTACGTTTACAGTGGCGTCCTGCCTTGTTTGGGGTGAACTATGTTAAAAATAATATATATATATATATATATATATATATATATATATAAAAGGAGATTGTAGTTTGCTTGAAGCATTGCTGGTAAAAATAAGTGCAGATTAGTCGTCCGAGGCTATAGCAATGCGATGTAGTTGCCGTAAGATGGAACAGTGAAAAGAAATAAACGAAGAGAGAAAGTGAAACTCAAAACGATTTATTAATAATAGTTTTTCGTGAAATTATTAATAGATCGTTTTGAGTTTCACTTTCTCTCTTCGTTTATTTCTTTTCACTGTTCCATCTTACGGCAACTACATCGCATTGTTATAGCCTCGGACGACTAATCTGCACTTATATATATATATATATATATATATATATATATATATATATATATATATATATATATATATATATATAATATACGCGTTTACGCAACATGAAGAGGCGAGCGTTGATGATGTGTAATGTCATCAATGGCCGAAGAAAAATCCGTTTAAATAAGAAATTTAGAATCTGCAGAGATGAACAAACGCTGTTGTTTTTTTTTTTAATAATCTGCCTGGTGGAAAAAAAACTGACGGTGTAGCCAGAGGTGGCCGTACGACCTTAACCATCGAACCTATTTATCACCCTTAGTTGACGGCTGATGAGGCCGGGGTATCGCACATGCTATCAAACGTTCTATGTTCAAAATATGTATGTATATATGTGTGTTAATATGCGTATATGTGTATGCATTTTACGTGTGTATCGGGTGAAATTGATGTTTATAAAATTGTGAAAGTAATTACGTGCGTATATTTTCTCTATATGTATGTAGTTGTTTGTGTGTGTGTGTGTGGCTCTCTCTCTCTTTCTGTCCACCCCCTTTTCCTGTGTGTGTGTGTGTGTGTGACACGCGCGCATGCGTGTGTTTTAATATTCATGTGTTCGACTTATGAAATTTAGTCTCCAAATTCTGACACAATGATTGATCGAATTTTCACTCCAATTACTTCCACCCTTTCTCACAAAAGCTGAAAATGAAATGTCGCCATCCCACGGAATTACCCAGCACCCCTACCGAATAAACCGCCAACCTCGTTCGACCGTAGCCCGATCTACTACGTTTATCAAACACCCACCATAATCTTTCAGATTTCAACCTTCATTTACCGACCCCCCACATACACATGAATATAAGAATGGTCACGCCTTTTATATATACACAAGTGTTACCGTGCCGTAAAAAATGACGGTATGCTTTTCATTGCTCTACAACTTACATATAACTTTTACTAGCAGGATTAGCCGAGGTTGCCCGGGAACATGGATACAAAAATAAGTTACTTTTTGAACGCACCTGTCCTCCAACTGCGCCCTTTATCTCACATTCATGTACAAACTTTGGCCGTTGATTAAACATAATAAAACATAAAGAAAGCAAGATTGAAA
>OY744525.1:9772388-9809888 GCA_963556195.1 Sepiola atlantica | reverse complement strand
CTGATGATTCCACAAGAATGAAACGTATACGTATGTAGATAATATTTAAAAATATTTATTATTAAAAGAATTGCATATATATTTATATATATATGGAAAATGAAAAAGGAAAGCCAAAAACGATGTTATTTATGTATTCATCAACGTTTCGTCTTTATTGAAAGACTTCCTCAGGATGAAGAAAACAATGTAGAAAAACAATAGAGAATATTAATTTTGATTTGTAAGAAAGTGTCCAGACTTAGGCATGGCTGTAGATGCGAAACAAGCAAAAAATGAAAATCATGATTTTGGCTATGGCGTTATCATCAGAAGGATGTCTCATTCAAAGGACGCGAAGTGAATGGGATGATGGCTTCGACTTATTAGCTTCAACATGTTTATTTTTAGCAAGGAAGTTTGTCTGGGTCAAAATATGTCATAGCCAAGCTTGGCTGACAGTGGATGTGGGGGCGGAGGTTGAAAGTCTCAATCTTACAGTTATATTCTCACCTGGCAAGGGGGAAGAAGAAAGAAAAGAAAAAAGAAAGAAAAACAATTATAATTTCTATATAAATGTAAACGCGTGGAGATTTTTTTTACTATTTTGAAACGCAAATTATGATTAACGATGAAAAGGTTTGGCATAAGGATATATATATATATATATGTATATATATGTGTGTGTGTGTATATATATATATACCTATTATATATATATGTGTGTGTGTGTGTACATACCTATTATATATATATATATATATATATATATATGTGTGTGTGTGTGTGCGTATATATATATACCTATTATATATATATAATAGGTATATATACACACACACACACACATATATATATATATAATAGGTATATATATACACATATATATATATATATACCTATTATATATATATATATATATATATATATATATATATATATATATATATATATAGTTAGGTATGTTTATATGTTCATGCATTTTGTAACACAGCTACTCGGTGTAAGGGGTCCAAATATGATCTATATTTATGTTAATTTAGTTGTATACAAAGGAGGTTGAAATAGGGTAGAAGTCCTTCGTGAAAATTAAGATACTTCCTATTTTTGTGAAATTTTAATAATAAGTATTAGACATCAATTAATAAATATTCTCCAAATGACGGTTTCTTCGGAGTATTTTAAAGGGGTTTAGAAGGCATAATATGAGCCCTACTCCCATTTGAAAATTCAAATATTTCAGATTTGCATTGAATGTTATCCATAATCATTAGATACCAATTAAGCAAGATTCCTTTAATTTCAATAATTTCTTCAGAGTCCTTAAGCTTAACTCTCTCACTTAGACAAGGCCCCAAAAACAAGTCGCTAATTTAATAGGTTCCTCACTATCCACCAAGCTCCATCTCCTCTCTCATTCGAGCAATGTTGCATCCTTGTGCTTGTTTTACAAATACTTCAATGGAATGTGCTTCGATGAACTTGCTGCTCTGGTGCCACTCGACCAACACGATAATCAGCTAAATCCCGCAAATTCACCCTGGAGGTCATCAGATGCAGGAGAACCTTATACTCCAATAGCTTATTTCCTCGTGCTGTCGGCCTCTGGAACTCCCCCCCCCCTGCTCCCTGTTTCCCCGACTGTACGGCATGCAGAAATTTAAAACTAATGTGCACAAGCATCTCGCTGCACAGCTCCGAATTTAGGATGCTCCACAAAACTTACACCCCAATTCCCAGTCGCCCCTAATGTCTACAGTGGCAGCTAGCCTTGTTTTGGGTGAACTATGTTAAAACAAAAAAACGTCTCAAATTTTCAACATTTATCAGACACAAAATCATTTGATGTATTTTGATCAAAATTATAACAATGGTTTTAGACATATCTTTTTATATCAGTATATCTAGATTTTAATCTTCGAAAGAGGACATTAAAAGTTGTGAAAAACTCTTCTGTTTGGTGAATTTATTTTATCCGTCTGGGGCAGGTATTTTTCTAGAATATATATATATATATATATATATATATATATACACATATATATATGTATATATATATATATATACATATATATATATATATATATATATATATATATATATATATATATATGTGTGTATATATAAGATTTTAATCTTTGAAAAGCCTTGGCTCAAGGAAAGAATAATAAACATATTTGTATTTTTACCGAGTACACCTTGCATTGAACAATCGAAGTTGAAATAGATTTGTCATTCGTACATGTACATCCCTCTTCTTTCATTTATTATTTTAATTGCTGTATCTCGTATATTGAGCTTAAACCATTTCATTATAGGTTCTATCTACTAAAAGTATACTTTTAGTTTCATATTTTATTCATTTTATATATATATATATATATATATATATATATATATATACATATATATATATATGTGTGTGTGTGTGTGTGTGTGTGTGTACATAATTTATATACACACATACCCCCTAACAAGCAAGCACAACTTATATCAACATACACACTTCTGTCAGCTAGACTGGTTAAAACTCCAGCCCTCATACACATACATACACACACACACACGCACACACACACACACACACATATATATATATATATATATATATATATATATATATATATGTGTGTGTGTGTGTGTGTGTATATATATGTGTGCCAGTCGACGGACAATCATAAGAACAAAAGTGGGTGAAGAAACATATCAAAATAATAATGAATGCACAACTAAAAGTGTAACTTACTTTTTCGTGCTTAGTGTATTGGACGATTCTTTAAGCAACGTAAATCCCAATTTCTTTTTTCGTTTTTCTATTTTGTTACGCTCTTCTGTGGGAAATTTTCGGAAACCTTTCTCTTCTTCAAGCTTTTAATGAAGTGTGAACAGAGTTTTTGAAATTACCTGCATGTTAAATATCAATAATCGAATTATTTGCTGATGATGTAAAATTGTTTGTTTGAGCATTCTCACAGGATATAGTTGCGACAAATATTGATAGTTTATAAAAAAATGCGAAGATATGTGGAAATTAGAATTTAATAAAGTATAGTATAAAGTATTACATATTGCAAGCGTATATTTATTTCGGATATAAAGTATTACATATTGCAAGCGTATATTTATTTCGGATATAAAGTATTACATATTGCAAGCGTATATTTATTTCGGATATAAAGTATTACATATTGCAAGCGTATATTTATTTCGGATATAAAGTATTACATATTGCAAGCGTATATTTATTTCGGATATAAAGTATTACATATTGCAAGCGTATATTTATTTCGGATATAAAGTATTACATATTGCAAGCGTATATTTATTTCGGAGTTTGTTAATTCTGGCACAGTGAATGTGGTCGGCCTGATGTTTTCTTTTACTCGACTTTTCCGATTTCGTTTCAAAAAATTGGACTGTCACTTCGCACTCTTACATTTCACCAATCCTAGTTTTTTGTTTTGTTTTCTGAACGTGTTTCGTTTGTTTTCCTTTTCTTTTGTAGCGCGACCCGATGGTGGCACCGATGTTGTATTTAAAGCTACACATCGATCGCGTTGAAAGAAGGGGCAAGAACACAACATTTCACTTTAATCAGTTACGACAATGCAAACAAAAAAAGAAATAAGACTAATAGTACAAACCCTAAAAACAAACACAATATTTGAGTTACCGTTTCCTTTCAAAGGGTTCTGCGAGATATAACGTAATGTGGGATGTTTTTCGATCCCCCATTATCAACAACTTGGAGTTGTGTTGTGTTACTGACACAAAACAGTTGTTCGGTCTTTCTGAAGTGTTTGGTAATGTTTCAGTCGCAGAAACGTCGATCTTTTCTACATTCTCTTTGTGATTTAGAACACAACATTTATATCTATCTTTAAAAAGTTAAGTTATGTAGTTTTTTAATTGTTTTTACGCGCTGTTTTGAGAAATTTTTTGTTACTTCCTAAGCGGTAAAGAACATTCAATAAGGTCACCCTTAATAGGACGTGTCATTATTTTTATTATACATATGTATTTTATTAATTACTTTTTACGTAATAAAATAATCCATTATATCAGCATCGCTAACCGGGACGAGGATCGAACCCTCGTTATTATTGTTTGTAGTCTGACGTCTTACCACCAGACCATAACACCTTGCCGTAGTATGTACGGTGTTTTATCGCCATAAAGTTAGGTGTGTTTATATATTTGTACGTACACGATCCACCTATAAACTAAATAATCAATCATTATGAATGTTCGAACATAGCTACTAGGCGTAAGCAGTCTAAATGTGGACTATATTTAGTTTAATTTAGTTTTATGCAGAATGGGTAAAGGTGGTGGTAGTTCTTCGTGAAAATACAGTTACCTCCAATTTTTGGTAAATTTTAACTTTCAATTTCAGTTTCTTTGTATTATTTTCAAGGTCTTTTATGATGCATATTATGGGCATAATTTGATGAGTATTAATTTTCTATTGAAGAGTATTCATTTTTGCTGGATTTGTTTGAACAATAAGAATTCATTTTTGCTGGATTTGTTTAAATTAGGAGTATTGATATTTAGTAGATTTGTTCAATTCATTTGTTAGTCGACGTGTTTCAATGACGAGTATGCATGTTATATTAGATTTGTTTCAATGAAGGGTATTTATTTTTTGGTGGATCTGTTTTTTGGTTAATTTGTGTCAATGAGTACTATTCATTTATTTGTCAATTGTGTTTTAGTTGATTTGTTTCAATGAGGAGTATTTATATTTTATGTGGATTTGTTTAAAATGGAGAGTATTAATATTTGTGTTGATTTCTTTAAATGAAAAGTATTCATTTTTTATTTGAGTTGTTTCAATGACGAGTATTCATTTTTGGTAAATTCTTAAAAATATAATGTATTCATTTTTGGTAGATCAATTTCAATAAGAAGTATTACATTTTTCTTGGATTTGTTTCCATGAGGAATATTAATTCTGTGGTGTATTTTTTTAATAAGGAGTATTTATTTGTTAGTCTGTGTTTTTCAATGATGAGTATTCATATTTTGATGGATTTGTTTCAATGAAAAGTATTCATTTTTGGTGGATTTGTTTTAATGAAAAGTATTTATTTTTAGTTAAATTTATTTTAATGAAAAGTATTTATTTTTCGTTCGATTTGTTTCAATGAAAATTATACATATTTGGTGGTTTTGTTTGAATATAAAGTATTCATTTTTTGTTGAATGTGTTTTAATTAAAAGCATTCATTTTTTGTTTGTTTTGTTTTAATGAAAAGTATTTATTTTTGGTGGTTTTGTTTTAATGAAAAACATTAATTTTTTATTGAATTTGTTTTAATGAAAATTATTCATTTTTGGTGGATTCGTTTCAAGGAAAAGTATTTATTTTTTGTCAGATTTTTAAATGTAATGTATTCATTTTTGGTGAAATTGTTTCAATGAGAAGTATTCATTTTTTGTTTATCTGTTATTAACGAGTAGTATTAATTATATGTTGGACTAATGAGGAGTATTAAGTTCTTTTTAACTTGTTTCAATCAGAAGTATTCATTTTTGGTGGATGCATTTCTATGACGAGTACTCATTGGTTAGTGGGTTTGTTTCCATGAAGAATATTCATTTTTTGGTGAATTTGTTTCAATGAAGAATATTCATTGTTTGGTGAATTTGTTTAATGAGGAGTATTCATTTTTTAGTAGATTTGTGTCAATGAGGAGTATTTTTTTCGGTAGATTTGTTTTAATGTATGGTATTCATTTTTTAGTAGATCCATTTCAATACATTTTTATTGGATTTGTTTCTAATGAGGAGTATTCATGTTTGATGCATTTTTTTCAATGGAAAGTATTTATTTTTGGTGGATTTGTTTCAATGAGAAGCATTCATGTATTTGTTAAAAGCAACTGGCTTTCATTTTCATTGCCCGTCCTTAGTTTAAGTGGGCCGTTTTCATTTCGTAGTTCTTATCGGTAATCAACTAGCACTTCGTACACTAAAATCCCACGAATCTGAGATTTCTATTTTTTCGTTTGTTTGTTTTTGGATTTTATCTTTCTGATGGACAATTTCCCAAATCTTGTGTATTTAAAGTTGCGCGTAGTTCGCGTAGTTCACGTAGAAAGAAACGGCGAAAAAACTGAACTAAAATCAGTTACGTCAATGTAAAAAAAATAAAGAAGAGAAAAACAAGAAAGAGTAAAAAAAACAACAAAAAAAACGATTGATTTATCTTTTTCTTCTAAATAAGAAACAAAAGATGAATACAGTTACATCCATTAAAAAAAAGAACCTATTGTCTTACTTTTAAAGCTCCCATCATGCACCGTTGCCCGTAAATCTTGCTTCCGGGATTACATGTCCGTCAAACTAGGAAACGCTAGCTCAGATTACATACCCTCGCCTTTTTTGTTGCTTCAACCACTAAATATAAAATGCATGCATTTATTTACTCATTTTTTGCTTTGCCTTTTTGTATAATATATTATGAACTTTGAATATATATATATATATATATATATATATATATATATATATATATATATATATATATATATATATATATATATATATAAGCTGTATCTATCCGGTGTTTCTCGGGATGCCTCAAAGTCATTTTATTTATTTTTTATTTATTTATTTGCACATTTTATTTACTTATAAAGAAAAAAACACTTGTTATATTGTTCAAATAAAATATGAGTTATTCCCCTTTGCTGATTCTGATTTTCCGTCATAATTGAAAAAAAGATTCCATATTACCATTTGTCCAGGCTGTAGCGAAGTATAGTGCCAAAAACATGGTACAACAATAACGAAAATAAAATTGGCTAGTCAGAATCAAAGTTTAATATCTCAGCTTAAATGCTATTTAAGTCCAACTTTTAAAACCTTACAAGATACCTTTATATATATATATATATATATATATATATATATATATATATATATATATATATATATATATAGTGTTTGTAGGGTTGTTAGTTCATAGGTGTTAAATCCATGAAGAACATTATTTTAGTATAAGGTTTTATTTATAAAAACATTTTTGGCTACTTATGTGCACACATCTTTTAGCTACGACTATTTTCAAAGTCTTGCTTTTCAGGGCACCAACAGGGAAGATTCTGAAAGGTTCTTTCAGATTCTTCTCTGTCGGTTGTTTGAGGAAGCTATACTTTAAAAAAGTCATAGCTGAAACATGTTTGCACATATGTAGCTAAAAGTGTATGTATAAATAAAAAAGTTCACTTATTTATATATATATATTTATATATATATATATATATATATATATATATATTTATAGTAATTTATAAAGAGACTGTTCAGCTGTAGCACAGTTCGTCATCGTGGTTATACAGGCTAGTACTTCAAGTTGCGATCGAAACGCGACCGTTTTTCAAAATTCACAGAATCAACCAGTAACCTATCAGCACAAGCGACGCGGAAGTGGAGTCTTAATGTTTATATACACAATATCACCTCTCGAGAGTGCTCTATACATTTTCGAAGAGCTGTTCATTATCGCTAATTGTATCTTTTTTTGCTCATATATCACATATATGTTGAATATATTTTACTTCAGTCGAAATTCTCAAAAATCAAGAGGCACTTTCCTAGGGCTAACACTTGATCTCTATATGAGATACATAGATATTCGAATATTCTATTAAAATTCTCCAAGCGTTGAGTTAGTAAAGAAGTTAAGAACATTAATTTTCCTCTCACCGATTAACCAGTTAACTATGTCATAGTATATCTTTCTTGTGGTCTCTTGGTCTTACCGGATTCCAGGACAAGAATTCATCTAGTCTGGTGGAGTATCCAGCTTAGTGCTGTTACTTGAGGTAACATTACTAGGAGAATGTGCACCATTCTTCGTATGAGCAAGTATATAACGTGATGAGTGGATCTCATTTGAATACTATGTTATTTTGAATATTTGGTCAGGGTTTACTTGTAGGGGGAAGTATCCTATAGTCAGGTTGTCCTGACAAACCCTTGTACAGAGAGACCGAAGAGACTCAAGGATGGTGTTCAGTAAGTAATTCAAACTCTCCAGAAGGTAATAAAACTCTCTTCATATATATGTTTTTCACTGTTTCATTTTACTTCAGTCGAAGTTCTCAGAAATCAAGGGGCCCCTTTCCTGGGGTTAACACTTGATCCATATATGAGATCTATAGATATTCGAATATTCTATTAAAACTCTCTTTTATTTCTCAAACTTTTGAGTTTGTAAAGAAGTTAAGAACATTAGATTTCCTCTCCTCAATTGACCAGTTGATTTTGTTATAGTATATTTTTCTTGTGGTCTCTTGGTCTTACCGGATTCCCTGAGACAGTAACGGAGAGACAATAATGGAGAAACAGTGCGAGAGAGAGATAAAGAGAGAGACAGAGAGATATAAAGAGAGAGGGAGAGAGAGAGAGAGATAAAGAGAGAGAGAGAGAGAGAGAGAGAGGGAGAGAGGGAGAGAAAGAAAGGAGGGAGCAGAGAAAATGTAAGAGGAAACAAGAGAAACGAAGCCAGGGAAAGAGAGATCACCTATCGGGTGTTTTCGCCTGTCATGTTTCTAAATCATTCTTAGGTTGTTTCCTGAAGAAAGTACCAATGTCACTTTTTGCAACCTTTGGAGTCAAAAAGAAAACAATATACACATGTGTGAGGAAACACACACGCACGCACACACACACACGCACGCACACGCGCACACGCATGCGTATAAATGACCAAGAAGAAAGGACCCTTATAAAGAATGTATGAAAAAAAAAGGAGAGGTCAAATTGGATATTGAAACGAGAGAAAAGTCGACAAGAAACGAACACCAAAACCCAAACCCGTAAAAACAAGCGAACATTGTTTCTTTCTTTTTCTTTTAATATTCTTTTTAGAACACAAAAATGTCGTAATTTATAGCACGAAGACAAGCATATATATATATATATATATATATATATATATATATATATATATATATATATATATATATATATATATAGTGTGTCGGGTTATATTGAAAATAAATCGATAAAGTGCTCGATCGCAGAGGAGTGAGAGCTAATATAAATTATTTTATAAAAAAAATGTCTATACCCAGTGGAATCGTCGGCGTTCTGAATAAGGTGAAACCACGATGAGACGATTTCACTGGGTATAGAGATCTTTATAAAAATGTAAAAAGTCAGCCAATCTGGATGAAACCGCGGTACGTTTCTGAAATATGTAACATATAGTTTTCAAATAAATTATATATATATATATATATATATATATATATATCTATATCTATATATATATATATAGATATATATATATAAGGAGAGAGATAGAGAGATAGATAGATAGATAGATAGATAGAGAAAGAGAGAGGGGTTATAGATAGATAGATAGATAGATAGTTAGATAGATACATACATACATACATAGATAGATAAATAGATAGATTAATAGATAAACAAATAGATAGATAGATAGACAGACATATGATAGATAGATGATAGATAGATGATAGATAGATGATAGATAGATAAATAGATAGATAGATAGAGAGACAGACATATGATAGATAGATAGATGATAGATAGATGTTAAATAGATCGATCGATCGATAGATAGATAGATAAATAGATAGACAGACATATGATAGATATATGATAGATAGATCGATAGATAGATACATAGATAGATAGAGATAGATAGATAAATCGATAGATAGATAGATAGACATATGATATATATATATATATAACTTAGGTACGTGTACATGTTTATAGTTTTGTATTTACAGAATTCCCTCTTAAACTAATAATTCAATCATTATTTTGGAACACAGCTGCTGTGCGTTTAGGTAGTTAATGTGAGCTTTATTTAGTTTTATGCAAAAAGGATCAATATTCAGATACTTCCGATGTTAGTGAAATTTTAACAATCGATATTATACTTCAATTAATAAATATTCCCAATTTTCATTTTCTTTGGCGGATTTTAATAGCTTTTTAGGGGGCATAATATGGGTGCATTTCATCAAATTTGATCCATAGTCATTAGACAGTAATTACAAAAAAGATTCCCTGAATTTGTATTTCTTATTAATACCCTTTAAGCCTTAAATTTTAGACATTTTTTATGAATAAAAATCAGGTAATGGATTTTTATCAAAATTAGAATAAGCATTCTAGATATAAGATTTAATAGCGTTAAATCTTGATTTAATCTTAGTAAATAGTCAAAAAATTGATTAAAAACTGTTTTGTTTGGGAAATTAATTTTGCCTATTCTGGGACAAGTTTCTTGAAGTATACGCTTGAACTTGAGTTGAGCACGGTTCTGAAGAAGAAAGAGTTCCCGGTATATTAAAAAAAAATTATATTATACGGAGTTTCCACCAGAACATCTTGATACAGGTATTACATAACATTGTAACATCGTTTAGATAAACAGATATGTGTATTTGTGGAAAAAATAAAAATAAAAATGAATATATATATATATATATATATATATATATATATATGAAATGTACAAATATATATCTATATATATAAAAATGTAAAGTTGGTTTGTTCGTTTCCCATGGAAATATACGTCCACTATACCATTACCACTGAAATTTTTTTATAGCAAATCCTTACATCCGAGCTATGTATTTATGTTATTAACATAATTTTTACTTTACACATAAAAAAAACACTTTTTATTACAATTCGTTCCTACTAAGTTGCACTTCCGGTTTACAATCCGTTTCTGCGAACCTGCATGTCCAACTTCACTTCCGGATTGACCTTCCTCCTCCCGCTGTCACGTATCTACTTCATACGTAAAAAGTGTTTTCCTTATTCGTTGTTTGTTTCCCTAAACAAACGTTTACACTAATACTTACCTAACAAACGTGCGTTAATTTCATTTCCTCTCTACTTCGATGTTTTTAAAACCTGCTTCCTTCCTCATTTTCTTCCCTTTAATCATGCTTCATCTCTAAAAAAAAACAACACTACTTGCATTTCTTACACAACCCTTACTCGCGCGTTATAATTGATTGTTTATTTTAAAACCAGTTATCTTTATAAAATTATTCATTCCTACTGTTTTATTTTTACAGGTAAGATTTAATACATAAACCACGTGCTTAAAGTTCATTTCGCATCTACTCATTTTTTTGACTTTAACCATGCTTCCTCTCTAAAAAAAAAAAAAAACTCAACGTGCGTTAATTTCATTTCCTCTTTACTTCGATGTTTTTAAAACCTGCTTCCTTTATTATTTACTTCCCTTTAATCATGCTTCATCTCTAAAAAAAACAAAACAACACTACTTGCATTACTTACACAACCCTTACCTGCGCGTTATAATTGATTGTTTATTTTAAAACCAGTTACCGTAATAAAATTATTCATTCCTACTGTTTCATTTTTACAGGTAGGATTTAATACATAACCCACGTGCTTTAATTTCATTTCGCATTTACTCATTTTTTAGACTTTAACCATCCTTCAGGTACGATTTAATACTTAACAGACGTGCTTTAATTTCATTTCGTATCTACTTCGTTGTTTTTTAAACCTGCCTTCTTCCTCATTTTCTTACTTTTAACATGCTTCATCTATAAAAAAAAACATACTTGCATTTCTTCGACAACCCTGAAGCGGGTTATAATTGATTGTTTTTTTAAATCCATTTACCTTTATACAATTATTCTCTCCTACTGTTACATTTATACAGGTAAACATGCCCCCCCGAAGATCAAACTTAGGTCGTCATACTCGCCGTGCAGAAACAAGGCGTCGATTACTTGCAAATCAAACTCATGAACAACTAGCATCTGCAAACTAACAAGCTAGACAAAGGATGATTCAAGTACGTGCGAATGTATCAGCACAGCGACGTGCAGCCAGACTTGAATCTGCTTCGTTCACAACGTAACGAACGCGAGAGGCTGAGACTAGCAGATCGGCGTCAAACAAGGCTCCATGCTCAACAACCACTGGATTGGGATCGCCTAGCATTTCATTACAACCTTCATGAGGATTATAGTTTAAGCCACCATGTTCACATAGGCACTATGACTGAAGTGTGTCCCTATTGCAAAGCTCTGAAATTTAAGGGAGAAACTAAAGGATTGTGTTGTGCCGCAGGGAAAATTAAACTACCTCAATTCCAGATCCGCCAGAACCATTAAAAACCGGACAATCTCTTCATCTACACTGAAACGGGAACCACTAAGAATATTGTGTATCCACAAGTATTGGAAAATTAAACCATTCATATTAAATGGCAACTTAAGGAACTGGATCAAAATGAACTCCAAAAGGCCACCTCTTCATTTCAACAACAGCCACAGCAACGCGTGGCCGGGTACAGCTAGTATATATATATATATATATATATATATATATATATATATATATATATATATATATATATATATATATATATATAAAGTTAATCCAACAAAAGATATAAGAGGCAACTAATATCTTTAATTAGTGAACATCCGGATAAAACTGAAGCTCAATATACTGGATAGAGCATTAATATTATAATATAGAATGAAGTAATAAAATAAGGTGTCAATCAAATTTTATTGGAATTCAAAGTTCAAACAAAGTACCTTAAAGTCCTTAACTCATGAGTTTTCAAAGAAAATTCTTCTCCTCAGAGGACCATTACCGCAATGACATTACTGCAGGTAATAAATTAAACTTTGAAAATATATAAAAATATATATATAAAGATACATAAAACAATATAAAACATCAAATATATCAGCCCAAAACATACTTTTTTGTTAAAGCTATACAGTTCATCCAAGTCATACAATTTAAAACATATTCAGGAAAGATATCCAAGAGGTTGATTGAAAAGTGATCCAGGTGGTAAGTAGTAGTCCACAAACGAAAAAGTTATCCAGGCGGGAAATCTGTTTGCAATCGCTGCAGTAAATGACAAAGGACTTTAAGGTACTTTGCCTGAACATTGAATTCTAATAAAATTTGATTCGCACCTTATTTTATTATTTCACTTCATATAATGCTATATATATATATATATATATATATATATATATATAGAGAGAGAGAGAGAGAGAGAGAGAGAGAGAGAAGAAAAAAGAGTGATAAATATGCGACGATTGTCCAAATTTATTTCAAATTTCAATTGTTCAATGCAAGGTGTATTCAGTAATAAACTAGTGTTTATTATTCTTTCCTTAAGCCAAGGCTTTTCAAAGATCGAAATCTTATCATCAGAGGAGAAATACAGATGGATAAGTTGGCTTTCGAAAAAAACAAAGTTCAAATATTTGAAAAATATGAAAATTATTATTAAAGGAATTTTTGTTAAAAAAACGCAGTGAATGAAAAGAAAAAATTCGTGAAAAATATATGCAGATTGTCCGGGTGGTAAATTTCCGTTGAAAAGAAGTCAGATGAATTGTAGAATGTGAAGAAAACTCTTTGCGTGGGAGCAGTGTGGAGAAAGTGCTCAAAATATAGGTGAGTCCAGACGCACTTAAAGGGGATTGAAAAGGGAGAAATTAGCCATATTTATATACTTCCAGGATATTTATATTTGTGCATCCCAAATGCCACGATACATTCTCAAAAGAGTCAATCTTTAGTGCAATTCAAGTGTCTTTGTGAATCGAGTTTGCGCCCTATGACTGTCTGAGATTGTTATTTCCCTTCTATGATAGGAGCCGTCAGCTCAAACAACGGCTTACGTAAATAAAATATTAAAAAATAATTGAATATTATTAAAAGCCCCTTTCAACTGAAATGAAAAGTCGAGCACTGTCGGAAAACATTCACCTAAAAGCCTCAGTGCAATACTCCGACTCTGTCGTTGAGTACTATTGAATAATTTGATATTTATGCCTGCTGCTTTCAGTGTAAACATCACTTAATTTAAAGTGTTTCTGTTAACCGGGTTCGCGCCCTATGACAGTCTGAGATTGTTATTTCCTTGTGCTAATAAGAGCCGTAAGCTTGAAACGACGTCGTACGTAAGTTAATATATATATATATATATATATATATATATATATATATATATATATATATATATATATATATATATATATGTATATATATACATATTATATATATATATATACATATATGTATATATATACATATATATGTATATATATATATATATATATATATATATATACTTATATATATATAAATATATGTACATATATATATATATATATATATATATATATATATATATATATATATATATATATATATATATATATATATATACAGGGTGTTTCAAAAGTCTTGGGAACATTACAAATGCGTATATCTCATGAACTATTCCAGGTAGAAAAATGAAAATGGTGCCATTTTAAAGCTTGCTTAATCAAGTTTTTGGTCATACTAATGATTTTCGTGTTATCTTTCCAGGTGCAGTAATGGCGTTTTGCGTCCTCCAATTTTGCGTCTTTCAATTTGCAAAGACTGAATCGTGGACATGTGTTCAGCGTGCATTTCGCAGGAAATTTAAAAAAGAAGCCCCTGAAAGGAAATCCATTGTCAGATGGCATGCTAAATTTGTGAAAGATGGGTGTTTGTGCCCAAGTAAGCGAACAGGTCGCCCTTCAACTTCAGAAGATGCAGTTGAGCAAGTTCGGACAGCCTTTCAGCGGAGCCCCCGTAAATCAGTGAGAAGAGCCAGCAGGGAACTTCAGCTTGCTCCAGCAACTGTCTGGCGTGTCTTAAGGAAACGACAGCAAATGGTACCTTACAAGCTCAAGTTGGTCCAAAAGTTGAAGGACACTGATAAGCCACTTCGCCGTGACTTTTGCATTGCAATGCAAGAGAAGTTGGAAGATAACGGCTTTGATGACCGGCTTGTTTTTAGCGATGAGGCGACCTTCCATCTGAATGGCAAAGTTAACAAGCATAACACTCGCATATGGGGTACTGAGAATCCTCATGAACTTCTTGAGCACGAGCGAGATTCACCAAAAGTGAACGTGTTTTGTGCAATTTCCAAGAAAGGTGTCTATGGACCGTTCTTCTTTGAAGAGGCAACTATCACTGGTGAATCCTATCTCAACATGCTGGAAGACTGGTTAATGGCTCAGTTGGAACAAGCAGAATCTGATGACTTCATTTTTCAACAAGATGGTGCACCACCACACTGGAGTCTTAGAGTAAGGCAGTTTCTTAACACAAGGCTGCCTGGTAGATGGATTGGGAGATCTGGGCGAGGTGATGACGTTCTCATGCCCTGGCCTCCTAGGTCTCCAGATCTTACCCCGTGTGACTTTTTCCTTTGGGGCTTTGTCAAGCAACAAGTCTATGTGCCGCCCCTTCCAAGAGATATTGACGAACTAAAGGCTCGAGTAACGGCAGTTGTGGGAACCATTGACGTCAAGATGCTGGAACGCGTTTGGCAGGAAATGGACTATCGACTAGATGTCTGCCGTGTGACGAATGGTGCTCATATTGAGCAACTTTGAAGATTCCCCACAAAACTTGAAACTTTAACCTTTCCAACGGTACCAATTTCATTTTTCAACTCCTAATAGTTTTTGAGTTATGAAAAATCGTTATGTTCCCAAGACTTTTGAAACACCCTGTATATAAATACATGTACATATATATATATATATAAAGAGAGAGAGAGAGAGACAGAGAGAGAGAAAGGGGGAGATAAAGAGGGACAGAGATAGCAATAGAGAAAAAAAGAAGGAGGGTGAAGTATGTATGAATATATACCGAGATGGAAATACTAGTAGAAATAGACCCACATACAATTTGAACAGATTGTGACATATTTGAATTGATTTAGTAAAAACGCCCCCCACCTCCGCTCCAAAAAAGAGCTAGAAATAAGAACAAGAACACCTGACAGTAATGTTATTATCCCCCACCTACCCTCGTCTGAGAAAAATAATAGCCATAGTTTAAAGCACACCTGTGTTCGCACCCGTTGGGACGTATAGTTAGTCTCCACAGTCTAATCAGGTTGAAAACAGATTTTGACGTAACTCTGCTAAGACCAGCACGCACGCCCCCCCCCCCACACACACGCACGCACACACGCACACACGCACACACGCACACGCAGTAATAGACAATTGCGTTCATTCAATCTGTGCGTTAAACATTGGACATTCTTCATAAAACGTAAGCGTTACAGACCAGCAAACGACCAATTGACCAACAGATCGGCGGACAGAGCTTCTTTCAGAATTGCGTGGACGCATCTAAATCTGCCATTCCAGTGTGAAGCCTCCAACTCCGACGACGAACTCCTCTTCTGGAAACCGGAGCGTTTAAAGTGAATGTAAATGCTGAACTATGCTAATTCAAATTCTGTTCTTATTTGCGTGCCTTTCACACATAGTCTTACAGTACGACCGTTTCCCACTTCTGTACGCATCATTTGTATTATTATTGAACTGGTTGGACAGTAGAAGAGGGCAGACAAAGCAATGCTGCATCGTATCGTCCTCCTCTTCACATTCGCAGAGGGTTGGGTCGGGTTTGTAGCCCATCTGTCCAGAGTAGCTTTTGATCGCCCCATTCCTGTTCTCGGGTAATTGAAAGGCCTTCATTGAACCAAGAAGGGGCTTTTAGGGGTTGGACATGATTGAGGAGGCTTACTGTTGCCTTCAGTCTTTGTGCCTTGCAAGCCCAGAAACTGTTCCGCACAACACCAGCTGACACCAGCAAGGCTTCCTGGGTCAAGGTAAGATGGAAGGATCCGTGGAAGACAGTAGAACAATCCAGGCCTCACCACTATATCAAAGACCCCACAGATGTCCATGGCCAGCACTTGCCGCGAAAGCAGTGGACAGCGCGCAATCGTTTGAGTCGATGAAGAGTTGGGACCTCACGAATTGTGCCCAATGCGAATGTGGGGGCTCCCTGCAGACCGTGGAACACGTCATTACCAGGTTCCCCCAAAACCGGCCACAAAATGGCGATCTGGGCCTTATTAACCTGGACGATGAAACTGAGCTGAAGCTTTAAAAAGAAATACGCAAGAAGAAGTCTTTGTTCTGTTGGTTCACGTCCAGGGAGGAGATAGCGTTCTTTCACTGATAGCTTTTGTGAACTCTAATCGGCTGGCAACTTTCCGTCTCGACTGATGTTGTGCAACCCTTGCTTCACTACACACTATTCATTCCACACCTACCCTTTCAAAGTGTATCCAGTGTCTCGTCTCTCACGACAAAAAGAGGCCAATTAGATATTCTAAGCAGAAAATGTCATAGCTTTATTATAATTGACATAAATTCTTACATTGTAGAACGGATTGGGCTGCTGGTACCTCAGTGAGCAGGGTGATCACAGGTCAGGCATTCAAAATTAAGCAGGACTTAACTATTTTAGGGGCAGTCTTTAACGAGATGACAGAAGAAGGTAGAGTTTTATACCTATTGTTAATCATTAGACTAAGAATTTAAACGTAAACATTAAAGAATTAGAGAGAGAGAGAGAGGGAAGTTGGGAAGAGATTAAAAAATACAACGTGGCGGTCGAGTGAGCGACCGCAGACTACGCTGGACCATTCGCGGACCTCAACGCCGAGACGCTATCAGGACGAGGAGACCGCGACGAAGGGACACAACGTCATAAGACGATTGTTGCGACTTTTGTTTTTGTTAGTCATCCCCCTTTCTTTCAAGTTCATATTTATTACTTCCTTACCTTACCAACGGACCCTGCTACCTCAACTGTTGTACATCTACTAACCCAAGAACTCTTATCGATGCTTTCAATATGACAATACCAACAAAATAAATAATAAAAAAGTTTGGGTAAGCCAAATGATATCTAACGCAAATGTGCGTTACCAGAAAAAAGAGAAGGTATTCTAATTTAAAAAGTGTATAGTGTATGTTTTCAGCAATTTTCTTTATCAGAAAGAAGATTTTTAATAAAGTGGAAGGCGTTAAAATATATATATAATTTTAAGAAAATTGTTTGAAGCCTAAGAATGCATTTATTTTTAAATAAATAGTAATTTATTTAAAAGTAGTCCCAAATTTTCGACGTAATACATCCTCGTCAGGGGTACAAGACATTTTTTTTTCATAGCGAGATGTTTATCGCTAGTAGAAGGTAGAATCCGTAAAATGTTGATTCGGTAATAGTTCAAATGTCGAAGTCTTTTAGGGAAAGATGCGCGGACACGCATTAAAGATAAGAAGATATGTTGATCTCCCATTAGAAAGCATTCAATATTGAAATGTAAGAAAATTGTTTGAAGCCTAAGAATGCATTTTTTTTAAAATTTAATATATATATATTATATATATATAATTTTATGTATCCATATAAAATGTTATAAGGAGATATAATCTTTTACGTATCAATTTTCAGTATTTACTTCAACAGTGCTCAATACGTCAGTAGAGCTATGTAGTAAGCTATGAACATATATTTATGGCAATTAAGCTTAATAGCCATAAATATATTTTCATAACTTACTATATAAATATAATGTACTTTTTATGTAATTATTTTTATTGGTGATTGCAGCGTTCGTTGTATTTTTTGCATACTATCATTTCGATTATTTTACTTCCTAAGTGATTAAGATGCAGAAAATTGCATTATTAGTCGCCCTTAACTTTATAGGACGTATTTTTCGTTAATATATATATATATATATATATATATATATATATATATATATATATATATATATATATATATATATATATATATATACATATATTAATTTTATACGTACATAAAAGTAATACATAGACACGTGTTTCTGGCTCACAGCCGTCATCAGCATGGCTAACTTAGACAAGGTAACATGAATTGGAACAAATACATTGAAGACATTGCCAAGGCTGCCGCAAAGAAGGTTGGCTCCCTCTACCGTGCTAGTAAACTCCTCACACCTGACATCATCCTGTATCTCTACAAAGCAACCATTCGCCCATGCCTGGAGTATTGTTGTCACATCTGGGCTGATGCATCATCTACTAGTCTCTCCCTCCTTGACAAGGTCCAAAAAAGAATCGCCAACCTAATAGACCCTCACTGTCAACCAAGCTTCAGCCTCTGTCCCATCGCCGCAATGTAGCATCCTTGTGCTTGTTTTACAAATACTTCAATGGATTATGCTCCGATGAATTAGCTACTCTGGTGCCCCCTCGACGTAAATTCACTAGACTAACTCGACAATCAACTAAATTTCATTCATTCACTGTGGAGGTCCCCAGATGTCGGAGAGTCTTCTACTCAAATACCTTCTTTCCTCGTGCTGCTGGCCTCTGGAACTCTCTCCCTGCCCCCTGTTTCCCCGACAGAACAGACATGCAGAAATTTAAAACTAATGTAAACAGACACTTCGCTGCGCAGATCCTAAGTTAGGTTGACCCCCCCCCCTTCCTTCTCCCTTTTTCTTTTCTCAGTAGCCCCTTACGTCTACAGTGGCGGCCTGCCTTGTTTGGGGTGAACTATATATATATATATATATATATATATATATATATATATATATATATATATATATATATATATATATATATATGCGAAATCGTCAGTGTGGAGATATCGATACCTATAGTCTGGCGTTTTACCTCCGGACTATGACGTTTTGCCTGGAAATATTTACGGTTTTGATCACCAACGTATGTAATGTATTTTTTATAATTGTATTTATTGATGATGGCAGCGTTCAGCTTTTTATTTGTTGTTGTTACTTCTAGGTTTCGCTTCTTAAGTAATAAAGTTTAATGCAGAAAATTGCGTTATAAGTGGCCCATAACGTACTTTTCGTTAATATATATATATATTTATGAATTTTATACGGACATAAAAGTAACCCATCAACACATGTTTCTGGCCCACAGCCGTCACCAGCATGGCTATCTTTATCACTTAGGAAGTGAAAAGTAGAAGTGACAACAACAGACGGAAAGCTACCAACATTAATAATAAACAATTATATATATATATATATATATATATATATATATATATATATATATATATATATATATATATATATATATACGTTTTTACATAATACTTATGGTTCGTCGATAGCTGAACATCTTATAAATAACCGCACCTGTGCCTCAAATTTCAGTGTCAACTTATTCTCCATTCTTAGTAAGTCGCACTCTCCCTACCATCTCAAGATCCTAGAAACAATCTATATTAAGTTCTTGAGACCTTCTCTTTGCAAGCAAAGAGAAAATCTTCTCGAGTTTAATGTTGTTTCTATTTGATTGAACTTTTTTTTCTTTTTTTTTCTTTACCCCTTTCCCTCGCTATAATTCTCATAGCACTTGTATTATATTTTTTTACACGATACCTCGATATTTGGCTCTGTTGAGCGAGGTACGAAACCGGTCAGCTGCCCTTTCATCTTTTTAATTCTTAATTCATCATGATTAATAAATGTTGTCTCTTTTTAGCCATTATAAAGTTTGGTACTACAAAGAAAATATTAAAATATATATATATAATATATATTTCTTATTCTTAATTTCTACTAGATGCTTACAAAAAAAAATATGAACTCTATATTTGATACCTATCCCGCGTGCATACGCGTCCTCATGTTTAAATGTAGAAGAAAAAACAACCGACACCACACGCCCATATTACACGAACACGGACGGAGTAATCCAATAAGATCAGGATTTCCAAACACACTGATGAGGCCAATTATACTTGGCGAAATATTTATAATTATTATAAACTAAAATGAAAGTTTATAAGAGAAAACAAAGAGAAAATCTGTCACGATTAAATTTGCTTTGAAGGTATTTTGCCTCTTTTCTTATTCTTAATTCCTAATAGATTCTTACAAAAAATATGAACTCTCTCTCTCTCTCTCTCTCTCTCTCTCTCTCTCTCTCTATATATATATATATATATATATATATATATATATATATATATATAAGGAGATTGACAACATCTTTGAAGCATCTATGAAAATGTATTTAAATGAAATTTGAAAACCGACACATGATTCAATTTAAATGAAGAAAATAATTTACTTTTATTGTTTAGCAAGCTTTATCCTTCTTCCTCATTTTGATGGTATTAACCCCGAGGGGTCGAATCACGGTAGAGGCAGAAAGACACGTTAAATTGTGAAAGACGTGAGAATAAGTAGAGTCCGGTTAGCACTTTTTGAATAAGGAAATTGACGACACTTTATCTATCTATCTATCTATCTATCTATCTATCTATCTATCTATCTATATATATATATATATATATATATATATATATATATATATATATATATATATATATATATATAGAGAGAGAGAGAGATAGAGACTGTGCAAGTTCTTTTCTGCGTGATTTGCTAAACACTGTTAAGACGGCTGATTATGTTTGCCCGCCTGATTTGACATAAATAGTTTTTCTCTACTCATCGTATACCACTTGGCATTGCCCTCATTGGTTTGAGCGATCGAATTTGAGGTAAATGTAACTTATGCTCCGTGGTTAGAATCGTGCGACCCGTTTGGACAGTTATCTCCACACTGACGATTTCGCATATATATATATATATATATATATATATATATATATATATATATATATATATATATATATATATATTAACATAGTCTACCCCAAGCAAGGCAGGCCGCCACTGTAGACGTAAGGGACCTATTAGGTTGGCGACTCTTTTTTGGACCTTGTCAAGGAGGGAGAGAATAGTAGACGATGCACCAACGCAGATGTGACAACAATACTCCATGCATGGGCGGATGGTGGCTTTGTAGAGATACAGGATAATGTTAGGTGTGAGGAGTTTACTAGCACGGTAGAGGGAGTCCACCTTCTTTGTCTTTGCAATGTCTTCAATATATTTGTTCCAATTCATGTTATCTGTGAAGGTTAGACCGAGGAGTTTGAATGATGAACTCTCAGGTAAGGTGTTATTTGCCATGACAATCGCTTGTAGTTATTGAAGGAAAGGAGCTTTGTCTTTGCGGCATTCAAAGTTATCAACCATTTATGACCCTAATCCACTACAGCCTGGAGGTCATTTTCTAAGGATTCAGCCATTGCCTCGGATATGATCGGCATTAAAAGTTACCAACTATTTCTGACCCAAATCTACTCGTTCTGGTCTTTTTTTTAAATTGTTTATTCCTTTTGCTTTCTGGTTAAAATTTACGTTGGGTCAAGTTACCCTCCGCAGAAGCCTGTTATCAGTAATAATATTTCTATATAATCTCCTTATTTTCCGTAAAAAAAGCGTATAAATGTATAGTTCGTACCTTTAACTCCACAGGAAATAGTGTACTATATTCCTCAAGCGTCCCATGAAAAAAAAATATTTAAAAAAGGACAAGTAAACCCCCAACAGATAATTCTTAGGAGTCCAGGTGGTCAAAGTAGGTAAATATTTGCTTAGTCTTTTATTATTTTGCCACGCTTTTCCACTTGAAGAAGTTGAGAATGCTGGTTCGTCACTTGAAAAAGGGTCTGGGAATCTTCTCTCTTAAGTGGAGATAGAAAAATTCTTAATGCCGTTTTGGGTAAGCGAGGAAGATAAGTAGGAAGAAAAGGAAAGGGGGGAAGAGGAGGAGGAGGAGGAGGAGGAGGAGGGGTATAAAATATCGGCCCCTAAAAACAAACTGTTTCTAAAAGATAACAGTAAATTACGTTCTCAAAAATGGGACCCACGATTTTCTTCTGAGCTATAGCGAAATAATAGACGTACCTGTGACCCGTTGGGTCACAATTACTACCACCCCCAAAAGAAAACGTTTATTCCCCAAAACTGCGACGTAAGTGGCTTCTATAAATAAGGGGCCACACCTACGAAGCCATTCTAGTTTAGGAGTTGTCAGGCGAGATGTTTGTTCACATTACATTTTAACTTCTGCATGTTGGTACAGTCAGAGAAACAGTAAGCAGCTAAAGAATTCCAAAGAACTAGCAGTTTGAAGAAAATATTGGAGTAAAAATCCTTTCGGCACCTGGTGCGCCTCTACATTGAAGGGGTAGGACTTTGCTGGATTTTGGATCGAACGGAGATATTTACGTCGAGGGGGCACCAGTTCAACAAGTTTATCGGAGCACATTTCATTAAAGTACTTGTAAAACAAGTACAGGGATGCAACATTGCGGCGATGGAACCGGGACTGGGGATTGGTAGATAGGGTTGGGCCCTGTCAAAAACTGAGAGGCTAGTGGTTGGTGCACCAGCCTAAATGTGAAAACAAGACTACATATATAGGCGAATGGTGGCTTTGTAGATATATAAGGTATTAGCAGGCGTGATGAGTTTTCATAGCTCGGTAGAGGAAGATCACCTTTTTTGCAGCAGTCTTGGCAATGTCTTCTATGTATTTGTTATAATTCATGTTATCTGTGAACGCTAGGCCGAGTAGTTTGAATGATGGACTCTCATGTAGGGTGCTATTAGCCACGGCAATTGGTGGTTGAAGTGGTTTCTTATAATTGTTAAAGAAAAGAAGCTTTGTCTTAGCAGCATTAAATGTTACCATCCATTTATGTCCCTATTCTACTACAGACTGGAGGTCAATTTCTAAGGATTACGACATTGCTTTCGATGTGTGCGTTCTATTTACCCTCGTAGAGAATAGCTTGATGTTCCATTAGCAAATATTCCCATCTCGAAGACAATCGCATCAAAGTTGTCGTTTATAAAGATTAGGAATAATAAAGGTCTAATGATCGACCCATTTGGCACACCTTCATTAAGTTCATGTTGTTTAACTGTTCAACCATCGAGGACGACCTGAATCTTTATTTTGGCTAAGAAGGCTCTAATTATATTAAATATTTGTCCAGTAATACCGTTCGAATTAATTTTCATGAGAAGACTTTGTCAACAGCTTTAGATATATTAAGCGCTACTGCACGATCATCTACCTTGTCTAGTGCATGGTATATGAGTTCAGAGGTGACCGTTAGGATATCCGCAGTAGAACGACCTTGCCTAAATCTATACTGTTGATCAGCAAACAGTTTAGCATTAACGCTGGACTCTACTTTGATTTTATTCGAAAATTCATAATCTGTGAGACATCTTTTAAGACATGAATATCCAGATTCCTTAAAATTAGACACAAAAAAAGAATTACTCCAGTCGAGAAGGATCTTTACTCCTCTGACAATTGAACGAACAGATACTGCACTTTAATTTGGATCTGATCGTAGAAGTTCGTATTCCTTCTTTTAAGTGGGAAGTTGGGTGGCCTTTTTCCTATGTCAAGGTTGGCCCAACACAGTATAGTATACAACGAATCGCTTACAATAGGTTTGGTATTCAGACGTTACACTAAATAAAAAGGTTTGACGTGCCGTAAAAAGACAAACCAAATAAATGATTTATTTTATCACTCTAACGGAATACATTTTCTATCCACAAGTAGGGAGGTCTTTTTTTCTTTTAAAAAAAAAAAAATATTTCACCCCAAACAAGGCAGGTCGCCACTGTAGACGTAAGAGACAACTGAGAATTAGTGTGTAGGTTTTGGGTGCCATCCTAAGTTGGGAGCTGTGCAGCTATTTACATTAGTTTTAAACCTATGCATGTCGGTACAGTTGGTGAAACAGGGAACAGGGAGGGAGTTCCAGAGGACGGTAACACGAGGAAAGAAGCTGCTGAAGTAGAAGGCTCTCCGGCATCTGGGGAACTCCACGGGTTGTTCTAGTGTATTTGCGTCGAGGGGGCACTAGAGCAGCTAGTTCATCGGAGCACAATCCATTGAAGTATTTGTAAAACAAGCACAAGGATGCAACATTGCGGCGATAGGACAGTTGCTGGAGCTTGGTGGATAGTGAGGGACCTATTAAGTTGGTAACTCTTTTTTTTGGACTTTGTCTAAGAGGGAGAGACTAGTGGATGATGCACAAAATTTTATCTTTACTCTGTCTGTCTCTCTCTTTATCTCTCTGTCTCTCTTTCTTTCTCTTGTTGAGATTTATCCGCGAAGAAAAGTCAAATTCTCGCACGTAAAGAATTATACTCGACGCTAAGCGCTGAAAGTTGAATAGGGAGCGATAGCTTTTGAAGAGAAGGAATAAGAATAGTGTATATTAATTTAACAATTTTACTTATACAAGTAATAAAGAATGATAGACAACACAAAATAGTAAATATATACAAAATGAGGGATTTTGCGAATACGTTCTTCCGCGAAAATTTATCTTACAGAAAAGTGTTAGAGCTACAGCTCGCACACGTTTGGTTCCGTCGTGGAAGGAATGACTTCCGCCTGCGAATAGCTTCTGTGTTTTTTTTTTTGCCACAATGCAATCAACTGACGTAAAACATAGTAGCTGAACTGTAAAAATAGAAGTGGATTCCTGTGACAGCTTTCTGTAGGCTTTTGTCCACTGTGGTAGAGTAACAAGGAAGAGAGATGCTGAAGTGGCGCACGTGACCCCTAAGGGAGCAGTGGTTGGGTTACCTGTTGGTAAATCTACGCGACCCTTAAAGGGGACAAGGGAAATAATCACTGACCAATCTATGGGTGTCATATACATTTTAAATAGTATTCTCTCTCACACACACGCACGCGCTCTCGCAGAGAAATATCAGGAACGTATCCGAAAACCAGAACTCTATTTGGTTCACACGACGTTTGTGATTCTGTATTAGGAATTTTTAACACCATTCAGTCAATCAAAGTCTGCACGTTCTTTGAACCGACTGAGGTCAATGAGTGCGGCTCTTTATTCTGTAAATGATTTAGTCAGTTATAGCAAAATCGTTAAGATTAAAGTCCTTTTGTTTGCTACAAAAAAAGAGATGATCGATGAGTTCGCGACATGACAACTGCACTTTCTCACCTCTACGCGCGAGCAGATATAGCACAAAATATGATTCAATTCATAAATATAAAAACCGGTGTTGACACCCTTTTGAAAATAGCCTTTAATAATTTGGTCAACGACAGAAATATACGAATATTTCGCGATCGAAGCCAGCTAAAATGTCACGATTAAAATAGGTTTTCATTTTTATCATTTTTTAAGTACGTGATTGGGCTTAATAGACACGAACAGTATGAAAGTGTAGAATCCGATGTTTTTTCAAGCATCAGCTTCAGGTGGATATTAGGTGTAATAGGAAACATTACATTCCACGAAATTCAACAAAAGATGGAAGTCAGGTATTAGTACGTGTTTCCTGCTGGAGCATGGGGCACACAACCATAGATCCTTTTGGAACCCATTCAGATTAAGGTAACCTCTAAGCTAGTTGAGTGAGTGGGTCCTGTTCCCTTTTTTATTTTTGGTAAAAGAGATACCCCAAGATGCCCACTCTTTACTTCTATATTTGTCGTCGGCCTCCTCAAATTATTTTGTTATATCTCCGAAGGACACCACAAGCTCCATCCGTATTTCTTTTGCTTCCACTTAAGTATCACTTCCACTTAGAGATTGAAATGCTTGTTTTCAGTTCTAAACAAACCAGAAAACAGTGGACGGAAGAGTTGGGAAGATCTTACTAATCTGCATCTGATTGTATTTGGTTTCCTTCTGTTTCTTTTCTTTATTGGATGTTTTTTGGATGTTTTGGGGTATGTTTTTTGGACGTTTTTGGGGATGTTCATGTTCCGTTTTTATTTTCATAAAATTGTAAATATCTTTTTTCAAATAAAATTTAATTTGAACCATTGGGAATATTTTAAGTAGGAGAGTCAATAGGGTAAATGTAGTTTTATATTATGGTGATCGCTGAAATGGAAGTGATGGGCAAATGGTGAGAGAATGAAAGGAACAATGCTTGGACGAATGGGTAAAAATGTGTCTCGTTAAAAAGAGGATAGACAAAAAAAATGACCAAGGGCCCCTATACCCACATTTCGAGTGACCTTCTGTCTAATTTATAGCATTTGTTTACCTTTTTATTTGAAAAAAAACATCGGATTCTACACTTTCATACTGTTCGTGTCTATTAAGCCCAAGCACGTACTTCAAAAATGATGAAAATAACACCCTATTTTAATCAGTCGGTTAAAAGAACATGTAGACTTTGATTGACTGAATGGTGTTAAAAGTTCCTAATACAAAATCACAAACGTCGTGTGAAAAAAAGAGTTCTGGTTTTCAGATACGTTCCTGATATTTCTCTGCGAGAGTGCGTGCGTGTGTGTGAGATAGAATACTATTTAAAATTTATATGACACTCATAGATTGGTCAGTGATTATTTCCCTTGTCCCCTTTAAGGGTCGCGTAGATTTACCAACAGGTAACCCAACCACTGCTCCCTTAGGGGTCATGTGCGCCACTTCAACATCTCTTTTCCTTGTTACTCTACCACAGTGGACAAAAGCCTACAGAAAGCTGTCACAGGAATCCACTTCTATTTTTACAGTTCAGCTACTATGTTTTACGTCGGTTGATTGCATTGTGGCAAAAAAAACCCACAGAAGCTATTCGCAGGCGAAAGTCATTCCTTCCACAACGGAACCAAACGTGTGCGAGCTGTTGCTCTAACACTTTTCTGTAAGATATTTGTCTTGGCACATACTCTTTTTGGTAAGCTAACCTTCCAACATTAAAAGCGTTCTAGAGTCTAACCCTGTCCTTGTAGGGACGGACTAATAAATAGACACATCCAGTTCACATCTCGAATCATATTAAAAATCATATAAACCAATAATTGAAGCGAAAATTAAGCAAACTGGAAAAAGAATGAGTAAATAAATGAACAAATAAAAGACATGTACTAAATGTAAAAGAAAAAAACAACACTTTAAAATGTTTGTGATCTTTTGTTTACAGAGTTCAAAAAGAATTAAAAGCTTCAGATGAAAAAAGAAACATTCCACAAACACTGATAGCATGAGAACATCTGAATTCTTTCCGCAGATACAGCACACCGTTGGTGGTAATCTTAGAAAAATCCATGAGATCGATTGCAAGAGAACACCGTGTTCCAGAAGGAATAATCAGAAATGTTATCAAAAAAGACACAAAATACAATTCGTACGTGATAAGTAAAGCTCATTTTACGCCAGAAAAGTTAAAGTAAAATAGCTTCTTTTTTAATTTTTAACATAGTTCACACCAAACAAGGCAAGCCGCCACTGTAGACGTAACGGGCTACTGAAAAAAAGGGAGAAGGTCTTTTTTTTTTGGGGGGGGGGGAGATAAACGTAAATTGGGAGCTTTGCAGCGAGATATCTGTTTACATTAGTTTTAAATTTCTGCATGTCAGTACCGTCGGGGAAACAGGGAACAGGGAGGGAGCTCCAGAGGCAAGCAGCACAAAGAAAGAAGGTATTTGAGTAGAAAGCTCTCCGGCATCTGGAAACCTCCACAGTGAATAGATGGGAGTTAGCAGATTGTCGCATTGGTCTAGTGAATTTAAGTCGAGGGGGCACCAGAGTAGCCAATTGATCGGAGCATAATCCATTGAAGTATTTGTAAAACAAGCACAAGGATGTTAAATTGCGGCGATGGTACACCAGCATTTATGTTATGTTGCTTAGATGAACGGCCATCGAGGACAACCTGGATCTTTCTTTTGGTTAGGAAGGATCTAATTATATTAAGTAATTGCCCAGTAATACCGTATGAGCGTATTTTCAGGAGAAGCCCTTTATGCCATACCTTGTCAAAGGCCTTGGATATATCAAGCGCTACTGCCCTAGCTTCACCTGCCTTGTCGAGTGTATGATACATGCGTTCAGAGATGACCGTTAGGATGTCTGCAGTAGATTGTGCTTGTCTAAATCCATACTGGCGATCAGAAAGAAGTTTAGCATTAACTAAGTGCCGTACTATCGCTAAATTGGTTAAGGATTCAAAGATTTTAGCAAAGATCGGCAGTAGACTGATTGGGCGGTAGTTCTGAGGATCGGTTCTATTCCCAGAATTCTTGTAGACTGGTACCACAGAGGCAATTTCCCACCTACCGGGAAAGCAAGATTCAGTAAGGCATTTATTGTAGAGTTTGGAGAGGACAGGGACCAGTTCAGCAGAGCATTTCTTTATTACTATTACAGGCCCACAAGCTTTGGAGGTGTCAAGGTTTTTTATGATGTCTTTGACCTGGGATGGGGTGATGACCAGGTTATCAAGTGTGGCTTGGGTCTGCAATGGGAATTTGGGGAGGGGTGGTTATCTGAGTCCAAAGTGGAGGCGAAACGCTGGGCAAGTAGTTCAGCCTCATCAGTGTCCGTGCAAACGATATCATTGTGGTTTGATAGTGGGAGAATCGTTGATTGACCATTGTTCACTACACTGTTGTAGATTTTCCAGAAATCACGAGTAACTAGTTTCTGTGATTGAATGCGTTTTTTGTTTGTTTACTCAGTATACCTTCTCTTTGCTTCACCTATCACGGCCTTGCAATTATTTCTTGACTCTATAAACTTCTGTCTATTAGTAGCTGACTTATGGCGGCCGAATTTACGGAATGCTTGTTGCCTCTCAGCAATGGCAGCTGCACATTCCGAGGTGAACCATTGGGGAGAGTGGGGATTGCTAAAGGATTTTCGCATGGAGACATAGGCTTCAATACCTGCTTTGACCCATTCAGTTAATTCATTTGCACGCTGGTCAGCAGGGAGTGAGAAGGTTTCCCTCCATGGGGCGTCGCTTATGTGATCTCTGATTGACTCAAAATCAGCCTGCTCGTTGTTTTGAGCAACGGTTCATCAGCTTTTGGACGACTTTTTAGGGTGATATGTATCATTAGCACAATGTGATCAGCATTCCCGAGTGGGCTATGAGCTTTCGTAACACATGCCTCGGGCATTGGGGTCAAGCAAAGGTCTAGAAGTGAGGCTTGCTGGTCTACTCTATCGGGGATGCGGGTCGGCAAATCGACAGTCTGAGAGAGGGAGTGAGCTAAGGAGAAATTATACGTAGAGTTGCCGGCTACGTCAGTAAGACTGAAGAATCCCAACCAGTCACGGTGGTGTGCATTAAAATCCCCAAATACATGTATCTGGGCATTCGAGTCAATTGAGAGTGCTCTATCTATGCTTTCAGAGACAGAGTTTAGCAGAGTACAGTCCTGGGTCGAAGAGGTACAGTATAAGAAATATAAGTAACTGATGCTGTGATGTAAAGTCAATCTAAAGCACATGTGGTCTTGGTCATCTGATTCTAACTTATGTTCTCTAGTCATGGGGGAGGGTGTTCCGAACATAAACCCCTAGTCCGTGTATATGTTGTCAGACTCTTTACGGTAGAGTGGGAGGTAGTCAGTCATGTCAAAGTGGTGAGAGGAGATTGAGGATTGAAGGTTAGTTTTACTTAGAGCTAGGATATTCGGGGAGTTTGTCAGGAGAAAGGTTTCTACGTCGTTGATGTTGGCTCTAAGTCCCCGGATGATTGTGAATGCAAGCCTCAAGGGCGGAGATGAAAGTGTTTGTTGTTGGGTGTCTGGTTTAGGTTTGCTTTTATTTTTTTGTAATGACATGTTTGTTTTGATTATAGAGTGAGTTGGCCAAGGTGGGTACTTGTTTGGTTCCAATAAGCTCACACAACCAGTCCATTAGTCGCGACCTGGTCGATGGGGGTTGTGGCCTGTGGAAAGCTCACCGGAGATAATTGCAGGGTTCCTTTCCATGAGCGACATGGCACATACAACTACCCACGATGATGGAGCAGCCGTTCCTAGCGCTACCCAAGAGTTTGGGCTCCTGTCCTGTCAGTCGGAAACAGCAGCCAGACAAGCTGTCTAACCTGTACCCCCAACCTGTCGGAACAAATGAGACCCAGACTGGTCATGTAAGACTTAGTGACGAAAAAATTTTCCCCAAGTTGTCAACATAGAGATAAAGAAAACGGCGTTCATTGTCCTAGTAAGGAAACAAGGCTAGGCACTGAGTGTTTAGAGGCGTCCCAGCGCTGGTACCTCTGCGCCTGGCTAACAAACAAAGAAGGAGTGCAAGGACCGTCGATAGGCAGAAATTATCTACTCCTTAAGCAATTGTAGGTTTGAAAACCGGATATCTTGTTCTAGATTCCAACTCTAGGAAGGTTGTCGATCAGGATTATGGCAGTCTCCCTCCCCAACGGTTTACTGCCACGGCGTAAGTAGTTGGTAGCAAGGTTTTATTGACAGAGATGTCCTTCCCTTAGATGAATAGTCTGACAAGATCTTACGGGTCCAACACACCGAGAGGGGTAAAATAGCCTGCGCCCGTGTACTAGTCGGGTATTTCCTAGTTAAAAAAAAGACTTCCATATATATATATATATATATATATATATATATATATATATATATATATACATATGTAAATAGAATAAGTTCATTGTATACTACAGAGGGAACAGAAAGTTGAAGATAGGTTTCCCTCTCGCAAGTAAGTACAAATAAGAGAAATAAGAAAGAGAGGCAAAACTTCATGCCAGCGTGGGATTTCCTGAATTTCTTCAGTGGGAAATCAATAGACAGGCAATAAGACATTAAATATCAATAATTAAACACATTTAAGTCAAACACAGAATTAAGTACATTCATATAAGACACATTAGAATTTGGAGATAATAGTATGTGAGTAGCCAAAGAGTATGTGAACAAAACAATGAAGAATAAATTTTCAAAAAGTGCTCATATTTCCATCGGATTAACATTGGGAAGTATCGGGTCGGCCGCTTGGCCTCGAATGACTGCAGAAGGAGGAGAGTCACCTTTTTGAGGAAGGAATTTGACGGGAGGGGGGTATTTTTTTTCAAGCATTTCGAAGACATTTTATTTTCTATACCATAGTTAGGACGACTTTTTAAAAAATGTATTGTTCGCATATCGTTGACCGAGTACTTAGGGATTGTTTGGGATATATGTTATGAAATAGTGAAAGAAATAATTTGCCTGCATTGTCTATTAGTATTGATACGTTAATCGATCGTAAACCAAATGTTAATATATATATATATATATATATATATATATATATATATATATATATATATATATATATATATATATATATGTTATATAATGATGGACGTAACTTGTGGGATTATAAAAACCTTTTATGAGAATGTTATATAATGATGGACGTAACTTGTGAGATTATAAAAACCTTTACGCGAATGTTATATGATAATGGACGTATGTGGTGGAGGATGGGTGTGGGGTCGTTGGTTTGGCTTGTGCGATTAGTGCGTGCTGCCGAGTGCATAGAGTGCGATGCTGTTTCCGGAAATCGAAACGTGACAAGTCACGAGACAATGGATGATTTGGTTCAAAAGGTCATCCTGCACCTGTGTGGTAGTTACGTGATATTACGTCACAGTTTTGATATGTGAGAAAATTGGAGTTTTTAAACGAGTTTAAACGAGGCGCAAAAGTCGGACGAAGGAATTAAGATGTAGTCCAGTCAGAACGGGAAATACTGGCGTACAAGATGTCCTTCTCCCCCCTGTCTCCTCAAATAACAAAGGACTGATTAGACAATAAGCTAGCTAAGAATTAACCACGATATTCGTAAATCTCTCTCTCTTTCTCTCTCTCTCTCTCTCTCTCAACGATAGCAAAACATCTCCACGGGCAATAGAAACTGACGCCGAATAAAAAGTAATTAAAATGAAAAGATTGTTGTCTTATGAAGCGGGTGAGAAAATTCTTTTGTTACAGACAACTCACGGAAATGGCCACTACAGTGCAGAGGCGAAAGAAAGTACTCAACCACTAGACGACAGAGCAAACCGAGAAGAAACGAAGGTATGAATTATTAAGGGAGTATGCGACATATATATATATATATATATATATATATATATATATATATATATATATATATAGTTTCCCTTGTCAATTGCAATTTCCTCAACGGCGCGTAGAGCGTTGGTAGGAATCCTAACAGATCCATGATGTTCGCATAATAAAGAACAATCTAAAATGTCCTCAACAAAGACATCACATACCAGTCTTATGTAATAAGTAACGACCATTTTACGTAAAAAAGGTAAAACATCGTCTTATCAGAGTTATAGACACATAAGCAAATATTAAAATCCAGCAAAGATAGATATAATTTAATTCTACGCCGCCCAGATCTAAATCTTTTGGACTACTATGTTTTGAGCATAGTTCAGAAATATGTTAGTAAGCACCTGCAGAGCACCAACTAATACCTGAAAGTCTTCATATAAAAGTACCTCGTATAGAAGTACTTCATATAAAGTACCTCATATATAGTACCTCATATAAAAGTACGTCATATAAAAGTACCTCATATAAAATTACCTCATATAAAAGTTCTTCATATAGAAGTACCTCATATAAATGTCGTTCGTATATAAGTACGTCATATAGAAGTACTTCATATAAAAGTACCTCATATAAAAGTACCTCATATAAAATTACCTCATATAAAAGTTCTTCATATAGAGGTACCTCATATTAAAGTACCTCATATATAAGTACGTCATATAAAAGTACTTCATATAAAATTATCTCATATAAAAGTACCTCATATAAATGTACCTTATATAGAAGTACCTCATATAAAAGTACCTTATATAGAAGTATCTCATATAAAAGTACCTTATATAGAAGTACCTCATATAAAAGTACCTTATATAGAAGTACCTCATATAAAATTACCTTATATACAAGTACCTCATAAAAAACTTACCTCATATAAAAGTACTTCATATAAAATTATCTCATATAAAAGTACCTCATATAAAAGTATTTCATATAAAAGTACCTTATATAGAAGTACCTCATATAAAAGTACTTTATATAGAAGTACCTCATATAAAAGTACTTCATATAAAAGTACCTCATATACAAGCTGTTCTCAAAGCTGGGGGAGACTTTAATGAATTAAATTGTAAAACCATATATTTATTCTTATGTTTAAAAACGTACAGGGTGATTCATAAGTCACTTCGCTATTTATTTTTGAAATTCTAAAGTTAAAAAATACGGTAATACAAAACAGAAAGTTTATTCAACAAATTCATTTATGGGAGTTTATAATTACTGCAAATTTTCAAAATTTCCATCTTCGTTCTGCATGCATAGCTCCATTCTTTTTTGCAAGGAATTTACGACTCTTTGTAGCATATTTGATTGATTAATTTTAACAAACTCGGCAGTGATTTTTTATTTGAGGTCGTCATTGCCTTTCAACAAGTGTGGGAGATTCATCAAATTTGGCCATATGAATTACAATAAAAAGTCGCTCTTCAATTGTAAATGACATACTGCCTGAAAAAAAGCACATATGATGATTTACACAAATTTAAATAAATAAAAATAAATATGTATAGAAACAAATATATAAACGAACAAATTTAAAATAACAAATAGCAGTAATTAGAGAGTAAGATAACAATAATCAAAAGTTCATAGTATGTTTGTGCTTCATATGGTAATCATTTTAAATAGCTAAGTGAAGTGACTTATGAATATATATATATATATATATATGATTAATTTTATTTACACAGACATGTAGAATATCTGCGACACTGGCATGTCGATGTTATCGATCAACAGCTGTAATGTCATATATGTAACATAACCTTAAAATAAAATTTAAATTACATTCCCTTCGAGACTGTTTTCGTTTTCGCTGCGGTCTACATCTGGCAGCCATTTTGTTTTGTAGTATTCTCTACACAGTCGGAGAAAAACATTTGTTCTGGTTTAATTATTTTTGACAAAGGGAAGTCTTTTCCCGAAATATCAAATAGTGATTTTTAATAACCCGGACATCACACGAACAGCTAAAAACACTCTTGCTGTTATGTAAGATTTTAGAAAAAAAGGAAAAATAAATAGTAAGTCATATTTAATATTCGATTTATTGTTATTGTTTTTGTTCCTTACAACTTGCATCTTACCCGGAACTTGCATTGCCCACATCCTTCCAAGAACTTACTACTACTATACCCAGCAATGCTTCAAGCAAACTACCATTCTCTACTAATATATATATATATATATATATATATATATATATATATATATATATATATATATACACATGTGTGTGTGAGAGTAAGAAAGGGAGAGAGAGCGTATAACTATTGAAATAAGTAAGTAATGAAAATATAAATTGTGTAGAATACAATGTCTATTAAATCATTAATTGTTAAAAACAAGAGTTGTAAATAAAAAGATTTTTATTTTCCTTCCTTAAACCGTGGCTTTTCAAAGATGTAACCTTAAGACCCAAACTTTTCCCTGTGCCTGAATTGTTCGGATTTGTTCTTACAAACACTTTTCGCATCTTCAAAGATTCATTTTATAATGATTTCTTGCTTACACCTCATGCATTCTTTTACATTTTTATATTTTTTCAAATGTTGATATTATGCTAAATGCCATTTTACTAACTTATTTGTCTAATCTCCTCTGGCGATAAGATTACATCTTTGAAAAACCATGGTTTAAGGAAGGAAACTAAAAATCTTTTATTTACAACCTTTTTTTAATAATTGATGTTTTAATTTTATTCTATCACAATTTTGATTATCATCATTTGCTTCTTTAGGTTATTGCTCCATCTCGTATATTGAGCACTGAATCTTTAAGATAGGATTTTTAAAAGATATTATTGATATCTTTATTCTCCCTTTTTACTATATATATATATATATATATATATATATATATATATATATATATATATATTTTCCGTCACGTTTTTAACACTGCAGTCCAATTAAACTTTCTCATGTTCCAAATATTTCAAATATTCCATACCCACCCGTTCAATTACCTCCCTCCTCCACCCCTCGACTCCCTCACTCATTGCTATCTTTTTCCAAATATTTCAAATATTTCATACCCTATCACAACAAATCCTCCCTCTCCCCCTCACCCATTCCCCCTCTAAACTATTTCTCTCATACCCTCACTCTTCCATACCCCCTTCTTAAATTCCCTCATTTTCTCAAAACGCTCTCTAAGACGATAACTTTCGCCCATCCACCAAAATCACAGCCCCCTCCTTCTCTACCCACCCTCCTTTTCTCTGCATACACCCCCACACACAAACATTCCAACTTACTTTTACCCCTTCAATCTTGACCGCAGCCATCTGGTCAAACACCTCCTTCCTCACTCTCCTCCACTCCCTCTCTGCCATCCACTTTATCCCTGCTCATCCCCCCACCTCTTACTCTTACTACCAGCCACAGTAGTCCTTACTCACCCCCATCTTTCCACTTCTTCCCTACTCATTTTCTTCAACATTCATTTTTATTCTCCACCAAGTACGGACGTCCACTCAGTAGTGGCCATTATTTTATTTTATTATTTTTTTCCCTCCCAATATGTCAACTCTACATGTATTTGTACTTGCATGACATTTTTCTCTATATTATCATCCTGATGAAGTCTTATAAATAAAGACGAAACGTTGATGTACACATAAAAAACATCCATTTTTTGGTTTTCCTTTTTCATTTTCCCATCATCGGATTACCTTCATCCTTCTCTTCCCATATATATATATATATATATATATATATATATATATATATATATAGTAGAGAATGGTAGTTTGCTTGAAGCATTGCTGGGTATAGTAGTAGTAAGTTTTTGAAAGGCTGTGGGCAATGCAATTCCGGGTAAGATGCAAGTTGAAAGGAAAGGAACAAAAACAATAAAAATAAATCGAATACGATATAAGACTTACTATTTATTTTTCCTTTTTTTTCCTTTTTTTTTTTTTCTTACATAACAGCAAGAGTGTTTTAGCTGTTCGTGTGATGTCCGGGTGATTAAAAATCACTATTTGATATTTCGGGAAAAGACATCCCTTTTTCAAAAATAATTAGACCAGAAGAAGAATAATATTTTATTCTTCTCCGACTGTGTAGAGAATAATACAAAACAAAATGGCTGCCAGATATAGACCGCAGCAAAAAAGCAGTTTCACAGGGAATATAAATTAAGTTAAGTTTTATTTTAATATTATGTTAAATATATGATTGGTGTTTAGAATATTAGTGTAATGTTGGTTAGGTGTATGGTGTTCGATAAACTTATAAACTTTATCGAACACCATACACCTAACCAACATTACACTAATATTCTAAACACCAATCATATATTTAACATAATATTAAAATAAAACTTAGCTTAATTTATATTCCCTGTGAAACTGCTTTTTTGCTGCGGTCTATATCTGGCAGCCATTTTGTTTTGTATTATTCTCTACACAGTCGGAGAAGAATAAAATATTATTCTTCTTCTGGTCTAATTATTTTTGAAAAAGGGATGTCTTTTCCCGAAATATCAAATAGTGATTTTTAATCACCCGGACATCACACGAACAGCTAAAACACTCTTGCTGTTATGTAAGAAAAAAAAAAAAAAAGGAAAAAAAAGGAAAAATAAATAGTAAGTCTTATATCGTATTCGATTTATTTTTATTGTTTTTGTTCCTTTCCTTTCAACTTGCATCTTACCCGGAATTGCATTGCCCACAGCCTTTCAAAAACTTACTAATATATATATATATATATATATATATATATATATATAAGTCGGACCTGATGCTGCTCAGTATTCACCTCATAATACGAGTTAAATATAAAACGTAATCACAATTAACTTTAAGTATAGATGCCCTTAAAAGTACTTT
>OY744525.1:9752388-9764888 GCA_963556195.1 Sepiola atlantica | reverse complement strand
AGGCCGTCTTGCTGTTAGACTTTTGTGTCCGCTGACTAAATATGCGACTGATAAGCAATTTGGTACTGTGAAGGAATCCTCTGACTTGTATTTCACCAAAAAGACACTTGGAAGTGTTTGTGGAACAATTGCTTCAGTTCACACTCGGATAGACAATGCAGAGCAAATTGCTTTCTAATCGGATGTATATATGAACGAGTTTCTAGCGGAAACCAAGTCTGTGACCTCAGCAAGAAAAACACTTTCATGAGATAAAAGTATGTCAAAAGATTTTTTTTATATATGAGTGTGCGTAGCCGGCGTAAATCATCCGGTGATGGGAAATAAAGAAAATCAAAGTTTTTCCATATACGTTCCGTTTTTTGTCATTCCTGTTGGATCTTACCGGGTAGCCCGAAAGAACGGGTAATGCAACTCTTATTCTTCCGTGGTTAGTTAGTATGACAGTAACACCGCCACTACACAGACACTAAAGGGATGTAACTCTCCAAACTTTACGCAGTTTTAATACAGTTTTCTTGTATATATAAACAACAAGGAGACGAACACTGATTTTTCAGAGTTAATTTAATTAAAAAGATTTCAGCTCAGAAAGTTTGTAAGTAAAACTTACCGAAGAAAAACCTGTAAAAAGAAGAATAAAACTGAGAGTTTATCACTATTTATTTTCTATAAAAATTACGCTTACAAATCTTTACAAATCTTTTCCATCGTGTGTTGTAGTGAATAGTGTAATTCAATAATGCCACACAAGAAAAAAACAAAAAACAAAAAGAAATACAATTAACTAGTAAAATAAACCATATTAATATTTTATATTTCGATAAATCTCTTCTTCGGAAGTGATTGATATGGCGTTGACGATCGTCTAGTAACTTCTTGATTGAGATAAAAGAATTAACTTTGTTATGAATCTGTTGTATGTTGAGTTATTGTTAATTACAATTCATTCAACAATTTGAAAACGATTTTAAACAATATATTTTCTTCTTTATTACATGTACTATATTGGAGTGTTCTTGAAAAGAGCGGAAGTAGGAAGTAAGTTGTCAAGAGTAATATAATTCAAAATTCACAAACGTAGAAACAGAAAAGACAAAATAGAGGCACACATTAGCACGATGAGAATACAAAATTCGTTTAGAAAAGAGATAGTGATCGTACGTGTTAAAATACAAGCTGTTAATAACTATAGGTAGACTCTCTGCCCAAATAATGTACTTAAAACCATAAAATAAGCATTTTAGTTTAAAAAAATTAATACAACAGCCGGGAGACGATTTTAAACAATATATTTTCTTCTTTATTATATGTCTATCAGCGCATAGATAAATAAATATAAATATAAATAGTGTCTGACACTGGTATGATGAGAGGATACAATTCGTACGTGTTAAAATACAGGCTGTTAATAACTATAGGTAGACTGTTTCTCTGCCCAAATAATGTACTTGAAATAATAAAATAAGCATTTTAGTTAAAAACTACAATTAATTCAACAGCCGGGAGACGATTTTAAACAATATATTTTCTTCTTTATTATATGTCTATCAGCGCATAGATAAAGAAATAGCGTCGTACATTGGCTATTGTAGCAATATATGGTCGTAGATGTGTTCAAAACGGAATTTCCCATGAAAAATAACCAAGGAATATTTTAACACGGCTTCTTTGTGATTAAAATATACGAAGAAAAAAAGCGGAAAATGGGGGAAAACGTTTATTAATTAAGCTTTTTGTTTTGTACTTTTGAGATAAGGATTGAAAATTTGTATTATTTGGATTATTCGAATTACTGTTCTCATCTTGAATGTTATTTTCACAACATTTCGGTCGATGTAACCTCCGACATTCTTCAGGTGTATCTTGTCGAACTCGGGAATTTTTCTGTCGAACTCGGGTACGGAATTTTTAAACAGAATCCTTTATTTAATCCACGGGTATAACTTGCTCTCGTTCCGTCAGCTATGGCCGAATAGAAGTCTTAAGTTATTCGTAATTGTATTCTTAGTATCATCTGCACCGAAGATTGAACCTTTGAACCTCCAAAAAAAAGTAAGAATAAGTATAAAAAATAAGAAAACAAATTTCAATTGGAAGTTTAAGATTAGAATGATGGATTACGTTTCAGGATTGTACGTCGTAAACAGGTAAAACCGAGGTGACTTGAAGCAAAGAAGATATAAGAACATCTCTTTGTCTAGAAGACTGATCGGATTCAGACGTCTTTTTACAGAGCTCTATCTCCGTGCCCGCCAGGAATTGGGTAAGAAGGAGCTTATGAAATACGTATGTAACTTTACAGCATGTTGTATAAATGAAAAACACAAAATAATTTGATGGCATAGAACAATAATTTTGTTTATGTTTTTAATTGTTATATTCTTCCAGCAACCGAATAGAAATAGAAAGACAGAGAAACAGAACGAACGACTCTGTACTTAATGCTATATCGCCACTACGACGACTCGTATAACTAAACGTAACTACTCATTAAGCTGACTCTTTTGGCCTTTTGACTAAGATCAAAGTGTAGTATCTGTTCCGATGGATACTGCACCCCATAGACTGGTATTGTCTTGGCCTTCGGGGCTTGATTTACGCCGGTCTATGGGTCTGTCGTGTGCAGTTTTAGGAGGTCCACCCTCCCAGGCTTCGCTCCTACTCTTTGGGGAGGAGTAAGATTATTGCTTACTGCCTAGGGCGCCCCTACCGGGGAATGCCGACGGGGCTGCCCAAACAATTTTTAAACCCCATTTTCCCGACCCGACCTTGGGTCACATTTTACTTGTGGGAGTAAGATTAAAAAAACTGGCCTTGTGCCTAACTCCTGGAGAGGAGTAAATCAATACTCATTAAGCTGACTAACTACAACGAGTCAACAAGCCGTCAAGATAATATGTTGAAGACAGAGAATTGGTCCACCTTAGTGCTATAAAGTGATTCTTCAGAGTTACATGCCGACACATGTGTTTCTTCAACCCTTAAAAAAATTATAAGCGGCTTTGATTTCGCCACGTAGTCAGTTACATAGTCCGAAGTTGTATCCTTTAGTCCAATAACGCACACAGAATAAGTACGCATTTCTTCTTAAGTTTTTTGTTTTAATTTTACCGTACAAGAAAGTTCAATTGTCGCATGTGAGAATGTATTGAGATTACTGCAAAAACAGAAATATGCCAACAGCTTTTGTGAGAAGGAACACACGAATTGTATGTATATTCTAGAGCAATTTTGTATGGCAAGCAATAAAGCAATAAAACAATAAAGCTATATACACGACAGAAAATGATGATTGCAAAAAAGGAGGTTATCTTATGTCTGCGAATACAACCCTAACCCTAACCTCAACACTAACCCTAACCCCGACCCTAACCCTAACCCCAACACTAACCCTAACCCTAACCCTAACCCCAACACTAACCCTAACCCTAACCCTAACCCTAACACTAACTCTAACCCTAACCTTGGTTAGGAATGAGTATTATATAAATCCGAACTGTCGTCGAGACATTTGTCGAGATGTAGTCGACCATGGTCCAAGATGGTGAGTATCAGGAAAAGTGAACAAAAAGTGGGTTTGCTCTCAGCGATTACCGTCGATGCTTTTTGTCACCAAGTGGTCAGCCGTTGCCCTGCTGGTTAACTGGAAAAGGGAAAAATAGGAAAAGAGGCTGGAACTGTGTGTGCAAGGGTTTTTACAAGCTGACTCACATAACTCATAAACAGGTATTAGGTTACTTAATTGTCTGTATTTCTGAGATGAGGCGTTTTCATTATGGATTTCCGTGTTCGGACTGACATCCTCATCTTGGCTGCCATGCCCACAACGTTTCGGCCGTTCTGCCCTCCGGCCTTCATCAGGTGTCCCGTATCGAACTCGGAAACCGTCTGTCTGGACTCTGGAACCCAATCCCCTTATTGTCACGGGGGTACTACGCTCGGATTCAACTTTTTAGCTCTGGTACACACTCGTTAATAAACAGTGAGTCTCACTAGAAAGTGAGGAAGCTTAAGGAAACAGCTCACATGCTTGCACATGACAACCTACTGAGCAAACCAAGCATAGAGCTGAATACGATTTGGAGACCTCTAATAGACAAAGAAAACCTTGAAGAACAAACATTGGACAAGAATGCTATATCACCACTATGACTTGATTCCTAATGCCCCTAGTGATACATGGCTAAGCCGTAGGTTCGAAAGTTGCAAGTTATCTGGAGGTACTAAGTTCAATCCTGGGCGAAGGCAGTGAAAGTAACAATCAACGACAGCAACAATATGGCGATAAGCAGCAGCAGCAGAACTGACAGCAACGGAGAATTATCGAGTGTGTCCAAGAGCCAAAAAAAGGGAATCCGAGCGTGGTACCCTCGTGACAATAAAGGGATTGGGTTCGAGAGTCGATACAGGACACCTGATGAAAGCCGGAGGGCAGAACGGCTGAAACGTTGTGAGCATGGCAGCCAAGATGAGGAAGTCAGTCCGAAAATTGAAATTCATAATTAGGTTACCTGTTAGCCAATCTATGGAGTCTTAAAGGAACAAGGCAGACAGCCAATCAGTGAGGCTGTGTATAAATAAATTGAAATAAGTTTTTAATTAAGGTAATGTTTAATAGTATTTAACGCATAAATATAGAAGAATCGTTATTTACTTCAGTGTATTTGGAAGACGTTTTTTTTTTTTAATGTACGTGACCACACATCTTTGCATTCTTCTTCGCTTATCATCAACCGACTGTTTTAAAACCACGGCCTGTAAACAATCTTTTGTTATTCTTTCTGTTCTTTTCTTCGAATTTCATAGATTAAAAAAAAAGTCTTTCATTATTTTTGTCGAATCAATTTGTTCTATTTTCTTATTCGTGAAATTCTTAGTTTCTCCAGCGCGTGCCTCCATCGGCATAAATGCCAACTCGAACTTCTGTTTTTCGGGTCGACCCTTTGAAAATGGACGTGCTCTTAAGATATAAAAAAAATAAGACAAGAAAGGTAAAACAAATATAAAAGGAAGAAAAGGGTATGAAAATGAAAGCAAACATAAAAGAAGGAAGAAAGAAAGATAAAAAAAACATGGAGGACGGTCGGTAGGTAACGAACGATTGGCGCTCTTAGGCAATACGATGGCTGGAATCATTTTTTCTAGCAATATCACGTCTGCCTGCTAGAGTGAAAACAAGACCCGATAACAGCAAGAAGAAAAAATACATAAAAATAAAGTAAAAAAAATACTTAAAAATAAATATAAAACCTTTTTTTTAACGAAAAGAAATATATAATTGATTGTTTGTTTGTTTTGTTCCTCTCTCGCTCAATTCTCGCAAGTTCACGTTCCTACGTGAAGACGAGATTTGGGAAGAGCTTATGTAAATATCAAATGCAAAAAAAAGAAGAAACAAAATGAGGCTGAAAAAACATGGAGACACTAAGCCTATCCAATTCTATTCTTTCTCAAATTTCTACTCAATTTAGTGGCTTGAAAATAAATTCAAATTAAATCTGTAAAAAAAAGAAAATCAAAAAGAAACATCAACTATTAAACATGGCCACCGCCTCTCGTTTTCGGTAAACATGAAAGACTTAAATTGAAGATTTTACACGAGTTGTTATCAAATTCCAGGACTAAAAAAAAAAAAAAAAAAAAAAAAAAAAAAAAAACAGCAATAAAAAATAACAGTGGTTGGTTTTTGTTTGTTTCTCCGTAAAATTTATAAAAATTAATTAACTTTCCGGCGAGTTATTTTTATCATTAAACAGCTTAGTAATTGTCTGTATTTATTTTAAAATAAATGTAATTAAAACTAATTAAAATAAATGTAATTAAAACTAATTAAAATAAATGTAATTGTCTGTATTTCGGAGATGAGGCGTTTTCATTATGGATTTCAGCGTTCGGACTGACTTCCTCATCTTGGCTCACAACGTTTCGGCCGTTGTGCCCTCCGACCTTCATCAGGTGCCCTGTATCGAACTCGTGAACTGTTGGTTTGAACTCTCGAACCCACTCCCTTTATTGTCACGCTCGGATCCCATTTTGTTGGCCCTGGGACACACTCGTTAATTCACCGTTGCTTTCAAGTTCAATCTTTTCATTATAGGGAATAATTTCTGTTTACATTCATTTCAGGCGGCGGGGTCATTCTGAGGTGGTTGTCTGACTGGCTATTTGCTTTCTCGATCCCGCTTACCGGTTTTGAGTGGGGACTAGAGAAAGGCATTATATATATATATATATATATATATATATATATATATATATATATATATATATATATATATATATATATATATATATATATATATATAAAAGATAGAATTACACCCTTCGTATTGAATCTATTCGTATTGCAAAATCGTTGAATCGGAATCCGTTTAACTCACCCCGAAAAAAAAGGTTGAAGTAATGGACTGAAGATTTCGGTCAACTGTTCTTTACGAAGATGAGAAATAAATAAAGAAAGAAAACAAGGGAGAGGAAATAAATGAAGAACGAAGACAAGGGAGAGGAAACGTATTAAAGAAACGAGGAGAATCAAGTGAAGAGAAAGAAGAGAAAAGAAAAGGGAAAGAAATGTGTAAAATTCTTTGTTCGTAACTGGAGATGAAACACTCGTCATAAGAGATTGACAACTTCCGGCAATCATACCTCACGCACTGCGAAATTCACGATGTCGGTCGGCCACTTCCGGGTATATGCATACTCATCCTTCTTCAAATTGTTCCCATCCTTCTCTCTCTCTCTCTCTCTCTTATATATATATATATATATATATATATATATATATATATATATATATTTATTTTGGTACAGAAAAATTAGTACAACATTTGTACCGTCGGTTTCAAGCACAGAAGAACTTAGCCATCCGGCTCTCTTCAGCTTCTGTTGTCATCTGTTTCGGAAATGTGAAGTCACGTGTCACTCTCGTTTGGACGCGTTATTTGCTTTGAGTGTTATGTATGTTTGTTTAAATTTATGGTAAGGAAGATTTAATTAGGTTACGCTCTTAAGTTTTATTTTTTAATTTTAATTCTCAATTAATCCAGCACTCTGCTGGGATTTTTCCTGCTATATTACAAAGAAGTTATATATATATATATATATATATATATATATATATATATATATATATATATATATATATATATATATATATATGAAGATAGATATTTTATATGTTTGTATTTTTGTATGTACTGAATTCACAACAATTAATACGTAAGGAGTCAAAATGTGGGCTATATTTAGTTTGATTTAGTTTTATGCAAAGGGGATAAAATGGGAGTGAAAGCCTTTCGTGGAAATTTAAATACCCCCCGATTTTGTCAAAGTTTTACAATAGGTATTAGACATTAATTAATAAATATTTCTTTAAATTTCAGTTTATTTTGTGTATTTAAAGGGGTTTTAGGATGGTATAATATGGGTACAACCATTCTGTTTGAAACTAACAATATCTCAGAATTTGATCTGTATTCATTTGACCGCAATTAAGCAAGATTCCCTGAATTTGACTTTCTTCTTATGACCCTTAAGCTTAACCCTTTAATTTGAGACATTACATTTGACTTATTGATATAGCAGTCTTTCATGTCAATCAATTAAAAAGATTTTTTAAATCATAGTTCACCCCAAACAAGGCAGGCCGCCACTGTAGACGTAAAGAGCTACTATAAATTAGGGTGTAAGTTTTGGGGGTCATCCTAAGTTGTGAACTGTGCAGCGAGATTTCTGTTTACATCAGTTTTAAATTTCTGCATGTCAGTATAGTTGAGGAAACAGGGAGAAGGGAGGGAGTTCCAGAGTCGGCAGTACGAGCAAAGAAGCTATTGGAGTAGAAGGCTCTCCGGTATCTGAGGACCTCCACAGTTGATGGATTAGACTTAACTGATTGTCGGGTTGGTTTAGTTTATATATAAATCTGTTATTCATTGACTTTGATAATTTTCTAATTTCCTAACGTGAAAATGTTGCTATCGCCCGTCTCTCGAATTCGGATTTCTTGTGATTTTATTTTCGTCCTTTATATAAAATTGTCTTTACATTTATAACCCAACTTAATGGTTGCCATACAGATCGTTCGCGTTCAAGAAACTCGCGACTAACACAGTAAATACGACAAAGGACCGTAAACTGCAGGAACAGACAAATTCTCTTGAAATTATGGCATTTGCACCATTAAAACAATTAGTTGACCTATTCTAACTAAATGAAATATACAGGCGGTACTCATCAACTGATGGAGGCCCTCATAGGGATGATGCGTTTTTTATCATAATGGTTAATGTTATTATATTATTATAGATTATACGAAAAAAAAACAAACAAGGACTGCATAAACTATTCAAGCAATTTGAACTTAAATCTTTTTATGGAGATTACTCCAGACAAGACATGACGCCACTTGATGTAAGGAGCTTCCAAAAAAATGTTACTTACGGTCAAAAACTAGCCAACGATAAGTGTTAGATTGATAGATTCTGACCCAGAAAACAGCAATTCTTCCCTCTTTGTCAGAAACATCGCTAATTGAATGTGAGGGCTAAAGGACAAAATAAGGGAAGGGAGAGTTATGAAGATGGTGAACGTAAACCTGTTAGTCACTTTCTACTTCTCACTTCTCACTTCTAGACATGAACATACTTACCTGCAGACCTTAAAATCAACAAAAGCAACATATTTGCCCTTTCCATAACCCTAACCCTAACCTAACATTGTATATATGCATAAAACTCAAATCATCCTAAATCCATAAATAACTATCATCTCAAATAATTCAACAAGCAAACATTCAATGAAAATGCGGACTTCTACCAAAATGCAATGAGAAATTCGGGATCTACTAAAATTCAAAGATAACACAAAATATAATAATAATAATAATAATAATAATAATAATAATAATAATAATAATAATAATAATAATAATAATGGTGGTGGTGGTGATGCTGATGATTATGATGATGATATCAGTGAACAATTACTAACGATGATGTGTGTGAGAACTCCTAGCAAGACCAAATAATAATAATAATAATAATAATAATAATAATAATAATAATAATAATAATAATAATAATAATAATAATTTTTAAATTTGTCATTTAACTTGATTATTTGCCCAAAAAGTTGATTCTAAATTTGACAAAAATATCATTGGTTATTAATGAATGTTTCCAAATTATTATCCAAAATATAAAGACTAATATGTGTTTTATAATCCGGCGTAAATTTTTCAGACAAAAACGGGATGGGAACCTATCGTGTATCTCCCCGGCTGTCAAAGATTAGCCGTTACAACTTATACTATGTAGTTAAGTAACATATATATATATATATATATATATATATATATATATATATATTTGTGTGATAGTGCACATTCCACCTCCTGAAAAGGAGATAAACGCTATCCCTGTGACAGGAGTACAGGCAAACTATTCCTGGGCCCGGTGTAGCCACAGACACCAACATATGAGTAATGTACAACAATAACAATGAAACCCGTAAGACCCAGATGAAAGATCTGAGTGTCATGATGGGCAGGCGCTCCCTTGATGGCCAACATAGGGGACCCGGTCTGCATCCTGCGAATGTTGGCTCCTTTGATTTCAGGAACAAAACTACGAACTAAAAACAGGTAAGTAACCTCTCCAATTCCACAGACCCAACACAAAAAAACAGAAATGAAAAAAAAAAACTAAAAAATATAGAAAGAAATGGACCACAAAGGAGAACAGATTAGGGATGGAATGCTACTACAAAAGTCGTCATCCCACAGAAAGAGGCTACCGGAAACGAATGAAACATCTTTGGGACACTGCTACTGGCTACTATACAACGGAACAAAGGATAGCAGACCAAGCAAAACAGATCCTCAAGAGAGGATGGTTCTCAGAGATGGAACTGACGGAAATCAAACAGAAGAATGGAACAGAACAAGAAACACCGCCTGACGAAACCCCCCAGGAAGATAACAGACAAAACATAAACCCAGTAACGGGAGAGGTCGAAGACTACGAAATCACAGAACTCACCGAAGTAGAACTCACCGAGGAAGAAACAAGAGAAGTGGAAAACATCAAACGATACATGTCTGAGAACAAAACAAATCTCCCATCTCTAAGGAACGAAGATTGGAAGAAGTTGAAAGCTGAAACAGACACAGTAAACAAGGTACTCGCGTACATCCCAAAAGACACCATCACAGACCTAAACAACTTGATATATGTGGGGCAAAATCAGTAAGTATGAAACTTAGAAAAGAAAAAAAGCCTGACCAGAAGAAAGGACCGACAAAACCTGGATGGGAAATCAGACTGGAAACCCAGATAACCAAACTCCGAAAAGAAGCTTACACCGTAAACAGGATGAAAGAAAATAGGAAAGAATGGAAGAGCAGAAATCCGGTCGACAAGGAAAAACTGAATAAGAAACATAAAGAATTAAAACAAAAGATAGCAGCAATAGAGGAAGACTGAGACGATATAGATACAAATCAGAAAACAAAAACAGAACAGGATCTTTGAAAACTATGAAAGCCAGTTTTACAAAAACGTAAACGGAGAACGAATAACATCAGAACATCCTGACCCGACAGAGACAAAACACTTCTGGAGCAAGATATGGGAAAATCCTAAAACACACAACAAAAATGCCAAGTGGTTAAAAAACATGAAAAATGAATTACAGAAAATAGAAGAAGGAACAGAAACAGAGATCACTAAATAAACCATTAAGGACACCCTAAGGAAAATGGCAAACTGGAAAGCACCAGGTCATGATGGAATACATGCATATTGGTTTAAAAAATTCACAACCCTACATGAAAGACTGGCGCAGAAACTGAGAGGATGTATCCACAACACAGACATACCAATGTGGATGACCAAAGGAAGGACAACGCTTATACAAAAAGAAGCCAGAAAAGGAACAACCCCAAGCAACTACAGACCAATTACTTGTTTACCAACAATGTGGAAAATCCTGACGGCACAACTGAAAGAACAAATCTACCAGTCCCTAAACAAACGTGGACTACTCATGCCCTCCTATACATCGATCAAAAGATACTGAAGGAGGTTAAAAAAAGGAAAAAGAACATATCCATGGCATGGATTGACTACAAAAAAGCTTACGACAGAATCCCTCAAGCATGGATAATTGAATGTTTGAAAATATACAAAATACCTGAAAGGATGATTCATCTTATTAAGAAAGCAATGGGAACATGGAGACTGGAACTAACAGCCGGAGGACAACATCTGACTGAGATAAAGATACAGAGAGGCATCTTCCAAGGAGACTCCCTATCACCACTACTGTTCATAATAGCTATGATGCCACTTAACTACATACTCAGAAAATGTGATGCCGGATACAAGTTTACAGACACAGAAATAAGAGTAAACCACTTGATGTACATGGATGACCTAAAACTATTTGCAAAAAGCAAAAAGGAACTGGAAAAACTGATAAATATGACCAGAATCATCAGCCAGGACATCCAAATGGAATTCGGAATGGAAAAGTGTGCACTACTAGAAATAAAAATGAACACTGGAGACAACAGAGAAAATAGAACTCCCCACCCAAGAGGAAATGAGGGCGCTAGACGAACAGGATAGTTACAAATATCTTGGAGTTCTTGAGGCAGACGCCATCAAATCTACGGAAATGAAAGAGAAGATTGGAAAAGAATATTTACGAAGAACAAGAAAACTCCTAGAAACGAAATTATATAGCAGGAATCTAGTAAAAGGAATAAACACCTGGGCAGTAGCACTAATACGATACTCTGGACCATTCATAGGCTGGACCAAAGAGGAACTCAGGCACCTGGACCAGAGGACCAGAAAATTAATGACCATGCACAATGCACTACACCCAAAAGACGATACGAACAGACTCTACATGAAAAGAAACGAAGGGGGAAGAGGACTGGTAAATATAGAAGATTGTGTGGAAGACTCAAAAAAAGAGCTGGAGAATACATAGCTCAACACAGGGAAATCCTTATCACCGCAGCAAGAGACACCAATCCAACGAACAACTCGGGAAGCACCGAAACCAGAAACAAAACAGCAAGAAAAGAAAAGTGGGGGAAAAAATACTACATGGACACTTCAGAAGACTGACAAGAGAAGAAACCAACGAAAAAAGCTGGACATGGCTAAGAAAAGAACACTTGAACAGAGAAACGGAATCTCTACTGATGGCTGCACAGAACAATGCAATTAGGACAAACTACATTAAAGCTAAAATAGATAAAACTCAGGAAAACAGTAAATGCAGACTCTGTGGACAAAGAGACGAAACAATAAATCATATAATAAGTGAATGTAGCAAACTAGCCCCGAACGAGTATAAGAACAGACATGACTGTGTGGGGAAAGCAGTACATCGGGAACTGTGCAAACAATTGAATTTCGAATACGCAGACAAATGGTACAAACATAAGCCAGAAACAGTACTGGAAAACGAAAAATACAAACTTA
>OY744525.1:9707388-9749888 GCA_963556195.1 Sepiola atlantica | reverse complement strand
GAGTGTGTGTTCGTAAGAGAGGGAGGGGGGGAATAGAGAAAGAGTGAAAACGCAATAAAAACAAATAAATAAATCGCAAAAAGTAAACTTACTAACAAATAGAAGGTACTTTGTTACATTGGGACCCGCGCTAACTTTGACCCCGTCGTTAGGGTTAGGGTCAGTGAGGGGTTAGGGTTAGGGTTAGCTATACAGTTCAGGGTCATTGGGGGTTAGGGTTAAAGTTAGGGTCAGGGCCAAAGTTAGCCCAGGTCCCAATGTAACAAACTACCAAATAGAGACGTAAAAAATAAGACAATGACAATGATATTGTATAGTTAACATCTGAGAAGTTAAGTTTCTTATTTTGTGTCACGATCTGACACTCCCATTTAATAAGATTTAGTATTTACTTTTGCCCCTGACAACGGGGGAGGGGAGTCACGACCGATACTGATTGCTGAAGAGACAGCTTTTACCCCGACAACCGAGTAATATAATAAATATATATACTTCCATCCCGTCACGCAAAATTTTGGTGAGTAAGATATGTGCATATTTCTAGCCACCGGATAATATTATTAACAGTAAATTATACAGATTGATGTAGAAAACACTGTGGAATTTCTTTTTTTTTTCAGTGAAACACAGAGAGCGCGTACGAAAGAAAGAGAAAGTTTGTGTTCGTAAGAGAGAGATAGAGGGAGAAGATAGAGAAAGAGAGAGAGAGAGAGAATAAACGTAATTGAAAAGTAAAAACGCAATAAAAACAAATAAATAAATCGCAAAAAGTAAAAAAAATGTTTAACAAAAACGAAAGTGAGGAAAGTCGTGATTCAAAGCAAAATAAAAAAGAAAATCTAATCGAAAAAAAAAAGTAACAAGTATAATTTCGTTTTCTTTCGGAAGCCTGCCAGTTTTTACGGTATATCAACCCTTTTTAGTAGAGTGTCCATCGTACACGCGTTATTTGAATGCAAATCATTAATTTTTTTTAAATATTTCACTCTTATCCGGGGGGTGCTCATAATAAAACAAGCGTAACTTACTAACAAATAGATGGTGCTTTGTTAGATTGGGACCCGCGCTATCTTTGACCCCGTCGTTAGGGTTAGGGTCAGGGGGGGGGGTAGGGTTACCTATAAAGTTCAGGGTCATTGGGGGTTAGGGTCAGGGTCAAAGTTAGCCCGGGTCCCCATGTAACAAAGTACCAAATAGAGACGTAAAAATAAGACAAGGGCAATGATATTGTATAGTTAACATCTGAGAAATTAATTTTTTATTTCAAATATTTATTTAGTTATATTGTCAAATTCGTACAACAAAAATGGCGTTCGCTTATTTTAGGGAGGTGGTCGCTAATTTCAGACTAAATTGTCCGATTACAGTAGAGGATCTCTTTACATTAGCGGCTAACCCGAGATGTAGGGGAGGGCGCCACTCTTTTCCCAGGACTGCTTCATTGTCCTTGATCAGGACCTTATAATACTGAGAGTTTTAGCAATGTTTGTTTTAGTCTTTGCTATGACTCAACCGAGGATAGAACTCTGGTATCCCGTTTCATTAGCGGAAACGCTTACCAAATGGGCCGGTTTCAGGCTTACGGTATTTATTTATTTATTTATTTATTTTATTTTTTAATATTTAAAATTTCTTCTTCTTCTTCTTCTTCTTCTTCTTCTTCTTCTTATTATTATTATTATTATTATTATTATTATTATTATTATTATTATTATTATTATTATTATTTATATATTAATACGATAGAGTGTGTTATTTATTTTGTGTGTCACGATCTGACACTCCTATTTAAGAAGATTTAGTTGGGAGAGACAGCTTTTGCCCTGGCAACCGAGTAATATAAATAAATATATATACTTCCATTCCGTCACGCAAAATTTTTGTGAGTAAAATATGTGCATATTTCTAGCCACCGGATAATATTATTAACAGTAAATTATACAGATTGATGTAGAAAACACTGTGGAATCTCCACAGGGTCCCGCTAGTCTATATATTAATACGATAGCGTTGTGTTCGTGTGTCACGCTTACATCAAAAGCTCTGCGCATGCGTGCCGCACCTAGATTTGGAAAAACATTCAAGTTACCTAATTTTCGTAATTTTTCAAGTATTTCCCTTTGGCGCAACGGTTAGCGACGTAGGATTTTTACGTCGTATTTTAACGTCGGCCCGACTGGTTTGTAGTTCGATCCCAACCAACCTCTAAGACTTTTTTTCTACATCGAAGGGGGTGGAGGGAGGTAGGGAAGGGACGACCGGGAAGTCACATATTAATAGGATGTTCATTTAAAAAAATAAATATACAAGTCAAATCCGATCATATTTTATTCAAACATGTATAGGTTGGGAACAAGGTAATTAGTATTGAAAACATCATTTCGTGTAATTTACACAGGTTCCGCTAGTAGTAGTAGTAGCAGTAGTAGTAGTATTAGTAATAATAATAATAATAATAATAATAATAATAATGATGATGATGATGATGATGATGATGATGATAATAATAATAATAAAGAAAAGTGGGAAGAAAAACAACTACATGGACGCTTCAGAAGACTGATAAGAGAAGAAACCAACAAAAATAACTGGGCATGGCTAGGAAAAGGACACTTGAACAGAGAAACGGAATCTTTACTGATGACTGCACAGAATAATGCAATTAGGACAAACTACATTAAAACTAAAATAGAGAAAACCCAGGAAAACAGTAAATGCAGACTGTGTGGATAAAGAGACGAAACAGTAAATCATATAATAAGTGAATGTAGCAAACTAGCCCAAAAAGAATACAAGAACAGACATGACTGTGTGGAGAAAGCAGTACACCGGGAACTGTGCAAACAATTGAATTTCGAATACGAAGCTAAATGGTACTAACATAAACCAGAAGCAGTATTGGAAAACGAAAAACACAAAATCATCAGGGATATGGATATGCAAACAGACAAACTCATACAAGCAATGAGACGGGATGTTATTATAATAGACAAGAAGGAGAAATCTTGTGAAATCGTAGACTTCGCCGTTCCAGCAGTCCACAGAGTGAAGATCAAAGACACGGAAAAACGAAGTAAATACACGAAACTAACCAGAGAACTGAAAGGAATATGGAGCATGAAAAAAGTCAGTATAATACCAATAGTCGTAGGAGCACTAGGAACAATCCCAAAAACCTGGAAAAAAATTGGGAGAAATTGGAATCATAGGGATCATTGAAACTACACAAAGGACGACAATCGTAAAAACAGCTGCAATCTTAAGAAAAATCCTCGAATGCGGAAACCAACCCGCATAAGCTACGAAGGGTGACAACAGGAAGAAAACCACCAAAAAACACAATGTAAGAAACATGACTTTATGAACTCACCCCCAATAAATAACACTGACCTCAGCTGACACGACACAAAAATTAACCAATGAACAGAAATAGCAAGAAACACCATAAGCTCCCGCGCTCCCCCCAAAAAAACTAAAAATAAAATTTAAATAAAAAATAAAAAAATAAAATATTAAAAAAATGGTACCAGCCTAGGCTGACACTACACAAAATATTTGCATAGGGTTAAGGAGGATGAGAAGACCGATGAGGGACAGCACAAACCAGACATCCACTGGAAGTGCAGATAGTGCTGGGATCTTAGGGAGGCTTATTGCCACCCAAACCCCAGACAACACCAATGGTCCTTACCAGCGAGAAATCAATGGTAAACGGTTGTTGCGACACTGCAAGGTTATAAGGGGTGGAGAATACTGGAAATCTGAGGAGGCTTGTTGTCACTCAGACTCCAAGGAATACCACCGGTGGTTGTCGGTGAGCAATCACTGTCGATGACCTGTGTGAGAACTCCTAGTGAGTACAAATAATAATAGGAAAGTGAAGGATGATTTAATTTTATGACTCATTTTACGGATGTTTACTTAATTGAAGGTATTGTGCAAAATTTTGTAACTGCATCTAAAAAATATTCCAAACAATAATTGAAAAGAAAAATAAGCTAGCTGGCTTGTGTGGCATAGGGTTGCCGGTGATCGGAGGAAGGTCGGGTGCTTTTGGCTTGCTCAAGTCGAAAACCATGTTTTATACTTTCTACCGGAAGTGAGAAATTTTGCGTATCGGTCGATTAAAGATTATTGAAAAGCATTTTCTTTCTCATGGACGGGGTCTGTTTTTGAAAGTTCTGGCGACAGTTACATTTCGTGAGAGTTCCTTTGTTCACATTTGAAGAGTTCTTGCGAACAAAGTCAGAACCTTATCTTTTTTTTTGGTATTTGACTTCTGACAGAGTTTGGGGTCGCGATTTAGCAATATTTAGCAACGTTGACCCTACTCTGATCTTGAAACTACCCAGCTGTGTCGAAGAATTATTTTTCGACGGTATGATGAATAAAAAAATAGGGTCAGCTAATTGCACCGGGAATAAATAATGAGATATTTTTGGATTACGTAGGTTTGTTTGTATTTTTTAGATTATAATAATTATTGATTACATGATCAGTAAAAGGAATAGTTAAAATAAAAATCAATAAAAAACTAATTAATTAATAAGTTTGATGCATAGATTATTTATACCATGACCGGAAGTGGTTTATACGGGATTAATAGACACCGATATGGTGAGGTGTACCCTACAAAGAATAACAAGAGAGAAAAGAAAAGAATGGAGCAAAAGAAAAATGGTAAGAATCCAAATATTGACCGTTGTGGTGGGTGTTAATTGATTATTCATTCATGTGTGAATTTTATACGCATTGTTTTTATTGATTGAGTAATTTTGAAAGGAAAATGTGAAAAAGATTTGCTTGGATAGGGTTAAAGTAAGAATTTTCCTTTAGTCAGAGTGAAAGAAGAAACGGAAATGGATGTATAAATAAAATAAATATGGTTCGCATTTGGAATTTTTCTTTATAATGATTGTGGCGAATGTACACTGATGAAACCTTTCTGTGTAAATTTTATTTTGTATATCATGACAAAGAAATATTTTCGGTATAAGCAGAAACAGTTGTCTGAAAATAAAGTGTTTTGTATGAATTCTGAAATATTTTCTGAATATATATATATATATATATATATATATATATCCAGACACAGTAAGAACTTCTACGATCCTTCCTGTTAGCCACAATTCCCATTGTTTATCGCAATTCTTCAGGTCAAATCTTACGCAATTCATTTTATTCAAGAAGCTAAGCTTTCTGAATGTTTGATTCCGGCGCGAATTATCATGAAACACGTCAGTCTCTTCCAATATTCCAGTGCTTTTCGATTTCCGGACCCGTGTTTCGGGCTCACAGCCGTCATCAGCATGGCTAATTTAGGAAGTGAGACAATCGGAATAATAGTAAGCATAAAAAACAAAATACAACGAACGCTGCAATCACCAATAAAAATAATTACATAAAAATACATTAAATGTGTATATATATATATATATATATATATATATATATATATATATATATATATATATATATATGTGTGTAATTATTAATGTCACTATATGTATTAGCATATACTATCAGTGCCCTTTTTACTTTACGGTCTTCTTAAAAGATTCAGCTCGATGATTGTCAATTAGTAACAACAGAGCAAATATAAGTCAGGCTCATTTTATATTCCAATAACCACCATGTTTTTATTTTATAATAAAAACTAAAATAAAAACATGGTTATTGGAATATAAAATGAACCTGACTTTATATATATATATATATATATATATATATATATATATATATATATATATATATATAAATATACCAACATTTTAAATAAATATTAATTATTATTACCTACATACATCGATGGTCCATGGTTACGCAATCTTCAGTGTACTGAATGTTAACTTTTGCTGGTCGGAGGGCACGAACCCGGTTTCAAAGTCATCACTGACTGATAGTCCGGTATTCTACCCCTCGGCCGTCACCAATTAGCAGTAAAAGGAAGAGAAATTAAACTCTCTTTACGCTAAATCAGCGAACGCACATGGTAAAGGGTTGAACAGTATTCAACAACAACAAATGGTCTGAATATCGCATTTAAGCCATAGTGTGACTGCTTATGATTAAATTCTCTATGAGGCACCAGTCCTTGTAAAAAGGGGCTATAACAGCATTTTAAATAAATATTTATTATTATTATTACCTACTGACATCGATGTTTCATGTTAATTCTTGCCAGTCAGAGGGCACAAACATCGATGTTTCATGCTTATGCAATCCTCAGTGTAAGCAATAGTTGGCGAAACAGGGAGCAGGAAGAGAGTTCCAAAGGCTGGCAGCACGAGGAAAGAAGCTATTGGAGTAGAAGGCTTTCCGGCATCTAGGGGACTTCTACAATACTCCATGCACAGGCGTATGGTGGTTTTGTAGAGATATAGGATACTGTCAGGTGAGAGAAGTTTTGTAGCACGGTAGAGGGAGCCCATCTTCTTTGCTGCAGCTTTGGCAATGTCTTCTATGTATTTGTTCCAATTCATGTTATCTGTGAATGTTAGGCCAAGAAGTTTGAATGTTGGACTCTGAGGTAGGGTGTTATTTGCCATAGCAATCAGTGGTTGAAGAGGTTTCTTGTAGTTGGTGAAGGAAATGAGCTTTGTCTTTGCAGCATTAAATGTTACCATCCATTAATGTGTAGGTCTATATGTGTGTAGGTCTCTGTGTGCGTGTGCCGATATAATTTTATATATATGTATGCATTTCTAACATATGTATAGCTATACTCAGTTTACATGGTACATTGATATATATGTATGTGTCTATGTGTGTATATATATGCATATATATATATATATATATATATATATATATATATATTTTGGTGCAGAAAAATTAGTACAACATTCGTACCGTCGGTTTGAAGCACGGAAGGTCTTACCCATCCGGCTCTCTTCAGCTTCTGTTGTCATCTGTTTTGGAAATGTGAAGTCATATGACACTCGTTGGGACGCGTTATTTGCTCAGTGTGTTGTGTGTGTTTGTTTACATTTAAATTTAGTGTAATGAGACCGTTGAGATTTAAAACCAGAGGAAATTCAAGATTAAAGGAAATAAAAAATAAAAAAAATAATAAAGAAATAATAAAAAAATAATAAAAAAATAATACAAAAATAATACAAAAATTTAAAAAATAAAAAAATAAAAGCAAAAATAAAAATAAAATAAAATTAAAATTTATAGCATAAGAATAAAAAAGAGAGAATAAAAAAAGAGAAAACATAATAAATAAAAATAAAGATTAAATAATAAAAAAATATATGAAAATGTTTCTCTGTAATTCCCGTGAGTCAAATTATGAATTTGTATCATTAGCCGTTATGTTTTTGAACGTATGCGTTCTAAAAGAAAGAACCGTTAGTTGATATCGTGTTAAAATTCTTTTAGACAGCTTGGAGTGATTTTAATGAAGAAATTTCTGGATCTAAGGGAGATAACTGTTACCACGAAATTGCTTCCCCGATAACTACCATATGGTCATCTCACAATCCAATGTCAATAAATTCTTGTTATAAACCGTCCTCGTAAGTCACCAAACATTATTCATCAAATTCATCATTTTCAATCCTCTCATAATATTCATCATCATTCAACTGTCAATCCATCTCATTAACCTTTTTACACGAGTGGCTTTTAGCCTTAGTAAAAAAATCGGTAGAATACTGGCGTAAAAAAGCAAAAATGCTTAACTGACCACCATTTACAAAAATGGTAATTAAGATTTTTTTAAATGTTGTATATAATATACTATTTCATGGAAAATTAGTTTATGGAATTGTGGATAAGCAAAGCAACAGACTAGTAGAAATAAACACACAAACACACCAATAAAACTGAACCAGTTGATTTGTTCGACCACCAAATTAATAAATTTGGTGAAAATAAGCTTTATTAAATAGAACTCAACTTTTGTACGGTGAAGGGTGGAAGATAATTCAAGGAGGGAAGCGGATTTAAAGAGGGGGAAGCCGAAGTTTTATGTAGTGGTTTGAAATTTGAGGAGAGAAAAAATTGGTGATATAAGACCGAGGAAGAGTGGGAGGCGAGTAAAAGGGGTGAGCCAGGTGCATGAAGGAGAAGTAAGTTGAGGGTTAAGCAAAAGAGGGGGAGGTCATTAGAAGTGTAGAAAATATCACAATTCGTCGTGGAAAGAAAAAAGTAGATAAAGTTCGAAATAATAATCGCTGAGATTTATCCATTATTGTATTTAAAAACTTATTTTCAAAAATATATATTTGTTTAGCTATCGTATCAGAGATGTTGAAAAATCCTTGCCGTTGTTGAATATTGTTCTTCGATCGTGAAATCAGACGAGATTCGATCAGTCGTCATGTAAGTTTCTGTTGAGTATTTATTTTATGTTTTTTTTTGCATATACAAATTATTGAAAATCATTTGTGTAATCAGAGTAATTTTGATGGCGTAACTTTTTAAATTATTATTCTGACATTTTCATTCCATAATTACTCCCTCATACGATTTTATAAAAAAAGAAAATTCATAAATATTCGCCTATTTAAAACAAAATAAATATTGGCACTTTTCTAGCTGGGGATCTATATGGGCACAAATGTTTCCGATTGCGATTTACGGAAAACCCGGAAATGTTCGAACCGTTACCGAACAGTCAATTGGTACATATATTAAATGAAACACCGTATTAATTTTTTTCTTGACTCAAAGTTAGAGTGAATTACCGCTCCCTACGTGGGTTTAATAATTTTCTTCAAATCAGTCAGTCGATTAACTCACGTTCTTTTTTTTTCTTTAAATAAGCTTTTTCAACTTTATTTACTTTTCTGAGGAGCTAAAAAAATTCTTAACCCTAACCTGTAACCCTACCATTACCCTAAACCCTAACCCTTAACCCTAAACCCTAAACCTAACCCTAACCCTGACCCAAACCCTAAGTCTAAACCCTAACCCTAACCTTTACCCTAACCCCTATACCTTAACCCTAAACCCTACACCTAAACCTAAACCTAACCCTAACTCTGACCCAAACCCGTAACACTACCCCTACCCTAAACCCTAGACATAACCCTAACACTATCCCCTAACCCTAACCCCTAAACCTTAAACCTAACACTAAACCCTAAACCTAAACCTAACCCTGACCCAAACCCTAACCTTAAACCCTAACCCTAGACCCTAAACCCAAATCTTAACAGTAACCCGTAACGTTACACTTACTCCTAAACCCTAAACATAACCCTAACCCATAAACCCTAACCCCTGACCCAAACCCTAACCCTAAACTTCTTTACTTGTACTAGCTTCTCTCGGTCATGATTATTTATTGAAAAAATACGACGAGTTGAAAAATATAGTTTTATGAGAAAGGGTGCATTTATGTTCGCATTTATGTTTGCGTTTGCTTCTATTTTGGGTGATGACACGTGGCTGTTTTTTTTTCTTTTGATAGAATGCGATTAGTTCTTCGGGAGACTAAACAGCTGCTACCATCGCTATTAAATTAATTCTGATTTTACAGTCGTATACTTTAACGTCGTGCTATTTTTCTACATTGTTTTCGCGCTTTTAAAATCTTAAACTACTTCGACCATTTCCGATTTGTCGCGTAAATTGCATTTGGAAACATTCATGCCGATATGGATCCCCAACGTGAAGTACCCACATATCTAATAGAGTAAAACGTAAACGTTGGTTGCTAAATGCCAGCTTTTATATGTTACGGTGTCAAAAACAACGTCGGATATGATCGACAAATGGAATTTAGTATTAAAATTGGCTACGCCCTTTTTGTACAAGTATAAATGGTCGCTGAATTACAACGATAGATCAATTAATGGAATAAATATTCCATTGCGAGATTTCACCGTTTATTATGGGAGGTGTGAAGTGCCTACCGAAGCGGACTGACAACCTGGGTGTGCCAAGTTTGAATTCTTTCGGTTCCATAAATCCACTTTCATTATAGATGTTCACAACATTCACATGATCCCTTCTCTACGGATCTGATTCATTGAAAGAACTGCTGAAACCTGTACCAACAACATAAACATTTATTTTTTTGGTATATAGAGGAATATCAGAAGGCAAGAAATAAAAATATGTCGGCGTTGAGAAGTATGATAAAAACAAGTGTGTTTTCTTCTTTTAAATTTTTAAAATTAAAACTTACTTTATTAGTTAGGACTTCTACACAGTGATCTAATGTGTATGACTGTTCTATAATATATTTCGAGGAAAGACCTCTTTATCAAATTGTCGGTGTTTCAAATCTCGTGAAATCCGTGCGGAACGGAAAAATTGTTATGTGGTTATACCGCAGTAAATATCAATGTCGCTCGCAGCGAATTGAATAATAAAAAAAAATAATATATATTTTTTTTTAATTTCCTTTATTTGATGGATTTGTGATTTGTGAATCGTATAGTATTATTATTATTTTGTTTTATGTTACCTATATTTATTTAATGATTGTTATCCTAATTAACGTCTTGTTCTGTTTTGATTTCTAACCACGGCGAGAGTGTACTTAGCCGATGGCAAACGTGACAAACCAAATCATATTCTTTAAATGCAGAAAATGTGGTTGTCGAAATTTATTTGTAACTGTTATTTTAATCTACTTACATTTATTTGTAACTGTTATTTTAATCTACTTACATTTATTTGTAACTGTTATTTTAATCTACTTACTTTAGATGATTTGATGTGTTAATGAGATTTTACTAAATTATTATTAAATTCAAAATTCAGTTTGCTAGCTACTTATTTTTTAGTTTTAACAAGGGAAATAACTATCGTAAAATTGTTGTGAGTTATCCCTCTTATAAAATATTAAACTGTATTAATACGTATATATATATATATATATATATATATATATATATATATATATATATATATATATATATATATATATATATATATATATATATATATATATATATATATTTATATATATATAATCCAGGTAAAACATCCACAGGGTAGTAATCCAAAGAATTTAAACCGGGTTTATAAAAAGTGCTCAATATCAAATAGAGCTTTTATATATGATTATGTTTATTTACACAGACATTTAAAAAATCTGCAACACTTGCATGTCGATTTTATCGATCAACAGTTATTATAAACTGAGATCTCATCAGGCAGAGTTAGCTGTTTTGATCATTGCTGTCCTTTGTATGGTTTCGATAGTCCCTTTGATTCCAATTTTTCCCAGTCTTTTCTCCAGTTTTTTTGGGATTGTTTCTAGTGCTCCCATGATTATTGGTATTATACTAACTTTCTTCATGCTCCATATTCCTTTCAGTTCTCTGGCTAGTTCTGCGTATTTACTTCGTTTGTCTATGTCTTTGATCTTCATTCTGTGGTTTGCTGGAACGGCGAAGTCTACGATTTTACAAGATTTTTCCTTTTTGTCTATTATAATAACATTAGGTCTCCTTGCTTGTATGAGTTTATCTGTTTGTATATCCATATCCCATATGATTTTGTGTTTTTCGTTTTCCAGTACTGTTTCTGGCTTATGTTTGTACCATTTGTCTGCATATTAGAAATTCAATTGTTTGCACAGTTCCCAGTGTATTACTTTCCCAACACAATCATGTCTGTTCTTGTATTCTTTTTGAGCAAGTTTGCTACATTCACCTATTATATGATTTACTGTTTCGTCTCTTTGTCCACACAGTCTGCATTTATTGTTTTCCTGGGTTTTTTCTATTTTAGCTTTAATGTAGTTTGTCCTAATCGCATTGTTCTGTGCAGCCATCAGTAAAGATTCCGTTTCTCTGTTCAAGTTTCCTTTTCTTAGCCATGTCCAGCTATTTGCGTTGGTTTCTTCTCTTGCGAGTCTTATGAAGCGTCCATGTAGTTGTTTTTCTTCCCATTTTTCTTTTCTTGTCTGTTTGTGTCCAGTTTCGATGCTTCCTGCGTTGTTCGTTGGGACGGTATCTCTTCCTGCGGTGATCAGCCTTTCTGTGTTCTGGTTTATGTATTTCTCCAGCTCTTTTTTAGTGTCGTCCACACAGTCTTCTATACTTACCAGTCCTATTCCCCCTTCGTTTCTCTTCACGTAGAGTCTGTCTGTATCGTCTTTTGGATGTAGTGCATTGTGCATAGTCATTAATTTTCTAGTCCTCTGATCAAGGTGCCTGAGTTCTTCTTTAGTCCAGTTTATGAATGGTCCAGAATATCTTATTAGCGATACTACCCAGGTATTTATTCCTTTGATTAGGTTTCTGCTATATAATTTTGTTTCTAAGAGCTTTCTTGTTCTTCTCAAGTATTCTTTTCCAATCCTCTTTTTCATTTCTGTTGATTTTATTGTGTCTGCTTCCAAAACTCCCAAATATTTATAGCTCTCTTGTTCATCTAGCACCCTCATCTGCTCTTGGTTGGGTAGTTCCATGCCCTCAGTCGTCTCCAACTTTCCTTTTTTAATCTCTAGCAATGCACACTTTTCCATTCCGAAGTCTATTTGAATGTCCTGACTGAAGATCCTGGTCGTATTTATCAGCTTTTCCAGTTCCTTTTTGCTTTTTGCAAATAGCTTCAGGTCGTCCATGTACATGAGATGGTTTATTCGTTGTTCTATGCCTGTGAACTTGTATCCGGCATCACATTTCCTGAGTATGTAGTTGAGTGGCATCATGGCTATGATAAACAGTAGTGGTGATAGGGAGTCTCCTTGGAAAATGCCTCTCTGTATTTTTATCTCCGTCAACTATTGTCCTCCAGCTGTCAGTTCTAATCTCCATGTTTCCATTGCTTTCTTGATGAAATTAATAATCCTGTTGGGTATCTTGTACATTTTTAAACATTCAATTTATTATTATTATTATTATTATTATTATTATTATTATTATTATTATTATTATTATTATTATTATTATTATTATTATTATTATTATTATTATTATTATTATTATTATTATTATTATTATACTATTTTAACCTATTTTTTATAGGATGGGGAGAGGTTTTGATTTAATATGATGTTATTTGGGGTAAGGCGCTGATGGATTAGCGATAATAAGAGATTCCAACAAAGTCAAGGAAGAAAACCTTAAGAAAATTATACATATGGAAATGAAAAAACTAGGCCTAAAAGTAGAAGTACTAACATAAAAACAACTACCTTTCTAGATTTCACGTTAAACCTAAATAAAGAATACTTACGAACCATACCTAAAGGATAACGCCAATCCAATATACGTAACCCCAAAGTCTACTCACCCCCCCACACACACACCAATCATAAAACATATTCCGAACTCTATCGAACGTAGGCTTATCAATAATTCTAGCAACGAAAGTGTTTTAAAAAAATCAAGCAACATTTACAATATAGCTCTAAAAAGTAGTGGTTACCATAATACCGAAATTAAATATAAAAAACAGGACACTAATAATTAGAACAAAATAAAAAATAAAAGAAAAAAGAAATATAATCTACTATACACCGCCCTATAACCAGATGCTAAAAACTAAACTGTGCAAACAATTCCTAAATCTGATTGAAAAACACTTCCCCGTAACAAATCTCCTGCATAAAATATCTAATAAAAATAACCTAAAACTATCCTACAGCTGCTGCGAAAACTTAGAAATGATAATTAAGGCACACAATAACAAAATACTGAAAGAGAACAGCAGAGGGGGAGAAAAAAATAACAAATTACATAAAAAAGTGAAAAATATAGCAAAAATAACACTAAGAAAGACAGAAATATAAAGAATACAAATGGAGATAAACAAAACACTAATAGTAATCACCCGAATAGAAATGAAAAAGTTAGCAATGAAGAGAAAAGATGTAACTGCATAAATCGTACACTTTGTCCACGACAAAATAAATGCCACAATATTTGCCAAGGAAACACCGAATAACAAGAAGTACTACGTTGGTATGACCTCCCTAGATTTTAAAACTAGATATTATGACTACAAAAGCAAATTTAAAAACGGAGAACGTCGAATTAAAACAGCACTAGCAAACCACTATTGGGAGCTCAAAGAAAATGGATGCTCACCAATAATTGAATGGAAAATAATACGACAGGCCAGTACATGAGGAAATTTAGACGACCCGTGTAGATTATGCCTGATTGAAAAATTTGAAATCCTAAACTTTAAGGACTCCCGAAATCTATTAAACTGTAGAAGTGAGATAGCAAACAGCTGCTTACACAGAAATAAATTTACCTTAGGCTAACGATACATAAATAAATAAATAAACAAATAAGTAAAAAAACTAAACTAAACAATAGCCTTACAATCTAAACATTAAAACCTAAAACAAAAATACAAGGAACCACGTGTTAAAATAAATTCACCCATTATATTGATTCAACAAAAGAAACACGATATAGGCCAATCTATAGAAAACAGAACAATAGAACAGGATATAAAAAGTCACACTAACCACATCTTTATTCGTGGGAAGCCCAACGATTTGCTAGGAGAACAACAAAGAATCTTATTGGTTAACTAGCTAGCCGTGTATATAAAAACACCCGGCAAAAATAACTCCATGCATTTTAGCCTGAAGATTCCCCCGGGGATGAAACGCGGGAGCCTTTGTGTAGCTTAATTACCATAAATATATTTTCATAGCTTACTACCTAGTTCTACTTACGTATCGAGCATTGTTGAAGTAAATACTGAAAACTGATACATAAACAATTATATCTCCTGATAAAATTTTATGTGGATGCATGAAATAGTAATAATATATATATATATATATATATATATATATATATATATATAAACATACATAAATATACATACACAAATAGATGTGCGTATCTATTTAATTATTGGAAGGTGATTGTGAATCAATATACTGAGTCTGCAGCTGGGAATAGCACGGCGGCCAATTGGTTAGCGACGCAAACCGAGGAGCTTGGTGTGCCGGTTTCGAATCCAGCTTGTTCCACAGAAACACTTACATCAAACCCCACACTTGCTTGTATGTCCGACCTAGTTAGTATTATATTATTTTATATATGATTTTCTTTTTTATTTTGTTTATTTTTATATAACGTTTCGTTATATGTAACGTTTTACGTGACGTTACCCCATATTGTTACGTGTCATGTCACTATTATCTTTTCTAAAATTACCTGAGATGAATTTTTAGTCTTGTAAACATCTTTGACATCAACTTTTAACTTTATCGGATACTGGTCATTGTGGCAGTTCAGAACACTTTCAGAGAAAACTTTCATAGTCGAGCTTTAAGTACTTTAATACATTCATCTGTAACGTGTTGACCCCTATTTTCTGTAGGGGTCACCGCCTATGAAAGTCTGTAATGTTCTTCAAATGGTTATGCATGACCTTGCCTTTTATTGTTATGTGTCACATAGCCATTGTTTTGCAATTAGGCGATTCACCTGTAACTCGTCAAGATGTTACGTTAAATAAAACTGAAAATCGATATTTACAGTCGCAGTTGATCGTTTAGTTATTTCGGTCCGGATTTCTCACCAGTATTTTTAAAATATTCGCCCCAAATAAGTCACATTGCTACTGAGACGTAAGGGCTACTGTGAATTAGAGGCCATATTTTGTTTTAAGTGAGGAGTTTTACAGCGAGATGTTTGTTCACATTACATTTAAATTTCTGCATAGTGGTACAATCGGGGAAACAGAGAAAAAGGAGGGAATTCCATAGTTAAGCATTTCGAGGAAATAAACTATTAGAGTAGAAAGCTTTCCGCCATCTGGGGACCTCAACAGTGAAGTGGTTGGATTTTTCTGATTGTCAGGTTAGGGTTAAATATTCGTCAAGTACGAATTAATTTTCAAGAGAAGACCTTCATGCCAGACTTTGCCAAAGGCTTTGAGTACCAAAAAGGATTTCATGTTGCTTAATTTTATTGGCGTCTCTCACACCCATTTCTTTATGGACAAAAAAGCAAAGCACAGGACGCCCTCGCTTCTCACGTTTTACTTTACGCCGTATTTATCAAAATATGTTTTCGTTTACATATTCTTTTCTAAGCAACAATTAAAAATGTTTATTTTACAAATTTCATTAATCACAAATCTATAGTATTATTTATTAAAAATTAACTTTTAAAAAAGTTATTTTTATTTTGTTTTATGTTGCAATTGCTAATCATTACTTTACTAAAATAATTATTGTATTTTCAGTTTTTAAAAATTTTATTTAAATGTTTTGCAATAATTTTATAATTTATACTTTTATAATTTAATACTTTTATACTTTTATAATTTAATAATTTTTAGTCGTGGAATTTCCGAATAATAGCGCCTTCCGCTTTACAAAAAATTAAACCCTTTTTAAAATTTATTTTGTAATTTTAATTTTTTATTTTATTTTTTATTTTTCATTTTTTAAATTATTTTTTTTATTAAAATTTTTTTATATATATTTGTTTAACCTATATCTTGCGTAACCTTTTTAATTTCCAATTACTTCTTAAACTCTCTTTTCAACGCGAAGTGTAAATTTTAATTTATGGATTATTTATGTGCAACCTGCTTATCTCCCGTTCAGACTTGTTACGCAGTGCACCCCGAAACATGTACACAATATATAAAAAAACACGCTACGGCAATTTCATGTTCGTACGTACGGTATCATACTTCAACCGTTTTTTATAAGATGGCATCGTCGAAGACGTAATCCAGATAAAGTCATTCTTAAATTTTCATCTGATGACGCTATTATGTCGAACGTGAAACTAAAACTAAAATATTAAAAAAAAACGTTTACTATCGATCTCATTGACGGGAAGAAATAAACCAGTTCCTGCGCGATACACTGTGAAGATAAGACGCTAAAAACATGTTCTCGTTTTTTTGCCAGAAAACGGTATGACGAGATGGAACTCCAGAACTCAATATTCTGCATTCATCCTAAGCCTGCCTGTCGAACCAACTTGCCTTAAATTCCCGTGTTCTTGTTAAATGAAGTTGATTTTATTGTAGAAAAGCTGCGTGGTATATTTCTTATGAAAGTCACAACCCTGTCTTTTATACGAACAGGATTTCTCTCACATAAATTAACAAAATAAGACTTACACTATGGAACCATAAGTCTGTTTTTTTTTATTATTATTTTTGTAAACTAGAGGCTGTTATACTGTGCTTTATCAGCAAGAACTACTTGGAGATCTCAATTTATAACCTACACAACGGTTTCAGTATCGTGACGAAACTTTTGATCCCGTCGCCATGACGGTTACAATTGGTTTTCATTCATCTCTTCGTTCCTTATCGACCGCATCTCTGGCGTATTAATAACAGATCTGACGTGGACTATTTTGCGAGTTTGAAACAAACTTATTCTTCCGCCACTCTCTTTTATCTCCCCCTCTATCCCCCTCTCTCTGTCTCTCTCGCACTTTTTTTCTTTGTACTCCCCCCCCCCCCGCAAGCAGCGCCTCTGGTACATTTCTTGTCTGGAGTCTTAAAATAAAAGGAGACGTCATTCATTGTATTTAATTTAATTTTAAGATCTCGTCTAGTGATGGCAGATCTCGTCTGCCGATCGCTGATCTCGTCTCGGTGTCTCGTTATTTCCCAGAGGAGGAAATGTAAGAATATTCTTTCGTTTTATTTCGTTTTTTTTTGTTGTTGTTTTGTTTTTGTGTGTGTCTAAAACATTCCTGTTTTCACAAACAAAAACACCGCACACAAAGAGATAAAAGACTAAAGTCAAAGGAAAGAAAAGAACAAAAATGCTTCAAATTGTTTAGACTTTCTTCAAACAGATATTTGTCAGAATATGTCGAATGAGGACGATGAAAAGGAAACAGCTATTGAAAGTTTAAAACAAAACAGTAGAAAAAATAAAGATACAAAAAATAACAGAAAAAAATAAATCACTTCTATATTTCTATATTACATATATAAATCGAACCTTAGCTTTTGCCCAATAAATTCTTTACCCTTACCTTAACCTTAACGATAACTCTTACCCTAACCTTAACTTTTGCTCAATAAATTTTCAACCCTTACCCTAACCCTAACCCTAACCCTAACATTAGCTTTTGCCCAATACATTCTTAACCCTTACCTTAACCCTAACCATAACCTTAGCTTTTGCCCAATACATTCTTAACCCTTACCTTAACTCTAACCCTAACCTTAGCTTTTGCTCAATAAATTTTGAACTCTTACCATAACCCTAACCGTAACCATAGCTTTTGCCCAATACATTCTTAACCCTAACCTTAACCCTAACCCTAACCCTAACCTTAGCTTTTGCTAAATAAATTTTTAACCCTTACCCTAACCCTAACCCAAATCCTGGCCTAACCTTAGCTTTTGCCCAATAAATTCTTAATTTTATTTTACTGCCCAAATAAATACGTGTCCTCTTAACGGATAAAGAAAGATAAACCTATCTTAAAATGCTGATGATCGGTCTGACCCAACTAAGTTTCGTTTCGTTAGTCTCCTCTGTTATTAGCAATGTTTTTGAAAGGTCGGTCAACAGCAGGCTTGTTTATTTTCTGGAAAGTTTGGGCCTCTTTAGTGATGTTCAGTTTGGCTTCCGTGGTTTTCGTTCACCTGCTGATCTTTTAACTGTTGTAACTGAGCGGATCCGTGATTATACCACTCTTTATTGTAGTGTTTCTTCACGCCCATCTCCTTATTATTATGAGATATGCAGCTGATCTAGAAGTTGACTTTGTTTTGGTTGCGGATTGGGGTACGAAATGGCTTGTTTCGTTTAACCCTGTTAAGACCCAACTCGTGTCTTTCAATCGTAGGTGTGTCCCTTTTCTTTTTAAGATTTTCATAATGGCTTTTTTCTTGAGGGAAAATCGACTCTGAAACTTCTTGGTCTCTTTTTCTCACCAAATCTTTCTTGGAGTTCACACATTAGATCCATTGCCCTTTCTGCTTCTCGTAAAGTCGGTTTTCTCTATCGCTGCAAACACTTTCTCACACCAGAGGCTATTCCTTATCTTTACAAATCTACTATCAGATCTTGTCATATTTCGGATGGTGAATCTGTGTCCTATTTTAGGGTTCTTGATAAAGTTCAGAAGCGTATCTGTAGTTTGGTTCGCTTAACCCTTTTTTATCTTCTCTGCACCCCCCTCTCGCAGACGTGATGCTGCTAGTTGATATATTCTCTGCTTCCTTTCTTCCAGCTCGTTTTACCTGTTGGTCAAGTGGTCTTCAAAAATTCGCTGTTTTTATATCTCGATATAATACAAAAAATCCTGTAACTTCTTCCTTAGAACTGTAGGCTTGTGGAGCTCTCTTCTTGCTGACTGTTTTCCTCCTACCTATAGCCGTGGTACTTTTCAAGACTAAGGTCAATAAGCATATCATGTCTTTGTGATAGTCATCTTTCACTCTTTTTAGATCCTTACACCAAATGGCTTCATGCCTTGTTTGTAACAATTTCCATAAACAATAAAGCAAACACATTTCCAACGAACAAAATAAAATGTTTCTTTTTGAAATCAAAGTTATACTTTTTAATCACTTTTCATATCTGTATTTAACATTTTTTTTTAAATTGGAATATTTCTGAAAATACTGAATACAAAATACGATTTCTTGTTTTAATATGCGAATCAATTGACTTTCTCATTTAAAAAAAAAATCCAACCGTTCTATATTAGAATTTACTCGAGTGAAACCAAGTTTAAATGGTTCAGAATACTTATCAAGCTGAATATTAAATGGTTTTAAAACACTTACGAATACAGAAACTCGATGTTTGAGAGGTAAAATAAAACTTTCATGGAACACTCGGATGTCTATAAAGAGATCAAGTGTTAGTCCCAGGAATGAGCCTCTTGGTTACTGAGAAATTATACTAAAGTAAAATGATAAAAAAGAATGATAGAAGTCCCTCCAGACAAGGCATGAAGTCACTTGATGTAAGGAGCTAAAAACATGCTACAAGGTAAAAAAAACTAACCAACGATATGTAGTTGCATATATTTGTATTTAGTTGTAGTTTTTCGTAATGTTTTCTGTGATTAAATTGTTATACACTTGTTAATTTATTTTATCTGCTTTTACCATGATTTTGTTAGAGTTGTATATGTTTTTCTCTAGACCTGAAATGGAAGACTTATATAAAACCCATTGCATAGGTTGTTGCCAAAAATGGCTGGATCGTTCTACCGCCGCCGGAAGTATCTCACTCCTGACACAATCATCCATCTTTCTAAGAGTTAGATACTTCATAAGATGGGGAGGTACTGTTGCCAAATGATGGGGAAGTGCCGCTCAGAGTACAAAATCGACTTCGAAATCTAGTGGGGAATGATCTCTTCTCTTCCCTACATCACGGTTCTCATAGACGAAACATTGCTAGTCTTTCTCTGCTCTATCGCCATTGTCATCGTAGGTACTCAACTAAGCTCCAATCTCAATTTTTCCCGTGAAAAATATTTACAGCAAGAACTCGTCTAGTTACACAGATTGTAAATAATTTATCTTTCTTCTTCTGCTAAAAACAGTACTTCCATTAACAAAGTTTCTTTCTAAGATCTTCTCGTCGTTGGAATAATATACAACGGGACTGCTTCTCAACTAACTACAACTAACTACAAGTCTAATGTTAACAAATTCTTGTCGAGCTGTCTACTTAAATAATACAAAACCTGGCAATTTGACACATCATTTCCAATCCTCTCAGGGTATTCTTCGTCGACATCGCATTAACCTATATTAGCAAGTGATCAAGTGGTCTTTGGGCCTTGATAAGCGACGACACACACACACACAGACATATATATATATATATATATATATATATATATATATACATTTATAAATAAATATTAAATTTAATATTATTTTATAATATGAGAGTGTTGATGTAGTAATAATAGTACGAATAGTTGTATTATTGATAGTTGGTGTAAATGTTACATTATTAGTACGAACGTGTGTGTTACATGGTCGTAGTGATTGAAAATTGTTTAATTAAGAAAATAATTGATTTAAAAATTATGTAAAAACTATGTTTTTACAATTCCGTGTTTTATTTATTAAAATAAACGATGGGATGATTTTCTCTTTTTTTTTGTGAAAAGAAAACAAACACATTTTACTGAGCAATTAAATAACTGATTTTAGAATCGTGTTCACTGTATTTTATTTTTTGATTGTTGATTTGACTTTAGGTACACCTTCTTCTTTAGACTGGGTCATCTATAGGTCCGACAAATATAAACATTTTTTACGCCGTCTTCTGAAACAATAAAATAACTTCCAGTTAACAAATTTATTCTATTTATCGAAAATAATTTAAACATTTTTGTTTTCTAAACACTTTCCTTGCAGTTACCTTTTAGTTTAAAATGTAATGTATGTAATATGTAACTTAAAACAACTAGCAAAAATATGCGACTGGAGGGAGCATATTTTTGCTCGTATATATAATATACTTTTGAACATGTTCCGAATTTGTTTTAAATTCAGACAACTGTTTCTGACAATTTCAAAGCGTATATTATCTTGATAATAACATTGAAGGCATTTTCAAAAAGGCTTCATCAGTGAATATTCCTTACCACCACAATCCAACCACGAAATTAAAATAAAAACTTTATATGAATTTAAAGAATATATATATATATATATATATATATATATATATATATACGTTATAAATATTTATATTTATTTTTATCTACATACGTATAGGTTTCATCCTTTCGGGAATCATCAGTGTAGTGATGAATCATTCATACCGGTTGCCGGACTCGAACCCCTGAACTTGAGTTATGTTTCAAACTCAAATTCCGACGTCTTAGCCCATACGGCCGCTATGAAGCACCTGCGAAAAATTAAACCTATTTAAAGGCAGCCGACGTCAAAGTGTTCGATTGCTGAAAGGTACATGCATTGAAGCCACTATGACAGCCGTGAAAATGCTACTAACTAAAAAGCCCAATTTAAGTTTGGGGGCGACAAATTATATATATATATATATATATATATATATATATATATATATATACATCTACTTGCCTATCTGGTACCAAAGGCAGAATGGTTCTTGGGTGTAGTGTTTGGATATTATTATTATTATTATTGTTAGTATTATTATTATTATTTACTCACTAGGAGTTATCACACTGGTCATCGTCAGTGGTCGCCCACTGCCGACAACCTGTGGTATTCCCTGGAGTCCGAGTGACAACAAGTCTCCTCAGGCCTCCAGTATGCTCCACCTCTTTTCGTTCATCACCGCTGATGACCTTGCGGTAATCGCAACAGCCACCTACCAACGATTTCCCGCTGATAAGGGCCATCGGTCCCCTCTGGGGCCCGAGTGGCAACAAGCCTTCCCAAGGTCCCAGAGCTGTCCGCGCTCTTCCAGTGGAGGTCTGGTTTTGCGCTTTCCCTCCTCGACCCTCTGTCCATAATTTTTGTGGCGTCAGCCTATGCTTGCGCCTCATTATTATTATTATTATTATTATTATTATTATTATTATTATTATTATTATTATTATTATTATTATTATTATTATTATTATTATTATTACTATTGTATAATTAATGTTATTTGATATGTAAATTACCATATCACACGGTAGTCTTAAAGGTAATATATTATTATTATTATTATTATTGTTATTGTTATTATTATTATTATTATTATTTGAACTCACTAGGAGTTCTCACACAGATCATCGTCAGTGATTGCTCCCCGACAACAACCAGTGGTATTTCCTGGAGTCTGAGTGACAACACGCCTTCCCAGATGTCCAGTATTCTTCACCTCTTTTCAATAACGGTACAGTATCGCAACAGCCGTTTACCATTGATTTCTCGCTGGTAAGGAAAATTGGTCTTCTCTGGGATAGAAGGAGGAGCTTATGGTGTTTCTTGTAATTTCTGTTTCTTTTGTTCATTTTTGTGTAGTAATAGCTGAGGCCGGTGTAATTTATTGGGAAGGGGGGATTATGAAGTGCTGTTTCTTGCAGTTTCTGTTCCTTGGTTCATGTTGTGGTGTTCTTCGTGTGGTTTTGTTTTCTCCCTGTTGTAAATTCCTTGTGACTGGTATTTCTTTGAAGCTTATGCTTGTTGGTTTCAGCATTCGAGGATTTTCCTTCCTTAAGATTGCAGCTGTTTTGATTATTGCCGTCCTTTGTATGGTTTCGATGGTCCCTTTGATTCCAATTTCTCCCAGTCTTTAGGATTGTTCCTAGTGCTCCTATTATTATTATTATTATTATTATTATTATTATTATTATTATTATTATTATTATTATTATTATTTATGTATATATTAGTGAAATTTAAGCTGAATTATTTATACACTTGACTATTGGTGAAATGGTCGTTTGATCAGTACCATTGGAGACCCATGAATATTATAACTGTCCTGTTTTTAAATCTCCGAAGCAGTTACATAGTAAACAGCTGATGATCCCCGTTTAAATATTTCACGCTCAAGTTAAGGTCCCCTGTTTTTGTTTCACTCTTAGAAACTTGAATCCCCTTTTTTATTTATGAATTTTTCAACGGTGGGTCGGCTTATGCAAGTGCTAAGTCTGCGATATTTTAGATTTAGTTAGTTTCCCTGTGAATTTAAACTGCATTTTCTTATTTTTGGTTTAAAATGACTCAACGCTTCTTTAGACTATATATATATATATATATATATATATATATATATATATATATATATATATATATATATATATATATATATATTATTCTTTAAATTCACACAAAGTGACCGGTATGAATAATTATCTCTACACTGACGATTCCCGAAAGGATGGAACGTATAGTATGTAGATAAAAGCACATATTTATAATTATTTGTGGCCCCCAATCTAGGCTGGCCACTGTAGTGAGTAGTATTAACACAACTGTCATCGTACCTTTAATGCATGTTCCTTCAGCAGTTGAACATTCTTGACGACAGCTGCCCGTAACGGGTTTAATCTCCGCTGATTCATCAGATTGTTTATAGTGGCCGAGTGGGTTAAGGCGTCTGAATTTGGGTTATAACATGATTCGTGTTTCCGGGCTTTCGAATCCTGCGACCGGTATGAATAATTATCTCTACACTAACGATTTCAGAAAAGATTAAACATATAGGTATGTAGATAAAAACAAATATTTACACACACACACACACACACACACACACATACACACACATACACACATATGTATATATATATATATATATATATATATATATATATATATATATATATATATATATATATATAAAAATAAACATAGTTTGAGTATCCGACAATTGTTTCAGAACTTTCTCGGCTCCTCCTCAGGTATATACTCTGAGGAGGAGCCGAGAAGGTTCTAAAACGATTGTCGGATACTCAAACTATGTTTATTTTAATATAAAAAGCTCTAATATATATTGAGCACTTTTTAAAAGTAATGGTTTTGTTCATTTAGTTAATATTTGAACTTAATTAATTAATAAATTTATATATATATATATATATATATATATATATATATATATATCTAAGCAAGCGTTGTTGAACATCACGGAACTTTCGCGTTTGTATATTTTCCTCGTGAGGTTCTCAAACCGTCGAGCCATCTTTCTGGTTTCAGGTGGCAATCCGTATAGTACGTATAGTACAACAACTCTCTCTCGACGCCTAACTTACCATTTATCCGACACTAGCGCCATCCAACGTCACATTATTACACATAACAAAAGACTACAGTCGGCCGATATACGGAAAATATTAATATCTAACACGAAAATAATACACAAGAATAACTGCACAAACAGACTTAAAATACTAGAAGCAATATTCATTAAAACTAAACAGCCTAACATTAACAAAATAGCTTTCAACACAGGTACTAACATATTAAAAGTATTCCATAACTAAATGGAAATTAAGTAAAAACAAAATAAATAAATAAATACATAAATAAATAAATAAATTGATAAATTAATAAATAAATAAATTGATAAATAAATAAATAAATAAATTGATAAATAAATAAATAAATAATAGTAATAATAGTAATAGGAATAAATAATAATACATAAATAAATAATAGCAAAAATAAGAACTAACTAAATAAATAAGTAAACAATAAAACCAAACGCACAAACGATAGAATAAAATGAACTCAACCACACACCCTCTTCTCTCTTTCATTCGGCCGTAGCGATAACTATAAAACACTAACTCCAGTCTTCTTATTTAAATTTAAAAAAAACAAAAAAAACAAACAAAACCCTAATCCTGAAGACGACTACGAAAGTCGAAAGCGCTCGAGAAAATGGCCGAATTAAAAACTATCGGCGAAGTACTATACGGATTGCCACCTGAAACCAGAAAGATGGCTCGACGGTTTGAGAACCTCACGAGGAAAATATACAAACGCGAAAGTTTCGTGATGTTCAACAACGCTTGCTTAGATAATGACTTGCTGCCTAAATATATATATATATATATATATATATATATATATATATATATATATATATATATATATATATATATATATATAAAGTTAGATATTCCCTTGTACCATTGTACCATTGACCAAAATCTACTTCTAAAAATTTCTTCGTTCGTGACATAGACCAATTATTGGTACGCGTTTTCAAAACAAAATATATTTTCTGAAATTCATTGATTTTTATATTTAATTCGATCACGTGTTTTTCTTTCGTAACTCATTTCAGCGCGGGATTAAGTGTAACTATTCTCATAGTGCTAAGTAATTATCCTTCAATCCATAAAACCTTAAACAGATACGGAATAAATCTAATTAGAGTAAATTTTTCGTATTACACCACGCGTTAACTAATCTCATATTAATTGCTACACCTATCAGCGATTACAAACGATACGAATACACTCATAATCTTCTTCCCCGTGACATTCTAACAATATATATATAAAACAAAACGGCGACTTCATATATTTTTTGAAACTCAAAATGAAATATTGTCGACTTTTTTAAAACTTTTGTGTGTTTCAGTTTTTAAATATAATTTATTTGCAACTTTTAAATAATCCCCCCAAAAGTCTATTGGTAGAGAAAACGAGAAAATGTGTTGGACGCTAGAACAAATTAATTGCAGTAACAGTAATTTGTGTTGCGTGCGTGCAATCGTCGAGAGTGTAGTAATTCAAACATAGTTAGTTTTATTATCTTTGATTGTAAGAAATAGATAGATAAATAGATAGATAATAGATAGATAGATAGATATATAGAGAGACTAAGATAGATAGATAGATAGATAGACAGATAGATAATGAATGGGATAGATAGATAGATAGATAGATAGATAGATAGAGAGACAGATAGATAATGAATGGGATAGATAGATAGATAGAGAGAGAGAGAGAGACTAAGATAGATAGATAGATAGATAGATAGATAATGAATGGGATATATAGATAGATAAATAGTTAATGAATGGGATAGATGGATAGATAGATAGATAGATAGATAGATAGATAGATAGATAGATAATGAATGGGATAGAGAGAGAGAGAGAGAGAGAGAGAGAGAGAGAGGGAGTGAAAGATAAATAGAGAGAGGGTTAGGGTTAGGGTTAGGGTTAGGGTTAGGGTTAGGGTTAGGGATAGATAGAGAGAGAGAGAGAGAGAGAGAGAGAGAGAGAGAGAGATAGAGGGGGGAAGATAAATAGAGAGAGGGAAATAAAGCGTGATGTGAGAGAGAGAGTGTGAATAATAGTAAGAAATAGGTGACATGGTGAATAAATTAAAAATAATAATAATTAAAATGCATCTTTCTCAAACATTACTCACCCCCAAAATTGAGGAATATTTTAACATGTATTTCCTGTGATTAGAATATATAGGAATAAACCTTAGGGGGAAAAAACATTAATAAACCCGGCTTTATCATAGTAATAATAGATATATATATATATATATAGTAATCCACAGGCAGACTGTTTCGTTGTGTCACAGCTCTTCAGTGTGGCTAGACATGCGAGTGCGTCAGGTTGAGATCGGAAACTGGTCGTTATCTCGACAAACGCAGCTTTTATCCACTCCGCCATCAACACAAGCTAGGAAGGGTGATCTAAGTTTATATGAATATTAACAGTTAACCATCGCTCTATTCGTTTCTTTACAAAAAGTCTTGCATTATCGCTAATGAAAGCTGTCGATTTTTCTATCCACAGTGCACACGGCACAAATGAGTTTGAGCGATATGGTTAGGGTGACCGACTCTGTTGTGTCACTATGTGGACTCTGCTTGACACTATGAATAGGGTTAGGGTTGTGGTAACAGATAAAATGGCTATGACCTATCCAGAAGCAACACATTTTCTGTAAGTACATTTTCTTGTGAACTTGTTGGCTTATTTCCTTTCGGCCCTTTAAGGCCACAACACCCCCCCCCCCACACACATATATATATATATTTTCACTAATTATAAGATATTAGTTGACGCTTATATCTTTTGTTGGATTGCTTCATATATATATATATTTATATATATATATATATATATATATATATATATATATATATATATATATATATATATATATATATATATATATATATATATATACTTTTTTAATGGTATTGGGAAGGTTTCCCAGCAGAGTGCTCAATTATGTAAACAAAGGTAAAATTAACTAGAAAATCCGAGAAATTCAGCCTTTCGTCAGCGGATGTTTCATTCATTACGAAGGTCTGAATTTCTCGGATTTGAAACCGATGGTACGGATGTTGTTCTAACTTACTATATTACATAGAAATAAATATTATGCTCTTATTAATTTTCTAGCGGCCACAATTTTAATCCCAAACATTTGGTAATTGTATTTGTTTTTTCTTCAGATAATCATCCTGAGGAAGTCTTATAAGAAAGAAAAAACGTTGATGAATATATAAATAATATTTTTTTTTTTCTTTTTTCAATTTCTCTATATATATGCATATATAATTAGCCACATTTGTCTCGAAAAACCCTATATATATATATATAAATAAATATATATATATATAAATAAATATATATATATATATATATATATATATATATATATATATATATATATATATATATAAAGTTAAATGAAGGAAGAGAGATAAAGATGTACGAATGACAAATCTATTTCAACTTCAATTGTTCAATGCAAGGTGTACTCGATAAAAACATGTTTATTATTCTTTCCTTAAGCCAATGAGCAGTAATCAAACAATCCCTTCCCCTTCACTTCTCCCAGCATCAGTCAGAGTTCATTTAACTAACCCTATCACCCACCCCCTTTATCTCTACCCTTTCCCCCACTTCTTTACTTGGCCCCCTCTCCGACCAGAGCTCTCTCGCTTTTCTCAGATTCGATCGAAATCACTATTTAAATTCCCGACTGACTGCGTTTAATATAAACACATTTCAAACTCAACTTTTGAAAAACTACTTTCCTTCTCGGTCCACGGAAGTATTTTAAAATGGCCCTCATTCTCAAAATTACATTCGAATAAGTGCGTTCAATCTATGATTGAACTAAACATCTTTCTATTGGATTTACTTCATTTTGAACATTTTCAACGCTGCCTTCACGATACCCTTTTTTTCCATCCATAAATCTCCATTTACCGGACACCTTATCAACGGACATTAACAAACTGGACAGACTCCATATTCTTTTACACGCATACTCTTACTCTCTATTACTTTATATGTTTTTAAATTTTTAATTTTGGCTTCTCCACTGCCAACTTATCCATCTATGTAACTCCTCTGATGATAAGATTTTAATCTTTGAAAAGCCCTGGCGTAAGGAAAGAAAAATAAACATGTTTTTATCGAGTACACCTTGCATTGAACAATCGAAGTTGAAATAGATTTGTCATTCGTACATGTTTATCCCTCTTCTTTCATTTATCTTTATAATTGCTCTATCTAGTATATTGAGCTTAAACCATTTCACTATAGATCCGTCCTCTAAAAGTATACTCTAAGTTTCATATTTTATTACTATATATATATATATATATATATATATATATATATATATATATATATATATATATAATTTGCCACATATAGTAGAGACACTAATGATTCATGTGTTTTCTAATGATTAAGCGAATAAAATCTGCCATAGCCGTAATTCAAACTTGATACGTTCGAGGAAAGCCTTTTCTCTAATGCCAATACCATTTTTCACCACCGAAGATGTCAATATGGGAATAACCCGTTAGTCTCACCAAGCGAACACCTATATCCGGCTTCTTTCCCTTTTCAACAAAATGGCTTCTATTACCTTCACCCCCTAAAAAAACGATGGTAAATATCACATAAAAAAGGGGTAGCGTAAAGTGAACTCCCTATCTCACCCCCCCACAAACTTGATGTAAAACAGATGAAAAAAAAAGAGGGATCAGTTTTGTTTTTATTGATGGCGTTGCAAAGGCTTGTTAATGAAGAAATCTTTTAGCACTTTGTCGACAGGCGGCGCTGCTGGTTAAGCGGGCTTCCGACTGAGCGTGTAAATGGCTGCCTAACAATTCCATAAAAAAAACTCCGTGTTTTTTGTTTGTTCGTTTGAGACGAGCAGACCATATCCCAGCAAGGTTTAACGTTTTAATACTGATAGCCATTACATATTGCAGAGCTTGAATCGCTTTTGTTCGTATAAGTCGTGGATACGTATTTGACAATCAGTCCGAAAGTAGCTTTGTTGCTGTCGGGCTGAGGTCTCGTTTAGTCTTAGGAGAGCCACCCTCCCAGGCCTTACTTTCTCTCTTTGAGAAAGGGGTTAAGCTATTGCTAATCGTATGAGGCGCACTTAACAAGGAATGCCGACGGGGATGCTTAGGCATTTTTCGTTGGCCACAGTGCACTTAACTTTGTGCATTGGCTTTTCAAAATCTCACCTGACCTTGTGTCCAACCTCCTGTCAACGGGGTAAATAAATATACATATTACAGAACTCATTACTTACATCGTATTTCTTAAGATAACCGCCCTCGCTAACGTTGATATCTCTATTTCTTATACTATGTTTCGGCCGATGTGTCCTCCGGACTTCTTCGGGTAAATCGTTCTTTATATACGGTAATGGGGTTTGCCGTGTTTAAAAATGGATTGTTTTGGATTATTTGATTACGTTAATGTTTTCTTCCTTACGTAAATCGAAATGTAAGCATTATGCCAACCAATTCTTTGATCCCAGAAGATTATCTGGACGACGGTTCATCACGTAGATAGCCCCTCCCCCTGTTTTTAAAAATTGAGTTCACCCCAAACAAGGCAAGTTAACACTGTAGACGTAAGAGGCTACTGAGAATTAGGGTAAAAGCAAAAGACATCAACCTAAATTGAGAGCTGTGCAGCTAGATGTTTGTTCACATTCGTTTGAAATTTCTGCATGTCGGTACAATCGGGGAAACATGGAGCAGGGAGGAAGTTTCAAAGGCTTGCAGCTGGAAGAAAGAAGCTATTGGAGGAGAAGGCTCTCCGGCATCTGGGGACCTCCACAATGAATGGATGCGATTTAGCTGATTGTCGGGCTGGTCGAGTGTACGAGTGTGTTTACGTCGAGGGGGCACTAGAGCAGCAAGTTCATCGGAGCACAATCCATTGAAGTACTTGTAAAACAAGCACAAGGATGCTACATTGCGACGATGAGACAGGGGCTGGAGCTTGGTGGAGAGTGAGGGACCTATCAGACTAGAGATTTTGTTTGGCCTTGTCTAAGAGAGAGAGAGAGAGACTAGTGGATGATGCACCGGCCCAGATGTGGCAACAATACTCCATGCATGGGCGGATGGTGGCTTTGTAGAGACACAGGATAATGTCAGGTGTGAGACGTTTTCTAGTACGGTAGAGGAGGCCCACCTTCTTTGCAGCAGCCTTGGCAATGTCTTCTATGTATTTGTTCCAATTCATGTTACCTGTGAAAGTTAGGTCAAGGAGTTTGAACGTTGAACTCTCAGGTAGGGTGTTATTTACCATGGCAATCGGTGGTTGAAGAGGTTTCTTGTAGTTGTTGAACGAAAGGAGCTTTGTCTTAGCAGCATTAAATGTTACCATCCATTTATGACCCCATTTCAATACAGAGTGGAGGTCACTTTCTAAGAATTCAGCCATTGCATCGGGTATGTGCGTGTGAATTTAAAGAAAATTTGAGAATACCAGGCGTTGTATGTGGACACCTAGCTATGGTCAGATAGTGTCGCATACCCGCAGTGCCTAGCGTGACGACTATGGCAAAAAACCCTGAATGACAGTCATAAATAAGGTGTCGAAACCAGGAAGGAGTGATCAAAACCCCTGATTGTGATGGTGATGATTCGTCTACTATAGAAGATACAACTGTAGAAATTAAAAATGCTTTATAAGATGAGGGATTTATTTTATTTTAGTATTATATATATTAGTTTTGTTTTTGTAGTTTGATTAAACTGAGAAAATGTGGTTGAAATCTAACATGTGGGATAAGAGGAAGTTTCCTGATCGCTTGTTTTAATTGTTCTTTTGTGCCCGTACATTATCCGATCTTCGTTCTGTTTAACCAATATAATATTTTTCAATATACTTTACACAGAATTGAATAACTGCTGGTGTTTATGCCTTCGGAGTTTTCAAGTTTTTTAATGTTTTTATGTATAGTTGGTATGTTTGGTATTTCTTAGTATAGTTAATTACTGCTTTCTCTTATAGTTTCATTGTTTTTTCATTTTCTATATTTTCTAATAAATTTATACCTTTTCAAATGTTGACATTATGATGAATTTTATTTTACTAATTTATTTGTCGAATCTCCTCTGACGATAAGATTACATTTTTGAAAAGCCATGGTTTAAAGAAAGGATTAATACGATAATTTTCTCATTAAAATCCCTTGTTTTTAACAATTGATGATTTAATAGATATTGTATTTTGTCACAATTCTTATTTGTAGAACTTACATATATTATGACACTTCCCCCTTGCCCCTGGATAAGTGTATCTTAATTTCAATTACTGTCTGTGTCGATTTATTGCGACCGCGTTCTCCTGAGCGTTTGTCTCGTGATTCTAGTTTAAATCTACGAACTGCGTTCGAGACAATGCGACCGCCTGCAACTGCCATTCCTACACTGATGAAAGTAAAAGAGCCCGAAACGACGTCGTCTGTAGATGAAAAAAACTTTGATATTTTAAAAATACTTATAGTATATATATATATATATATATATATATATATATATATATACTGAAAAACAGCTGCCTGTCTGTGGATATATATATATATATATATATATATATATATATATATATATATATATATTTGTTTATTTATTTTTTAAATTTATTTTTTGGTACAGAAAAATTAGTACAACAATATTACCGTCGGTTTCAAGCACAGAAGGACTTCGCCATCCGACTCTCTTCAGTTTATGTTGTCATCTGTTTCGGATGGCTAAGTCATTCTGTGCTTGAAACCGACTGTACTAATGTTGTACTAATTTTATGTACCAAAAAATAAATAAATATTACGCTCTTAGTTTTAATTTTAATTTTCAATTAATCGAGCACTCTGCTGGGATTTCTCCTGCTATATTACAAAAGAAGTTATATATATATATTCCATGAAAAATGCCAGTATACTGAAATCATATGCCTTAATAGGGTTAAGATGAAAATTCATATACACTAAATGTACAAAAGCAAAGAAATTCCCAAATTTTTACACTTTTATTGTCATTAAGGGTATGACTACATATCAACCAAACAATTTCATTATCACATCACTACAGTATAAATCTCTATGCATGAGTGGATGAAGTGTGTGGGGTGCGCTGAAGAAAGATTCCTAACAGTAAAATACATAGCCCTCTTGTGCTCGCATACCCTTAATGACAATAAAAGTGTAAAAATTTGTGAATTTCCTTGCTTTTGTACATTTAGTGTATATGAATTTTCATCTTAACTCTATTAAGGGCATATGATTTCAGTAAACTGGCATTTATCATGGAATGTCACTACTTTTGTAAAGGCTATGCCTCAATACAATGCCTTCTCATAACTGATATAGTTGGTAGTTTGACTAATTAAGGTATATGGTAAACTGAAATTAAAATGCCATCAACTAGACACGAAAACCTCTATTTTTGCCAAAAATCAGCTGAATCCATCAAATGGTCGATAAGATATAGAATTAAGTGTATGAATACTGGTCATTTTAAAGATTTTTTGAAATTTCCTGGAAAACTAAGGTATATGGTAAACTGAAATTAAAATGCCATCAACTAGACGCTAGAACCTCTATTTCTGCCAAAAATCAGCTGAATCCATCAAATAGTTGATGAGATACAGGGTGGCACGTACGTACGTACACACAGATAACATGATTTCATAATTGAACTTTCTAGATCTCTGAGTTGCCTTGACTAATATTGCTGAAATTCTACACACTTATAAAACCTATCAAATAAAAAATTTGTGCAAAGTTTTAACTAATTTGGTTTATTGGTTTTTTAGTTATGATTGATCAAAGAAATGAGATTTCCAGCATAGGCCATTCGTGAGTCTATTAAGGGATAGAGCGTTCTCGCGCCTCCCATGATATACATATATATATATATATATATATAGTCATAAAAAAATAGGCAGCTGGTTCTCCGTATCATGACTCTTCGATGTGGTTAGATTTATGTGTATGTGTATCATGCGAAAGACCTGCATGCCTGCACACGTACGAAGTCGGTTTGTTGTCCAACTGGTATGACCGGCGATCGAAGCACAAGAGTCTTTCATATTTACCAACCGTTCCTCGATTGAAACGGTTTCGCCATCAATTTCTTTGGTATTTTCCTACGCCCGTTTTTGACACGTTTTAATGTGAACTCAGCAAATATCGTTTTAAACCTGACTCGACATCTGCTAACTATCGAACTCAAATAACGCTTACATTTTGAGGCGTATATGTCAGTGACAGGCGAGCCAAGTAAGGCCACCTATCTACGTCACACTGTAAATTGCTGCTAAATTATATTAATGTTGGTTTTGTTACTTCGAACGTCAAATGCTTATAACTCAGCCTAAACTGTATCAAGAAAAAACATTACAATGAACACATTTTTACCACACAGAAAGACATTTTGGCACCATATCCAATTGCATCACATTCCGACGCTCGGAGCACGATTAATTATGGAAAAGTGTTTCTAACGAGATCTTTGTGAAATTTCTTTTCCGCAGAACTGATCAACATTTTTTAAGAAGTTGTATTTAATATTATGCGTAAGTGCGTATAGAAATGTATCACGTAAAGAATGATGTAGGGTCAGCAGGGTTCAGGCGGTTAACTCTTTTGGGACAATCGCCTGGCATGGGAACGATAACATAACACGGGGCAACGGATACCAGAGCGAAAAAGCAGGAGTCTATATGGGTAAGCACTGCGAACAGACACGGCTGAGATGTCTGAAAATCAGTTCGAACGAAGCTCTGCGCTTCTCACAAGACCCTTCTTCCGTATACCCTCTGCCTGATACTCCCTTGAGGTTATACGGCAAACAGAGAAATTATACTATTTGAATTAAGCATACTACTGTTCTCATCTTGGATGTTAACGTTTCGACCGATATAACCTCTGACCTTTGTTGAACTCAAGAATCTGTATGGAAATTCGAGCTGAACTCTTGGTTTAATCGACCGGGGTAGCTTGCCCTTTCCGTCAGCTATGATGACCGGGTAGAAGTCTTAAGTAATTCATTATTGTATTCTTAGTATCGCCCACACTTGGTATTGAACCTTCAATATCTAGGCGACTGTCACTTAGAACTTATATTCGTTACTCCACAGGTTTTTTTATCCACAAGGATCTGTGGATTAACGAATGTAAGTGCTAAGTAATAATAAGTTCTAAGTGACAGTCATCTGGAGGTTGAAGGTTCTATCCTCGATGCGGGCAATGGTAAGAATGCAATTACAAATTATTTAAGAGCTCTACCTAATCATGGCTGACAGCGATTAAATAAATACTTTATTTCTCGGCCTTTTGGCCTGAAATCAAAGTGAAGTATCTGTTCCGATAAGTGCTACACCCATTAGACCGTTACTGTCTTGGTCTTCTTAAGGATTGTTCTGTGCAGTTCTAGAGGGCCACCCTTACAGACTTTGCCTTTTCACCCTTTGAGAAGTGGTTAGTCTATTGACAATAGCCTGGGGCGCCCCTATCGGGGGAATGCCGACGGGGCTGCCAAAGCATTTTTTGTGGGCCAGATTTCTCTTCCTCTAAGGCGCTGGCTTATCAATCCCACTTTCCGACGCTGTGGGAGGGAGATAAAATAAATAAAAATAAAAAATAAAATAAATAATAATGAAAATAAAATAAATAATAATGAAAATAAAATAAATAAAAATAAAAAATGGAATAAATAAAAATAAAAAGACAAAATAAATAATTAAAAAATAAAATAAATAAAAATCCAAAATAAAATAAATAATAATAAAAAATAAAGTAAATAATAATAAAAATAAAATAAATAAAGATAAATAAATAAAATTTATAATAATAAAAATAAAATAAATAATAATAAAAAATAAAATAAATAATAATAAAATAAATAAAAATAAAAAAAATAAAATAAATAATAATAAAAAAATAAAATAAATAAAAATAAAAAAGATAAAATAAATAAAAATAAAAAAATAAAATAAAGATTTCCGTTCGAAATTCCGTACAGATTCCCGAGTTTGATATCAAGACTCCCGAGTTCGGCAAGATACCCCCCTGAAGAAGGTCGGAGGTTACATCGGCCGAAATGCTGTAAGAATAACATCGAAGATGAGAAAAGTAGTCCGACTAATCCAAATAATGCAAATTATAAATCCTCATCTCAAAATTTCCGAAACGGAAAGCAGGTATGATTGAAATTCTAATTATTTAACTGATGGTTCTCAACCGGCAAAGTGACTTTCGGAGTGTCCCTAGACGCGTTAATAAATATAACTGTTGGCGCGATATCAGGAGAATACGGTGGTTTAGGAAAAATTTAATAGCCTATTTTGTTAAGCCTAAACAACATATGTGATGCGCGCAGTCGAGCATGCTTCTGCATCAGGATTGATCAATGCCGGACACATACCCGGTAGATTATGGCGTATTTCGGCGATTTGCTGACAGTATGACTCTGCAGACACCGTTGCGTCACGATTTCATCCTCTGTATGCCACTAAACAGTCGCGGTCACTATTTTACATTTTGAGGAATATTTCACCTTGACCACCGAACTCCTTGTTTTGTCAGATGTTCACTGCCTTTCTTTTGTTATAGTCAGTTGTCGTACGATTTATCAGAAGGTACACTTTCGTCCTCTTCACCTTCTTACTCACAACTTTTTTTTACTTTTCTTCTTCTTCTTCCTCTTCTTCTATTTCTTCTTCTTCTTCTTCTTCTTCTTCTTCTTCTTCTTTTTCTTCTTCTTCTTCTTTTTCTTCTATTTCTTCTTCTTCTTCTTCTTCTTCTTCTTCTTCTTCTTTCATTATACCACACTGCTTTTGGGGGTTTGAGAAATATTGTAACAGTCCGTCTTGTATTTATTGTGTTTCCAAAAATATAACGTATTACGTAAAAAGCATAAAGAACTTTGCCACTCATCTGCCTCTCATAAGCCTCCTTTAAGTAAAATTAAAATTAAGCACTGTTTAGAGATATTTAAACATAGACATTCATTTAGCTATAAAATCAAGACTCCGGGCAAGGTCGTCGAGTTCTCTTGTCTGTCTTAATGTTTACGTTGTGATGGTATAAACATATCTTAAATTCTCCGTACCACGTGGTAATTTGAAATGGCCGTGAGGGTAGGGTGAAAGCGTGCAGGCCTAACATAATTTTTCTTCAGACTACCTTAAACAGTTCCACAAAAATTATATCCCATAAAAAATGTAGAAATTATGCTTTCTAAAGAGTCAGAAAGGATATTTAAATCAAGCAGACATCAAACACAATCAATACACGGTTATCTCCCCTAGTTTTTTAACATAGTCCAGATACAGAGAGCCGCCAATCCTACCCTGAAAAATATTTCAAAAAAGACTTCTTTTTAATTCTTGTAATTTGGGGGCTTTATTAAAACGTTTTAATCTCACATATCTCACTTTGATACGTACAATAGAAAGGAATTAATCAACCCTTGAAAACTAATAACACCCCCATCGTAACTCTCGTGCGAGGTCATCCATCTTTTTTCCTCCCAAAGTAACAACAAAGCTGTAGAAAGTCAGGATGTCGGAAACCTCCCGAACTTGAAACCGACGGTACTGATGGTGTACTGATTTACTGTACTAAATAATAAATAAATATTTACGCTCTTAACTTTGAGTCTCTCAATTTATCGAACACTCTGCTGAGATTTTTCCAATGATCTTACAATATATATATATATATAATGTATTTTTATTGGTGATTGTAGCATTCGTTGTTATTTTGCTTACTATTATTGCGATTGTGTAACTTCCTAAGTGATTAAGATGCAGAAAATTGCATTATTAGACGTCCTTAACTTCAGAGGACGTATTTTACGTTAATATATATTTTATTTTATTTTATACGTACATAAAAGTAATCCATTGACACGTGTTTCAGCATGGCTAACTTAGACAGAGATCGAACCTTCGATATTGATGTCTATAGTCCAGCGGTCTACCACTGGACCAAGACGCTCCGTCTAGAAATACGTACGATTTTTATCACCTAAATATTTAATGTATTTTTATGTAATTATTTTTATTGGTGATTGTAGCGTTTGTTTTTATTTTGCTTACGATTATTGCGATTGTTTAACTTCCTAAGTGATTAAGATGCAGAACATTGCATTATTAGTCGCCCTTAACTTTATAGGACGTATTTTTCGTTAATATATAACTTCATAGTAGTAAGCACAGATTACCACACAAATATTCAGATTATTGTTATGTATTACTGATATGCATATCAATGCTTTTTGCATTCAGTGATTAATTATGCATATTCAAAAGTCATTAAAGTAAAGTACATGTTACATTTCTCTAAAACTCTTTATTCAACACTGCTAAGTTTTCAATTCTATTATATATAGATATATGTATATATATATATATATATATATATATATATATATATATATATATATATATATATATATATATATATTGTATTTTTATGAAATTATTTTATTGGTGATTGCAGCGTTCGTTGTTATTTTGCTTACTATTATTTCGATTGTCTCACTTCCTATTATTAAGATGCAGAACATTGCATTATTAGTCGCCCTTAACTTCATAGAACGTATTTTTTCCGTTAATACGTACGATTTTTATCACCTAAATATTTAATGTATTTTTATGTAATTATTTTTATTGGTGATATATAGTTAATATGTTAAGGAGGCTAAAGGGAATGCAGAAGGTCGGATTGAATACAAGCTGGAAATAACAAAAATAAAACATCCTCTTCGATTAATTATTTTTGTTCTTTCCAGCTTATATCTAATCCGGCTCTCTTCATTGCCTTTAGCCTTCTTAACATATTTACTACAATTCTCAGCAATGTTTACAACCAACTACCATTCTTTATTATATGTATATTTAATTATATATATATATTTAATTATATATATATATATATATATATATATATATATAGGACGTATTTTCAACTTTCAGCAAAAAAGAGGGAAAATAGTTAAACTGTCTTTAATTCTCCGATGAGAGCAATATGAAAAATAAAAAATATCCCGCATTGATGTTGACTTTCTTTAAAGGTGGCATGTTCAAATTTTCAATGCTTCTAATAACAAGAAATTCATAATATATATATATATATATATATAAAATAAAAATAAAATAACACAGAATCACGTAATCACCGGTGCATTAGTTTATTTCAACCCTATGATCTTATCAATCATTCAAGCGAAAATGAAAAAGAGAAATTCACACTCACCATTTCAATATACATATAGAGAGAGCGACAACATATTTAATACATATCTTGAGAGAGGGGAAAATTAACTATTTAAGACGTATAGTGAGGCGGAGGAGAGTGACAACATATTTAATATATATATATATATATATATATATATATATATATATATTTATATATTGAGAGAGGGGGATTTTCATTTTGAAAAATATAATCACCTCGCTTAGATGCTTGACAAAACCACAGAGTTGAAATAAATTATTGCACCTGTGATTATATGATTCCGTGTTATTTTATTTTTATTATATTCTTGCTCTGTTTATTACATTCAGCTCTCATACCCGGATTTCCTTCTGGAATTTATTTCACTCTAACACACACTATATATATATATATATATATATATATATATATATATATATATATATATATATATATATATATATATATGTATATATATATATATATATATATATATATATATGTATATATATATACATATATATATATATGTATATATATATATATGTATATAGTCTTTAATTTTTTTAACCATTAATATTATCCTAAAAAAAACAAACAACAAAAAACACTTTTAGTCCCAAGTCCATAGCATTTAAGAAATGCTTTACCGTAGATATCTGAATTCGTTCATGTGTCACTATCATCAAAAACAATAACAAAAAAAAAGTGTATATGTAGTTTCAAGGACAGATTTAGAAACCATATACACTCTTTCAAAGAACCTAATACACATTCAAAGAAGGTCCGTACGACTTTAGTTAAACATGTAAGAGAACTAAACAGTAAAAATATACAATACAGCCTAAAATGGTCTATACTAGGTAGAGCAGGGAAATATAGATCTAACAAATTTAAGAGATGTAACCTCTGTATTCTGGAATCCTACAATATAGTTATGTCTAAAGAAAATTTATTAAATAAAAGACAGGAAGTGATTCCGAACTGTCTACATAGAACCGCATATATTCTATCCCGTTACAGACCCATATAAAATACCTGTGGCAGTAACCCTTTCATTAACATGAATATGAACGTATCTAAGGTATAGAAATTATTATAAAACTATCGCGGCAATAGAAACCAGAAACCTAATAATAGATGACGGAGTACTAATACCCCAATATAAAACATTTAAATATACAACACATCACTCATAACTAAAATGACCGAAGCGACTGGGATTGAGCCTGGCCTATGGTGGGGTGGTGGGAGGGGCAGACCATGAGGGCATCAGCAGAAATTTTTTTTCATTTTACTTTTCATCTGTACTAATTAGTGAAGAAATGGTAACTAGTAAATAAGATATTTTTCTTGGATGGGGTAAGAACTAGTAGTAATGCAATAATCATTTAAAATATAATGCCAAATAAATGTTCAATAGGAAAAAATAAATAAAAATAAAATAAAAATAAAAATAAATAAATAAATAAATAAATAAAAATAAATAAATAAAATGTCTATATATATGTGAGTGTGTATATATATGTATTGTGTGTGCATATGTATGTGTGTATATATATATGTATATATATATATATATATATATATATATATATATATATATATGTGTGTGTGTGTGTGTGTGTGTGTGTGTGAGTGTATGTATGTATGTGTGTGTGTGGGGGAGGGGGGGGGGAGGTTCGGACGAGGAGCGCAATAGATCCAATTCGTTTAAATTGAGACCTTAAACAATACAAATACGAATATATTAAATCTAGACTTCTAATGAAAGCTGATTTTAATGGAAATCAAAAGAAACTATTTGGTATCTTATTATGTAACACATCATTTTAGGGTGTCGTCGAGTGTTGAAATACAACCCTTTTTGTAGGGACAGATTCGTGATTTTGAAAATGGCGTTTGTCGCGTTTTGCGTTCGAATATCTTCGTGTATATATATATATATGTATATATATATATATATATATATATATATTAATAAACATATTAATAAATAAAATAATGCACACAACCTAATATTTAATATAGGCATATAATTAAAGTGGGACCTGATATTGCCATTGGTGCTTGTCGATATTCACCTGAAAATACGAGTTAAATATAAAACGTAATCACAATTGTTTTAAGTACAAATGTCCTTAAAAAGTACTTTTGAATCCTCATAATACTTTAAAATGAGGTATTTAAATATCATCTTATAGAAAATAAAATAAAATAAAAAAATAAATATTTAATAGCTCCCTTCGGTATTTTGAATCATGTCTAGGTAACTGTAAAATATTATCGTTGTGAGTGACAAATCCACCCCATTAGTTTCGCATTTAATAGAAACTTACTACTTAAGTGAAGAATTCTGGGTAATTAAGCTTATCTTAGCATTGACTGAAACGATTTATAAATAAGTACTAAATATATTCCACAATAACACGGAAGTATACCAATCTTAATAGTTGCTTGAATGGATGGCTGAGTCTATGAAACTAGCTCTAAACTGTTGAACTTAAAAGAGTTTCGTATCCAAATGACCTAAATAGACATCTGAAGGCTAATTGATATAACTTTAGTAAGTAAAAAAATTCCCCTCAAGTGAATTAGAATTTTTATAAATAAATTATAGAACTTAGTATCTATTTTAAGAAATATTACCGAATTTATAAATGTCCGCACAATTCAAAATGGCGTTTTAGTGGGTTCCTCCACGTGTGAGTTTGCTCGTTTTCTTTGTTTTTTGTTTGGTTTGACCCAAAAATGAACCACTGTATAGTGTAGGTTTTTTTCAAGACACTTTAATCCAATAACTTTTTACTCTTTGTGAATATTTTCTGATGATTTTGTAATGTTGCAGAGACGATATTGACATAAAAACGTTGTTTGGCACAAGACAAATGAAACAGACGGTAAAAAATATATCTAACAGAAATTTTATGGCTTTTGGAAATGTGAAAAAAATAAAAATAAAAATAATAAAATAAAACCATGGAATATAATATGAACTGACTTATATATATATATATAGTCTTGGGAGTTTTCAACCACTAAAACTATCTGAAAGAAAAACAAGCAACAACAAATATTTCGGTGAAAAACTACTTTTCTTCTAAGTCAATTTACTTTTTAAAGTCACTATAGTAGTTTGCTTCCAACAATTTACGCTAGTCTTAACATTTTTTAAGGGATCATCAGTTGTTTACAATAAAAACTTGTTTCTGGAATTTAAAAACAGCAGAGTTGATCAGACACCACTTCACTTAAAAAAAGAAAAGCAAAAACGTACCGGATATTAGATCTAGTTTTTTGTTCGGGATTAATTCTTTGCTAACTTATGTTGTTATGAAGAAATGTCGTCCTTACCTGTGTTGTTCGTACAAAAGTTTGCTGTATTTTATAGTGTTCGGACGAATCCATTATTTCATTATTTATTGTTTTATGTATCTATATTATTATTTAGATTTAGATTTAGTTTCATTTAGAAAATCTTTAAAAAAAAAAAATATATATATATATATATATATATATATATATATATATATATATATATATATATGTGTGTGTGTTTTGTTTTTTACTATATGTGTTTTATATATATGTGTATACGTTTTCTACTGAATTTATTAGATAGTTTGGGAATTGCTCAATCAATCTACTTTGATTAATTTGGTAGGA
>OY744525.1:9692388-9704888 GCA_963556195.1 Sepiola atlantica | reverse complement strand
GTCAGGGAGTACAGGCTGAGTCTAGTATCCGTTCTATCCTCGGTCCATTGATATTTTCTAGAGGCAATTTTTAGTTTTGTTCCTATCAAGAGTGCCCATTTAGAGGAAGGGCTAGATTTTCCCAACATTAAAAACCGACTATATGTCTAATTCGCCCTCGTGGGGAGAGGCAAATAAATAGGGAGCACAGTAAGGAATGGTTGTTTTACCTTATTTAATGTCTTATATATAAAGTAAAAAGGATTTTGTGACACATTGCTTTTTTTACTAAAAGCTACAGAAAAAATCTGTTTCATCAGTGATTTACGGCAATTATTGGTCTGTGTTGTTAAAAACAAAATCTTCATTTTAAATCAATTTCATTTATACAAATACACCGAATAAAGAAATACTGTGGATTCTACAAAGCTGGCTTGTGTTCGTTTCTTCGCAAACAACACAGATGGTAGTCAACGTGTGTATATTATGTGCCGTTTCGTGCGCTGTTTCGTTGTTCATAAAACGTAAGCGGTTTACTGATTGACCAATTGGGAACAAAAATTAAGTTAAAAGAAAAAAAATTAGTTAATTGCTAATTTGTTATCATTTCGAGATTTGAAGAAATCGTCACCAACGGAATCTAAAAAGATGTTCATGCTTAATAGGTTATTTTCAACACTCACAAAACTGTTAACATCCAAAATTTAACATCGTTAAATACGCCGATGCAGTTTTTTGCAGTATTTTTGCATTTCTTCTTTCTTTCAAGTAACATTTTTTAATTAAAATAAAATAGTATTTTTGCATTTCTTCTTTCTTTTAAGTAACATTTTATAATTAAAATAAAATAGTATTTTTGCATTTCTTCTTTCTTTTAAGTAACATTTTTTAATTAAAATAAAATAGTATTTTTGCATTTCTTCTTTCTTTTAAGTAACATTTTTTAATTAAAATAAAATAGTATTTTTCCATTTCTTCTTTCTTTTAAGTAACATTTTTTAATTAAAATAAAATAGTATTTTTGCATTTCTTCTTTCTTTCAAGTAACATTTTTTAATTAAAATAAAATAGTATTTTTGCATTTATTCTTTTTTTTAAGTAACATTTTTTAATAAAATAAAATAGTCATTTTTGCATTTCTTCTTTCTTTCAAGTAACATTTTTTAATTAAAATAAAATAGTCATTTTTGCATTTATTCTTTTTTTCAAGTAACATTTTTTAATAAAATAAAATAGTCATTTTTGCATTTCTTCTTTCTTTCAAGTAACATTTTTTAATTAAAATAAAATAGTATTTTTGCATTTCTTCTTTCTTTCAAGTAACATTTTTTAATTAAAATAAAATAGTATTTTTGCATTTCTTCTTTCTTTTAAGTAACATTTTTTAATTAAAATAAAATAGTATTTTTGCATTTCTTCTTTCTTTCAAGTAACATTTTTTAATTAAAATAAAATAGTATTTTTGCATTTATTCTTTTTTTTAAGTAACATTTTTTAATTAAAAAAAAGGATTTTGCATTTCTTCTTTTTTTTAAGTAACATTTTTTAATTAAAATAAAATAGTCATTTTTGCATTTTTTCTTTCTTTCAAGTAACATTTTTTAATTAAATAAAATAGTCATTTTTGCATTTCTTCTTTTTTTTAAGTAACATTTTTTAATTAAAATAAAATAGTATTTTTGCATTTCTTCTTTCTTTCAAGTAACATTTTTTAATTAAAATAAAATAGTATTTTTGCATTTATTCTTTTTTTTAAGTAACATTTTTTAATTAAAAAAAAGGATTTTGCATTTCTTCTTTTTTTTAAGTAACATTTTTTAATTAAAATAAAATAGTCATTTTTGCATTTCTTCTTTCTTTCAAGTAACATTTTTTAATTAAATAAAATAGTCATTTTTGCATTTCTTCTTTCTTTTAAGTAACATTTTTTAATTAAAATAAAATAGTCATTTTGCATTTCTTCTTTCTTTCAAGTAACATTTTTTAATTAACATAAAATAGTATTTTTGCATTTCTTCTTTCTTTTAAGTAACATTTTTTAATTAACATAAAATAGTATTTTTGCATTTCTTCTTTCTTTCAAGTAACATTTTTTAATTAAAATAAAATAGTCATTTTTGCATTTCTTTTTTCTTTTAAGTAACATTTTTTAATTAACATAAAATAGTATTTTTGCATTTCTTCTTTCTTTCAAGTAACATTTTTTAATTAAAATAAAATAGTCATTTTTGCATTTCTTCTTTCTTTTAAGTAACATTTTTTAATTAAAATAAAATAGTCATTTTTGCATTTCTTCTTTCTTTTAAGTAACATTTTTTAATTAAAATAAAATAGTCATTTTGCATTTCTTCTTTCTTTCAAGTAACATTTTTTAATTAACATAAAATAGTATTTTTGCATTTCTTCTTTCTTTTAAGTAACATTTTTTAATTAACATAAAATAGTATTTTTGCATTTCTTCTTTCTTTTAAGTAACATTTTTTAATAAAATAAAATAGTCATTTTTGCATTGCTTCTTTCTTTCAAGTAACATTTTTTAATAAAATAAAATAGTCATTTTTGCATTTCTTCTTTCTTTCAAGTAACATTTTTTAATAAAATAAAATAGTCATTTTTGCTAAAAGTTGAAAACACATCCATGTTGTTGATACGGCATCAATGTAATGTCTGGTCCCAGGGAGTATAACGTGACGGTTTCAAAACTAGACACATCTCCTCTTCGGGCCGGTTGTAAAAACATATTTGAAGACATTCAATAGGGTCCAATCTGTTTGTAAACATTCCCGGGCTGAAAGGGATGAAGGCCAAAAAAATCCGTTTTGAATTGCTAGCAAGCTGCATCGACTGAGCAAATCAAAATAGAACTGATTACAATAAAAGTAAATTACTTACACTATCAAATATTGTAATTATGTAAAACTAGCTGGCTTCACCCGCTAGCTCTCGCTTCACATATATATATATATATACATATATATATATATATATATATATATATATATATATATGAATAAAAATTAATTATTTATTACCTACATACAATGATGTTTCATGCTATCGCATCCTTCAGTGCGGTCAGCGGGCTCGAACACTGATCACGAATCGCCACTGATTTGCAGTCAAGAGCGTTCCCCGGTCGGCCACAACGAATTAGCTAATAATTAGAGAGAAATTTAACTTTGTAAATAGCGAGTCGGCGGCTAATTTACACGAGCAGTTTAAGTGATCAACAAACTGTGTTTGGATCTTGCATATATATATATATATATATATATATATATATATATATATATATATATATATATATATAATGTAAATCATCCTTATATAATATGTATTAAATAAAGTATACATTTCATTGAAATTGGACCTATTTCAATTTTCGGTGGACCTATAGTTTAAATTTCAGTGTGTGTGTTTGGGGGGGGGGTGGCTTGTGTCCCCGGAGACCCTTTTATTATCAAAATTTGCTGAAATTTTAGTAATAGACATAAGTTTTGGTCATTTACCTATGGTTTGAATTTCATTTGAGTCTAAGGGAAAACACTTTTCAGGGGGGGGGGGCGGAATAGCCCCAGCGTTGAAGTGATATATTTCTAATATAGCCTATGACCTTCACTGAGAGGTCAGTAGTCCACATGCTAATTTTCAAGCAATTTTATCCAGCGGTTTGGGTGAACATAAGACACAAAGATCAGGCGGACACATACACACACAGAGTTACTATTTTATATATATAGAACATAACAATTTAATTAATACGATAGCGTGTGTGTTTGTGTGTTACGCTTACATCCAAAGCTCTGCGTATGCATGTCGCACCTAGATTTGGAAAAGCATTCAAGTCACCTAATTTTCGTAATGTTTAAAGTATTTCCATTTGGCCCAACGGTTAGCGACGTAGGATTTTGACGTCGGCCCCACTGGTTCGATCCCAACCAACCTCATATTTTTTTTTCTACATCGAAGGGGAGGGGAGGGAGGTACAGAGGGGACGACCGGGAAGACACATATTAATACGATAGCGTGTGTGTAATTTTGTATGTCACGCTTACATCAAAAGCACCAACCCTCCGAAGTTTTGTATGCTAATCATAAATTGGAGCCAAATTTAATTTAATCTAAAGAATTTACAAAGTAATGTATAGGTTAGAAACAAGATAATTAGTACTGAAAACATCATTTCGTGTAATTTACACGGGTCCCGCTAGTTTACAATTATTTCAACTTTTTTTCTCCATTTCATTCTTTCCAAATATGATCTAAGGTTAAGATCTAATTTTAACTCTGCCTGATGTGATCTCAGTTTATAATAGCTGTTGATCGATAACATCGACATGCTTGAAAAGTTGGCGCTCTTTGTGGGCGCTAATGAAACAGGATATATTTTGTTGCAATTAATGGAATAATAAAATCACCAACAAAAAATATATTTTGCTCTGAATTTTCATTGAACACTCTCAAAAACTCGGTTTCAACTTCCTTCGGATTTATACCACCTGGATATTTGTAACAAGTTAATTATATATATATATATATATATATATATATATATATATATATATATATATATATATATATATATATATATATATATATATATATATATATATATATATTGTTATATATCAGCATTAGGGTATTTGATCACTCCTGAAGGAGGAACCCCTCCTTAGTTTCCGACATCTTATTGGTGACTCAGATGTGATCTCAGTTTATAATAGCTGTTGATCGATAACATCGACATGCCAGTGTCGCAGATTTTGTACATGTCCGTGGAAATAAAATAATCATATATATATATATATATATATACATATATATATATATACATATATATATATGTATATATATACATATATATATATATATGTATATATATATATATATATATATATATATATATATATATATATATATATATGTATCAGCATTAGGGTATTTGATCATTCCTGAAGGAGGAACCCCTGTTTAGTTTCCGACACCTTATTGGTGACTCACATTCAGGTTTTTTGTTTCGATAGTCGCCAAAATTGTGAATATCATCAACCAAACTATGATGTAATCTAGCAAATTGATATGAGAATATTCTTGGTTCTAATTCTTTCGTTTTTCTTGCAGCTGTTTTACGGCACATCGACAATTTTAGATTATGCCGAAACACAATCATTATAAACGGTTTCATACATTTCCCAAGAGTATATTTTTTTTACTAAAGAATCACCACTTATCAAGGTCCAAAGGCCACTCGAGGATAAGAGTTAATGAGTTTGTCAGGTGGCCGGTGAGACAAACACCGCGATGATTGGATACGGTGGTTGAAATTGGGAAGAATTTGATTAGTTAAGAGGACGGCTTCACAAGAATTTTTTTTTTACACTGAACTTGAAGACGACTATGTTGTAGTCAGATGGGAAGCACCCCCGCGATATTGTGTTTTCCACAGACAAGTAGTTATAGGAAAGAAACTCTGCTCATGGAAGATTTGCTTAGTCTTAGATACCCAGAGGGAGAAATGGAAATTATTAACAGTGGTTGTAGATAGACGAGTTTTGTTGTAGTTATTGTACACGGGTGAATCATAGGTTGGAGCTCAGTCGAGTACCTACCATGAAAATAACGATAGAGCAGAGAAAGACTAGCAAATCTCTTCTGTGACAAAGCGGCTGTAGGGAAGAGAAGAGGACATCCCCAGCTATATTTCGAGGTTGGTTTTGTACTCTGTCAAAGGAGGTTCATATTTTAATCGCAATAGAATCCGATAGGATTTTAACTCGACTTTCCGATTTCATAGTCCACAACGATATCCCTCACGTGTCCCCCGACAATATGACCCACTTTTTTTTTTATATGAAACCGACTAAATCCGAATTTGGAACATCCAGATCGTCAGACGACGCCATTATCCACTTCACCACAGCTCACTACATGCTCACTTTTTATATGGGGTTCTGAAGTGATTGAGTGCATGTTATTTGGTTGGAGCAATTTCCTTTCCCAGTAACATACAACAGCGATGGAATTTTTGTTTTACGGCATATCAACCTATGTTGGTTTAGTTGGTTTGGTTGTTTTTTTTACGGCATATTAACCCTTTTCGGGTTATTTAATGCCGAATGCAGTCATTTTGGTAAAAGTTTTCATGCTTCAAGTTCTTTATATGTTCAGATATTTATACATGGTGTTTGGTTGAGTGACAGGGGGGAAGGGAGAGAGGGTAGGAGAAGGGCGGGAAAGGGAGAGGAAGGGAAATTGTTTTTTTTTGTTTGTTTTGGATTTTGCAAAACATGATTGAGTTTTGCAAAGGAAAAAAAACAATAAAACATCAATGTTTGGTGCATTTTGAGTCAGGAAGTCAATAACTTCAGACAGCCTGATCTGGTAGCGCCAATAGCTTCTATTTGAGCATAGATGGGGCCCTTACAGGTACTACCACTCCGAGCCAGAGTGGACCTGGGAGCAATGGCAACTAAGGGGCAACTCCACATTCCCAACAGCTCCCAAATAGGGGGCCTCACCACTGGATGCCTTTTAAGGTCATACTCAGGACCACCTATGTTGGTAATTTAATGTCGAAACACAATATATATGGGAAAAGGTTTATTCTTATACGCTTAATTGAATAAAAGTTGTTATTTTATCTATAGTTGGGGGAAATGACGGGTCTATGCCTTTCCTGGCAGTATTACTGAATGAATGTGTCAACGTTGACTTACCAATTCTTTGTAGATTACTGAAGTTAAGCGACATTGAGCCTGGTCGGTACCAGATGGGTGACTATTTTAGAATACCAGGAGCTGTATCTCGGAGGACGAAGTCACCTCTCCGCAAAGCTGCCACATTTGGGGAGGTGCGCTCAGAGAAATTTTTCATTTTCGAAATCGATGTTGTACTCTGTCAAAGAGTACATCGATTTTTAAATCTAGTAAGGGATGGTCTCTTCTCTTCCCTACAACCCCCTTTTCACAGGAGAGAGGTTGCTAGTCTTTCCTTACTCTATCGTTATTTTCATGGACGGTGATCGACTGACCTTCAATCTCTGACTCCCCCCCCCCCTGCAAGACATTCATAGCAAGAACTCGCCTACCTATCGCTACTTCAAATAACTGTCTCGTCTTCCTCTGTGTACCTAAAACCAAACGAAACTTCCATGAGCAGAGTTTCTTTCCAAGTTTTGCTGACTACAACATAGTCATCATCTTCAAGGCCAATGTCAACAAATACTAGTCGGGCCGTTCTCTTAAATGATCAAATTCTGCGCATTTCACCCGTCGTTTCCAATCCTCTCATAATATTGTTCATCAATCTAACCGATAATACAATTAACTCTTATCCTCGAGTGGCTTTTGGCCTTGATAAATGGTAATTTATTAGTAATATATATATATATATATATATATATATATATATATATATTACTAATAGATTACAATTTATCAAGGCCAAAAGCCACTCGAGGATAAGAGTTAATTGTATATATATATATATATATATATATATATATATATATGATAATTTTATTTACACAGACATGTACAAAATCTGCGACACTGGCATGTCGATGTTATCGATCAACAGTTACTATAAACTGAGATCTCATCAGTAGAGTTAGAATCCGATCTTAACCTCAGATCATATTTGGAGTCTCTCCAAATATGATCTGAGGTTAAGATCGGATTCTAACTCTGCCTGATGAGATCTCAGTTTATAGTAACTGTTGATCGATAACATCGACATGCCAGTGTCGCAGATTTTGTACATGTCTGTGTAAATAAAATTATCATATATAAAGCTCTATTTTGATATTGAGCACTTTTTATAAACCCGGTTAAAATTCTCTGGATTACCACCCTGTGGATATTTTTCACCTGGATTATTACCATTATTATATATATATATATATATATATATATATATATATATATATATATATATATTAATTTTAATAATAATGGCGAGGTAGCCATAATTACCAAGGACGGAGAGGCCTATAATACTAAAGCGAGAAAGAAAAAAGAATAAATTATTCATTCCTGACTCTAGTGAAACGGTTAAAATATTTTAAAAAAATGTGAATGGAGGAGAAAAAAAAAAGATGGTGGTGAAATCGAGACGTCTTTCGAGTCGACTCATTTTCAAGATATTACGTCGACTAAAATAGGGTGTTTGAATAGCGAATTAAAATCGTGGTGAATACATCGATTATCGACTGAGTAGAAAACAAAATTTATGTACCCATCAGTTCCAAACTGTGGGTGTACTCCTTCTGCTTGCACAGAGACGGTTTTCGTAAATTGATGGTGACCGCTTCGAGAATCTTCAGTTGATTCTTCGAGTGAACCCTGTGCAAGACAGTAAAGGCCTCATCCGAATAGCCCTCGATGGCCGACTCATGAGCTTGTAAACGCCCGGAGAGGGGGATGTATATATATATATATATATATATATATATATATATATAAAGAAAACTACCGTTGTCAGAATAATCTCCCCTGAGCAAGATAGATATGCAGCTTTGGTGGCCGCTTGTGAATTCACCATTCTTGAGAAACATATTCCTTAACATGCGAGCGAGGGATGAAGCCAATTCAACCAACACAAATACTGAATAAATGGCTACTGTAGATCCGATAGTCTGCGACGGTATCTATTAGACCAATCACGCACCTCTTGATTCTAATTCTCATGAGATCAGATTAATCAATCTATCAATTAACTGCAATCAGATTACTTTTGTTTCATTAATGTTTGAATCTTTCTTAAAAATGACTCGGGTGGATGGAGAACTTAAACCGAATTTCCATGGACAGAGTTTTTTCCAAGTGTAAAACACATCAAAACAGGACTGGTTCCCTACAGGCTACAACATAATCGTCTATAAATCCAATGTAAACAAGTAATCATATTTTCTTTATTCCATTCATAATTTTCAATCCTCTCATAATATTTTTCATCTGACAATTTGTCCATCTCATTAACCCTCGAGTAGCTTTTAGTCTTGGTAAATGATGATTGATTAGTAACGAAAAAAAAAACACTATCAGGATGCATGCCGAATAATTTTTTTACAAATCTTTAATATAGAAACAAAAATCACAATTTTTTTCATCTTGAAAAATATATGAAAAAAAAGAGAATCGAAAAAAAGGCGTTTGTTGATTTTCATAAAAAATATTGAATGAAAGTTCAGGCTTTGAAATAAAGCAATATTCTTAATTGTATTACATTCGGCATCCCAAGGACTCTTTATACCAAATTTGGTAGAACAGCCCATAAACGTTTATAATAATAATACTAGATGATGATGATGATGATGATGATGATGATGATGATGATGATGATGATGATGATGATGACTCTTTATGACAAATTTGTCATCGTCATCGTCGTCGTCATTATTATTATTATTATTATTATTATTATTATTATTATTATTATTATTATTATTATTATTATTCCATTGTAATCTCAAATTTAGGATGTTTTTAGTTGGATTTTTCTTTTTGAACAACATGTCAATTCCCTTGACTTTAGACATTCAAGCTGTACCTTAACACTTTCGACGTTCCTAACAGGCAAACATCATCATTATTATTATTATTATTATTATTATTATTATTATTATTATTATTATTATTATTATTATTATTATTATTATTATTATTATTTTTATTATTATTATTATTATTATTATTATTATTATTATTATTATTATTATTATTATTATTATTACTATTACTATTACTATTACTATTATCATCATCATCATCATCATCATCATCATCATCATCATCATCATCATCATCATCATCATCATCATCATTATTATTATTATTATTATTATTATTATTATTATTATTGCTCACTAGGAGTTATCACACAAGTCATCGTCAGTGATTTCTCACCAACAACAACTAGTGGTGTTCTCTGGAGTCTGAATGACAACAAGCTTCCACAGATTTATAGTCCTCCCCGCCCTCTTTCGAGCACCACCGCAAATTACCCTGTTGTATCGTAACAGCCGCCTATCATTGATTTCTCGCTGGCAACGATCATTGGTCTTCCCTGGAATTTGGGTGACAATAAACCTCTCCAACGCCCAAGCATTCTCCGCACTCTTTAAGTAGAGGTCTGGGTAGTGCTGTCCCTCCTCGATCTTCCGATCCTTCTTGACTCTCTACGAGCATTTGTTGTGGTGTCAGCCGAGGTCGGCGCCATCCTCCTTATATTTTCTTTTTTATTCAGGGGGAAACTTATGATATTTCTTGCAGTTTATGTTCCTTGGTTCATGTGGTGGTGTTCTTCCTGTGGTTTTGTTTTCTTCCTATTGTAACTTCCATGTGACTGGTTACCATATTCCATTTTCTGTCTCTTTGATTTTCACTGTGGTCTGCTGGAACGACGAAGTCTACGATGTGGCAGAACTTTTCCTTCTTGTCTATTATTATGACATCTGGTCATCTTGCTTGTATGAGCTTATCTGTTTGTACCTCCATATTCCAGAGGATTTTGTGTTTTTCGTTTTCCAGTACTGTCTGGTTAAAGTTTGTACTATTTGTCTGCGTATTCGAAATTGTTTGCACAGTTCTAAGTATAATGCTTTCATCACCCAGTCATATCTGTTCTTGTATTCTTTTTGGAGTAGTTTGCTGCATTCACTTATTATATGATTTACTGTTTCGTCTCTTTGTCCACACAGTCTGCATTTACTGTTTTCCTGGGTTTTATCTATTTTAGCTTTAATGTAGTTTGTCCTAATCGCATTGTTCTGTACAGGCGTCAGTAAAGAGTCCGTTTCCATGTTCAAATGTCATTTTCTTAGCCGTGCCCAGCTATTTTCGTTGGATTCTTGTCTTGTCAGTCTTATGAATCGTCCATGTAGTTGTTTTTCTCCCCACTTTTCTTATCTTGTCGTTTTGTTTCTGCTTTCGGTGCTTCCCGAGTTTTTCGTTGGGATGGTGTCTCTTGCTGCGGTGATTAGACTTTCTGTGTTCTGGGTTATATATTTTCCCAGCTCTTTTTTTGTGTCTAACACATGGTCTTCTAGACTATCTAGTCCTTTTGCCCCTTCGTTTCTTTTCATGTACTATCTTTTCGTATCGTCTTTTGGGTGCAGTGCGTTATGCATAGTCATTAATTTTCTAGTCCTCTGGTAAAGGTGCATGAGTTCTTTTTTAGTCCAGCTTATGAATGGTCCAGAGTATCTTATTAGTGATACTGCCCTTACTATTATTATTATTATTATTATTATTATTATTATTATTATTATTATTATTATTATTATTATTATTATTATTATTGACACTATTTAAATTTTTACCACGCAACTTTGACACACCAGGTATCTTAAGTGCATATTTCTATGCCGCATTATTAATAACTGTAGTAGTAGTAGTAGAAGTAATAGTAGTAGTAGTAGTAGTAATAATAGTAAGAGTAGTAATAGCATTTGACTCACCGATGAAACATCCGACATGTTAATGGTGCTTCTTGTCAAATTTGATGTAATTGTATCGAGTACCTTCAGAGCCTACAAATGTTTATTTTTTAATCGTCATCATCAGCAGCAGTAGCAGTAGCAGCCCATAAAATATAACCCGTTCTTACTAACTTAGTAGGGTCGATGGCAACGTGGTTGTGTAAGAGGCATTTCGGTTAAGAGCGCTCCAGGAGGATTCCACATCAGGATCCATCGCCCTCCAGTCGTATCTGTCTCTGCGTGTGACAAGAATAGAAATGCAAATCTATGAAGTGATAATAACAACGTTGCTTCCGCGCCTGTGCAACCCCTGATCCCTTTGTGTTGTTTTGATAAAACCTTCCTCGAGTTCGTATGTAACTGCTGAGCATTTCTGTCCTGGGTGCCGGGGAAAATCCTGAAATCCTGCTGGTATAACGAGAAGGGAATCATGAGGCACCAGACAGCAGAATGCAAATAATGACATGTGTACACTGCAGTTTTTACGAAATACACATTTTTTTCCGCAAAAATGTTAATAACACCCATTTTCCATACGCATTTAAAAACAATTATTTATTCATCATTGTCTTTGGGCAACCTATGAATACATAGACCACTATTGGTTCTACGCCGTCTCTCTATCCCATAAAATATTGATGGCTGTGTTTCGGCTTGATGATTTTAAATGTTTCCTTAAATAATATTTTACTTTGGTGCACATAATTCAATTAAAGACAAACAATGAAATAAAAGTTAGGCTGAGGTGTGAAGTTAAAAATCGACGAACATTTACCGAAATGAATAATAAAAACCACCTGTCAGAACGTAGTGAATGTGTCATTATTGTTTTATTACATGATGTCGAATCCCCCCATTCTCTTCAACCATCGCCATCTCTCTAGTTGAAGCGGCTGACACAACATATTTAAATGACCTTTGACTTTTTCAGTGTGAGCCAAAAAATATCAATATAAATATATAAGAGGTTGATGTAGTTTGCTTGAAGCATTGTTTAGTGTGTACATATAAATATATATATATATATATATATATATATATA
>OY744525.1:9644888-9687388 GCA_963556195.1 Sepiola atlantica | reverse complement strand
CCCTCTTCTTTCATCTATCTTTATATATATATATATATATATATATTAATTATGACAATATATGTATTAGCATATACTATCGGTGCCTTTTAATTAGCAGTCCGTTTAAAAGCTCGATGATTGCCAATTAGTAACAACAGAGCAAATATAAGTCAGGTTCATTTTATATTCCAGAAACCATGTTTTTAATTTTTAATTTTTTAAAATTTTTATTTTTATTTTTTCACATTTCCAAAACACATAATATTTCTGTGAGTTTCTCCAACTTTTAGGATGTTCTAGCTGTGAACTGAAAAATTCAAAATGGCGTACTAGTGAGTTTCCCCTCGTGTGAGTTTACTCTTTTCTTTGTTTTTTAAAAATTTGTTTTCGCAAAATTGACCCACTCTATAGTGTAAGTTTTTTTCAAGACATTTCAATCCAATAACTTTTTATTCTTTGTGTATTTTCTGATGATTTTCTAGTGTTGCAGAGACGATTTTGCCATAAAAAAGTTGTTTGGCTCACGGCAAATGAAACGGACCGTAAAAATACATCTCACAAAAATGTTATGTTTTTTGGAAATGTGAAAAATATATAAATAAAAAAATAAAGTAAAAACATGTTTATTGGAATATAAAATGAACCTTGCTTATATATATATATATATATATATATATATATATATATATATATATAGTGTGTAGATTTCAATTTTGTGTAGAGAATTTGAATAACAGAGCTCAATGTAATTTAAACAGAGCAAAACAGAATTATAAAAAGAAAAACTATACACACATTAAGGTTGTACACATAATAACTTATTTCGACCCCTTTAATTAGGTCTCCTCAAATGTATAGACAACCACGTCAAAAGTGAATTTATCTTTTTAAGACGATCAATTTCTCTCATTATTCGTTTTTTTTTTGACGTGGTTGTCTATACATCTGAGGAGACCTAATTAAAGGGGTCGAAATAAGTTATTATGTGTACAACCTTAATGTGTGTATAGTTTTTCTTTTTATAATTCTATATATATATATATATATATATATATATATATATATATATATATATATATATATATATATATATATATATTGTTGAATATAAGAGACAATTCATGTCTAGATATCTTTTGGTAGAGCCTTTCAATAGTCCGAATCAGGATTTAGTTTCGGAGAGGAATTGGCTGATGAATTTGCCATAGTTTGGATTTGTTTCCCAAGTACTTTCAGACCCATCCAGATCCATCTTCATATCATGTGTTAGTATTATAGAAGGTGTTGGCGGGAATTATGTAATTGAAAGGATCTACCAAAGGATATCTAGGCATGAGTTGTCTCTTATATGCAACATTACTTGCCTGCAAGAGAAGATGCTGCCTAGATACACACACACACATGTATATATATATATATATATATATATATATATATATATATATATATATATATATATATATATATATATATATATATATATATATGTAAGTAAATTACGTGTACAACAGAATGGTAGGATTAATTTTAGAGGAAGCATTATTAAAATCAATGAAACAGACGAGTGAGGGAAAAAAAAAAAAGGAAAATTGTTAAAATTACCTTAAGGCCTTGTCGTCTGACCCTCTGAGAGGAAACGTCAGAATGGTAAATTAAAAACTAAAAGTCGAATGAGAAATGAAGGGGGGGGAAATAAATAAATAAATAAATAAATAAAACTTATTTCAGTTGGAGGAAACGAATGAGAAGGGGAAAAATATATATATATATATATATAATTACTATTTCATGTATCCACATAACATTTTTGATGCATCATTTTCAGTATTTACTTCAACAGTGCTCGATACGTAAGTAGAGCTAGGTAGTAAGCCATGAAAATATATTTATGGCAATTAAGCTACACGTATCCTGTTCTATTGTTCTGTTTTCTATACATTGGTCTATATCCTGTTTCCTTTGTTGTATCAATATAATGGGTGAATTTATTTTAACACGTGGTTCCTTTTATTTCTATTTTAGGTTTACATTTTTAAATTGTTAGGTTTTTGTTTAGTTTAGTTTTTTTTTACTTATTTGTTTGTTTATTTATTTATTTAGTTATTTATGTATCGTTAGTTTAAGGTAAATTTATTTATGTGCAGGTAGCTGTTGGCTATCTCACTTCTACAGTTTAATAGATTTCGGGGTTCTTTAAAATTTAGAATTTCAAATTTTTCATGCAGACATAATCTACACGGGTCGTCTAAATTTCTACATATACTGGCCTGTCGTATTATTTCCTATTCAATTATTGGTGAGCGTCCATTGTCTTTGATCTCCAAATAGTGGTTTGCTAGTGCTGTTTTAATTCGACGTTCTCTGTTTTTAAATGTGCTTTTGTGGTCATAATATCTTGTTTTAAAATCTAGAGAGGTCATACCAACGCAGTACTTCTTGTTATTCGGTCTTTCCCTGTACAAATATTGTTGCTTGGTAAACAATACTTTTGGTTAGGCATTTATTTTTAGTGAACAAAGTTTACGATTTATGCAGTTACATCTTTTCTCTTCATTGCTAACTTTTTCATTTCTATTTGGGTGGTTACTATTATAGTTTTGTTGATTTCTATTTGTAGTGTTTATATTTTTGTTCTTCTTATTGTTATTTTTGCTATATTTTTTAATGTAATTTGTTATTTTTTTCTCCCTGTTCTCTTTCAGTATTTTGTTATTGTTTGCCTTAATTATCATTTCTAGGTTTTCGCAGCAGCTGTAAGATAGTTTTAGGTTATTTTTTATTGAATATTTTATGCAGGGAATTGGTTATGGGGAAGTGTTTTTCAATCAGATTTAGGAATTGTTTGCATAAAATATTCATCCGAACACTGTTTCGTAAGATCACTCTAGCTGCCTGGTGAATGGCGGCCACGTGTCGCTATTTACAGTTAAAGTTACTCTATATTTACTAACTAATTGACGATGGCCCTTTGGTTAAGATCACCGACTACGAATCAGTGGCGATTTGTGTTCGGGGTTCGCGCTTACCGACCGTCGGGAATTAGTTCCTAGACTGAAGATTGCGTTAGCATGAAACATCGATGTCTCTAGGTATTTAAATATTTGATATTTATTTATTAAAAATATTATTGTATATATATATATATATATATATATATATATATATATATATATATATATATATATATGTATGTGTGTGTGTGTGTGTATCTAGGCAGCACTTTCTCTTGCAGACAAGTATTGTTGAATATATGGGGCACTTTGAATTGGGACAAAAATAAACATTTTACATTTAAACATACTTACTGAAATATTTCTATTTCACTGATAGATGACAGAAAAGATGATGTGTAATATCGGAACAGATACTACACTTTGTACTATTTATTGGCTAGAATGTAACATTCTTTTTTAAGTAATTAGGCAGAAGGCCATCAAAATTAAGGGCAATGGTCATTGTAGGTCACCATTTGTCTCAACTGTTTAACTTGGTTAAAATCATTTTCATCTGAAAGGATATCCTATTTAAAAATATCCTCAAAGTGTTTGAAATTTAGAATTTTATTTTTTATAAATATATGTTTACTGCAGATTCTACACATTGCTCCTTGCCTTTTGTTTCATTTTACTTCAGTCAAAGTTCTCAGAAATCAAGGGATCCCTTCCTGAAGCTAACACTTGATCTCTATATGAGATACATAGATATTCAAATATTGTATTAAAATTCTCATTTACCTCTCAAACGTTGAGTTTGTAAAGAAGTTAAAAACATGTAATTTTCCTCTCCCCGATTGACCAGTTGATTGTGTTAGAGTATATATTTCTTTTGGTTTCTTGGTCTTACCGGATTCCAGGACAACAATTCATCTGGTCTGGTGGTGAATCCAGCTAAGTGCTGTTACTTGATGTACAAGAAGGTGTAGTATTCCTCGTATAGCTGTGTAGCTTAACCGAGTTGATCTTATTTGGGCTTCGAATACTATGTTATTTTGAATATTTGGTCAGGGTTTACTTGTAGGGTGAAGTATCCTCATGTCAGGATTTGCTGGCAAACCCCTTTTACAGAGACACCGACTATACTCGAGGATGTGTCCAGTAGGTAATTCAAACTCCCCAGTAGGTAATTCAAACTTCCCTCAGTATGCATAGTCGATGCACCAACATGCTTGTTTCATTATTGAAGATGATCCAATTACAAACGTCTGAATCCCATAATTCATAGTGTTTTTTTTTTCATACAACTTGATCTTACTTTCAAATGCTTTTGATTGCTGCTAATTTCTTAAGCTAAACCGAAACATTTCCCGCCCCTTTTTTCATAGAAACATTCGATGTGTGGCATTACGAAGCATCACACTTGATAATTCGCCGCCATCCATCACGTTTCCCTTTTCACATTTCGCCCCTTCCTTACGTTTCTGTTGCAATTTCTAATGTTGCGTTGCCAGGTTTCAAAATCATTTACGTTTATATTAGGTAACTTTGAAATGAATTACGTGAAGAGAGCAGGGTTCTGGTGTCTAGACGTTCTCTTCTTTCAACGGCGTGGGGGTTCAAAGGGAAGACACGTTTTGCACGTCCCTTTAAAAAATACGTTTATTTTTTTACGGTCGAGACCAGCGTGGGTAAAAGTAATTTTTATGTTTCAGAATTTTTTTTTTTAGATGAGGATTGATAATTCGCATTACTTTGATTGTTTTGACTACTGTTCTCATCTTAGGTTTCGGCCGATGAAACCCCCGGCCTTCTCTAAGTGCATCTTGTCGAACTTAGAAATATTTATGTCAAACTCGGGAATCTATTTAATCTTTTTTTTTAATAAACGGGAGTGGATTGTTCTCGTGTCGTCGGCCATAGCTGAGTAGAAGTATTTTTTATTTAAAAATTTTTATTCTTGTCCATGAACACGTAGCGCAACGGATAAAGTTGTTAAGTTATAATCAGTTCTAAGTGACAGTCTTATGTGGGCTAAAGGCCCAATCCTTACACAGGCGATACTGGCTGACAAAATGTAGACAGTCTACCCCCAGTTCGAAATTCCATATAAATTCCTGAGTTCGACATAAAAGATTCCCGAGTTCGAAAAGACGCGCCCGAAGAAGGTCGGAGGTTATATCGCCTGAAACATTGACAGAATAACGCCCACAGTGTATTTTTCTCATCTCTCTCTATAAAACAAAACAGTTGGCTGCCTGTCAGTAATAGAAAATCTTCGAGGGACCTCGACATTAAAGGGGTGAGATGTGTGCATAACAGGAGACGTTGAAATAATGAATGAGAGTTCTCGGTTTAGTAGATGTAGAACAGTTGAAGTAGCAGGTTCGGTTCACAAAGGAATGCCAAAGAAAACATACGGGCAAGTGGTAAGCATGGACTGGAGAGAAAGTGGGGTAAATAAAGAGTCGTCCAACACATGCCACCATAGAAAACAAACTGAAAACTTAATATGATCATGATGATAATGATCTTCTTGGTTTTATTCTTTTTTTTTTCAATTTCGTCAGCAGATTACACATTAATATCACGCCACCCATGGGGGGGGGGTCAAAGTGCTCATAAAACACGCCTGTTTGTGTAAAAAAAATCCAAAAAGAATCATTTCATGATCCTTTTAACTACGTCTCCGCGAGACTTCCTGTCTGTGTTGTCATTTCCCGAACACGTTAGCTCTACTTCTAATCTTAACTTTACTTAATCTAGTTACAAAATAGAGTTTTCCTTTTGTAAGCATTTTGGAGTCTGATCTCTTGAACTAAGTAAACGTTCAAAAGTTTGTCTCCTTAGTACGAACCCGTCGTGGGACAAGTATTTCAGCTAGTCGAAAACAAAATTTAAAACATTTTTATTTAGCTATCGCAAGTGAAACACAGACGGAGAGGTTTGATTTACCATGTCTGTGTTTACGGCATATCAACCCATTTGGATAATTTAACGCCGAAATATAGTATCTACTTCAAAGCCACTACGACTATTTGTTCAACTTCGATTTCATTCGAAATTCATGAACTGTGACATATTTACCAATAAATTCCCATTGCATAACTAAAAATAATATGTCTATTCAATTCTATGTACCCTAAGTGGCCTATCATCTTTCTATCTAATTGAAACATATTTAAATTAGCTGAAAAGAGAGTATCACTCTTTCTTTAAATATTCACACAGGCATTACACATTATTAGAGAGTGGTTGAATCAACATACGATGAGTGAGGGGAAAAAGATAGCTAAGTGAGTCATGAGTGACTTATTCAGTTAATTATAAATTGCGGTTAATTAGAATAATTAAAATGGAATATTTATAATACATAATACAATCCCAGAACTAAATAATATTTAGTATGTATTTTGTTATACTAAAATATGTAGAAAAAAGATTAATTCAGATTTAATATTATGATAATATGATACGATGTCGACAAGTCATTGTATACGATGAGTTGAACACATGTCACTTTTTTACTCAGAGCTGGTAATTCGTGTGTCATTGATCGCAATAGATCTGATAGGATTTGAAATCCATAACAGTATCCGTTTGACGAATTCTGAACCGGAGAGAGAGAAAGGGATAGAGAGAGAGAGAGAGAGAGAGAGAGAGAGAGAGACAAAGAGGGCGAGAGAGAAAGAGGGGAAGAGAGAGAGAAAGAGAGAGAGACAAAGAGGGCGAGAGAGAAAGAGGGGGAGAGAGATAAAGAGGGAGAGAGAGAAGGAGAGAGAAAGAGGGAGAGAGAAAGAGAAAGAAAGAGAGAGAGAAAGAAAAAGGGGAGAGAGAGAAAGAGAGAGAGAAAGAGAAGGAGAAAGAGAGAGAGAAAGAGAAGGAGAAAGAGAGAGAGAGAAAGAGAAGGAGAAAGAGAGAGAGTGTGTGTGTATCTATGGACGGGATAGAGGGAGAAAAAGAAAGCGTGAAGGGGACAGGCAAAGAAATCGAAAGAATAGAGTTAATCATCTCCGAAAAATTCCCCTGCTCGCCCATCCATCACACCGAGTTTCCCTTTAGAATCGATCTATCGAATCGCTTCTCTTAACAACTGATGATTTTCCTGTGTTTATTAACCCGTGCTGTCATCCTCAAAATTATATCTTCTATATATTACTTAACCTATGTCCTGACGTCACCAATAATGTCCTATTTACATGGCTCACTTAGTTTCTAAAGTTAATCCACATTATCATAGTTGTTGGTTAAGAAACTTAAGTATTTCTCTCTTTCTAAATCTGTCATAAAATATAACTAATGTCACATTTTCTCTTTGATTACAACAGATTTTAACTCGACTAACATTGACTGGAATTCATTTATTTCACATAGAATTTCTACAATCTAAATATATATTCTCGGTTGATAACATATCCAAAAATAGAGAGCTACCCAGAAGCCACGAAGCTATATCCGTAACGTGTCATGTAAGTGCAATTTATTTAAACTTTCAATTGAGTGGAACCCTTCATAAAATGGGGCATGTAAAGATCAGGAAATCGCCTAAAAAAACATGGCACCCAAAGGCCAGGGCTTCCTATCTTTAAACGAATTAACATGATCTTTCTTGCTGGGCTAAACGATTCATTCAGAAGACTCTCAACACTCACAGAGAAAATCCTCTACTCTATAATAAAGAACAATGTGTATTTATTTGTGCATTTTAATAGTATATATATATATATATATATATATATATATATATATATATATATATATATATAAAGATAGATGAAAGAAGAGGGATAAATATGTACGAATGACAAATTTATTTCAACTTCGATTATTCAATGCAAGGTGTACTCGGTAAAACATGTTTATTATTCTTTCTTTAAGCCAAGGCTTTTCAAAGATTAAAATCTTATCATCAGAGGAATTACATAGATAGATAAGTTGGCAGTGGAAAAGCCAAGATTTAAAATTTGAAAAAAATATTAAGTAATGGAGAGTGAGAATGTGCGTGTAAAATAATATGGGGTCTGTCCTATTGGTAAATGTCCGTTGATAAGGTGACAAGTGAAAGGAGATTAACAGATGGAAAAGAAGGGGTTTCGTGAAGGCAGCATTGAAAAGGTTCAAGAATGAAGTAAATCCAATTTGTCTTAAGGAAAGAATAATAAACATGTATTTACCGAGTACACTTTGAATTGAACAATAGAAGTTAAAATAAATTTGTCATTCGTACATGTGTATCCCTCTTCTTTCATCTATCTTTATAATTGCTCTATCCCATATATTGAGCTTAAATCATTTCACTATAGGTTCTATCTACTAAAAGTATACTTTTAGTTTCATATTTTATATATATATATATATATATATATATATATATATATATATATATATATATATATATATATATAATATCCGTCCCGTTACACAAAAGTTAGCGAGTAGAAAACGTGTCTTTTTCTAGTCTCCGGACGAAACCATTTCAAATAGTGCGGGTAATTGGGGAAGAAAATACAAAGTCGGACAATAACCGCCGTCTGAATATTTAAAGTCAACAATAGTTGTTTTTTTTATGTCATCAGAAATGATAATAAAAATAATTTATACATGAACAATTAAATTACTAACGCAATTCTATGATTTTATATGAATAATAGTGCGAACACTGGCGGATCATATTTTCTTCCTTCATTTTTTTTACGTTATAACAGTAGTATTATATAAATAACATGTCATACTTTCTTGTATATATCTGCAGGTAAACGTAACAAATATTTATATAAACATATTGTTATCGCCTCCTTTAAAATAAAGGATTGGGCTTCTAGGAGAATTTATTAAAAAAAAACCCTGTCAATCTATGCGTAATGCGATTTTCTGCCCTCTGCTGTTGAACACTATATGACTAAGCTTACTGTGTGTGTCCGCCGATTCGACATCATATAGAATTTAAATTCTCTTCTTGCCCATATTAATTTATGGTGGCATAGCAGTTGAATACCAAACTGCAGAGTCAAAGGTGACTTTACAACTGGGTTCGAATCCTTCCACCGGCAGTAATTATCATCTCATACACTAAAGATTGTGTAAGCATGAAACACATGTGTATGTAGGTAAAAAATAATCCATATTGTATATATATAATAATTGTATATATATAATAATCCATATTGTATATATATATATATATATATATATAAATAAAATATTATTATTATTTAGAATATATGTCTAAATTATAAAATAATAATACTAATATATTTTCTTATTTCAATATTGACTATAACAATGATCATAACACGAGTAGTAAATATAGAAAAATATACGTGTAGAAGGGAAAGCTAAACAGAAACGTTTGTGTTTCATTCGCGAGAGAAATTATCAGGTTAAATCTATATAATAAAGTAAAGTCGACCCCCCCCTGCATAATAGGATAGGGTTAGGGTTATGGTTATGGTTAGGGTTAATGCTAATCTGTTCTGCAATCCAATTAGCATGAGCAATCATTCGTGTTTCCAGAAATTATGCATTCGCTTTTTCTTCATTCAAAATATATTATATTTTTTCTGGATTACCGGACTCTCCAAAATAAACCTACCAAAGAGAAACTGATGACGTAGTGCAATTCTATTGTCATTTGGTGGGGTCCCTAGAGAAATTCGGAACTTTACTTAAGAGTTTAACATGTTTTTAGTTTTTTTGTAAAATTAACTTTGCGGAAACATAATAATTATGGTTTTTAATTTATACATTTATACTTTAACATGTTTTGAGTTTTTTTGTAAAATTAACTTTGCGAAAACATAATAATTATGGTTTTTAATTTATACATTTATACTTTAACATGTTTTCAGTTGTTTTGTAAAATTAACTTTGCGAAAACATGATAATTATGGTTTTTAATTTATACATTTATACTTTAACATGCTTTTAGTTTTTTTGTAAAATTAACTTTGCAGAAACATAATAATTATGGTTTTTAACTTATACATTTATACTTTAACATGTTTTCAGTTGTTTTGTAAAATTAACTTTGCGAAAACATAATAATTATTGTTTTTAATTTATACATTTATATTAACAAAACATATTTTCATATAAGTCACTAACAGACTTTACTAATTTTCATCGAAACTAATCCAATCAAACATGTCGTCATCTAGGAAACAAGTCGATAACACTAGCATATTTACTCATTTAAAAAGTGTTTTTATTCAGATTTCATACGTAACACTATCTTGATTTTAACCAGCAGCACTTTTCATGCCAACCTCTAACTCTGTGCTAGATTTAAATATTTGCCGATTTAAAAATATTTTTAAAATTTTAGTTTGATTTAAAAAAAAAGTTTTTTTAAAATAGAATTACCGTTAAAGTGTAATATACTATATCTTATCGGTCAGTGAAGTATAAATACTTCTAGACTGATAAAACAGGTATAAATAACACAATGTATTAATATATATTTGACTTTTTAAAGAAATCAAAATATAAATGAAAATAAGAAGTTTGCTTGATACTCTAATATTTATTTTTAAAAAGTTAAATCATTATTTTCTATTTTCCTTGGGCAACGCCGGAACACGAGTCCTGCTAGTTTAGTATGTTTTATAATTATAAAATAAAAAAATGAATTATAAGTAATAGATGCATGAATCTTTTACTGCATATTCACGGTAATTTACTGATAATCAGGATTCTATGAAATTACAGTCTTTATACATTAAAAAATACTGAACATAATGAATTTTGAAACACAGCTACTCGGCGTAACGAGTCACAATATGGGCTATATTTAGTTAAATTTAGTTTTATGAAAAGGGTTTTAAAAGGGTTGGAAGCCTTCGTGAAAATTCAGATACTTCCGATCTTTGTGAAATTTTAACAATAGGTGCTAGACAAAAGTTCGGGTCGGCTAGACCAGCTAGTGTCTCAGGCCGGGATCGAAACTCAACCGTCGAGCTGACGAAGTGTTAACGTTACTTCAATTGTTTTTTTGTATACCTATCATATGTGGCAGCAAGTTCATAAATATGAGACAAACGGAGAAACAAAACAAGAATGAATAAAGGAAAGAAAATTAGAAAGAAAAACAAGAAAAAAAGAAAGAAATGAAGAATTATATAAAAATGGTTATAAAGTTTGGAAAGAATAGTTTTTTTAGGGGGTTGGTATGTTTGAGTGCAATGACAGAACAAGGATGACATTTGACCGTGCAAGTAACCTAAATGAAGAAACAAGGGAGAAAGAGGAGATGAAGAAGAGGGAGATGATACCAAGAAAGATTAAAAAAGAGATGTACAGAGGAAATGAAAAGAATAAGAAGGGGGAATGGAAGAAAGAGGTTTGCTTTTCATTCTCTGTTATACGGCATATCGACCACATTATAATTTATAAGTCCTCTACTTCGGGACTTGAAGCAAAGTGCGAGAAATGGGGCATGAAAGTGAACCCAGGCAAGTGCAAAATCATTTCCTCTTCTGCAGATAATAGCTTAATAGAACAAAAAAAACGTTAAGAAAAACGAACATTTGTGATTCTAGGCTCTGGTGTTCCACGATACTTATATGGCATTGGCAGAAGAATGGGAATAGCAACTTCTGTCTTTGGACGTTTAAATGAAAATATATAGAATAAACAAGGACATGTACACTCCCTTGAAGTTAAAGCATTGATAGTTCCTCTTTCTGTTTGAGCGAGTGAAATATTGAATTTATTGGGAGATTTGTCAAGACTGTGATCATCTCAAAGCACATTTCACCAGCAGCCTTCAACATTTCGTCAACAATGAAGAATTAATTTATATCAGCTGAAAACAGTTTTTTAAAATTGTAGCCTTACACTCTACGCCACCCCCAACCACCCCCCGATTACATGTAAACAGCCTGAAAAATTAGCGTGAAAAAGTTTTAAAAATTTTAGAATTTGAAGTGGTGGATCAGTTTCACATATCAATTTAATGTAAAATGATAACCCATTTATGTGTCATCAGGTGGTAATGATCACCCACTTCCGAACCAGATAAGATTTTTAAGGACATAACAAAATATATTTTTAAGGGGGATTACTTATGTGTAGGGTAAAAAAATTATGGGAATTTTTTTTTTTGGGGGGGGGGGGGGCTGAAATGGGCTGTTTAAGAACTATCCTTTGTGAGAGAGACGAAGAAATGCGGATATCAGAAAAAAGCTTAATATTAACAGATCCATCAACGACGTTATTCGATAAAAGTAATTAACGGGTGTTCGATATGTTTCCCGGCTATCAGACTCCAGCTATGTAATATAATCATATCAAGAAGATTTAATTTAAGAAAGATCGAGGGTAATCACCAAAAAAATGGGCCGACCAGATAAGGGTTGAGACAGGCATGCCGTTTCTGACAACTGAAATACTGGTCTAGGACAATGATAAATGGCAGAACAGTGTTATCAAGCATGTCGCGAAGCTTTTCATAGCATGAACATGAGCTAGGTTAGTCAATTAAATCACATCGATCATTTTAAGCATATCTAATGGCAAGGCACATTATATATTGTAAACAATTCAATGTATATAATTGAACACAAGTTGCTTCTTTGCTTATAGCTAAATAATTTGTGGGTTCATACCTTCCCCAAATCATTATTTTGTTCTTTTTTTTACTTGTTCCCAGCCGACGTTGGATATCTAACGTATGAAGTTATATTGTAAGATTTTAGGTGCTGTTTATAGATGGCGCCCTGATTTCCGTGACTTCGCGTCGGCAACAATCGGGCAGGCCGAGTGCTGACGGAATGATATCATTTTTTCTTTTTTTTATAAAAACATTGACAAAAACCCATTATTTTCACACAAAAAAATGATTTTAATTTATGTATTTTTTCTTTGAATTGATTCGTCTTATATTATCGTCTGTCAGCCTTCCAGTTAGAGTTTGGCAGTTTGAATGCAGGGCTAAAGACGGGAGCCCTAACCCTAACGAGAACCCTAACCCTAAACCCTAATCCTAAACCTAACCCATTTTCTTTCTTTGTTTGATTTGTGTTAGCAAAAAAGAAAAAAAAACAGCGAAACAAAAGTAAAAAGAAAACATTGACCCCCTCCCCCCAAAAAAATCTTTTTACACATTTGATTGAAAATTGTTCATTTGACCCCCCCCCCCCCACTCTACAGTTTGTTCGGTTTTTATCTTTTTATCTAGGTATTTAAAAAAAAAAATTTATTCGTCTTATATTATTGGCGTCAAGTCTTCTATTAACGCTTGGCGTTTTCGTCTCGGCAACTCTCGGGTGTTTCGGCGATCTGCCCGATCATTGCCGACGTGAAGTCATGGAAATCAGGTGCGTCATCTATAACAGCACCAGATTTTACAAGTTGGCTGGACATAATGTTTAAGGATTTGAGCCAACTGAATCTGGACGTTCTTTTTTCGAAAAAAACAAAAAAAAAACGTCCAGATTCAGTAGGCTCAAAATGTCTTCCATATTTCCTGTAATCCTGGTAGAAATACATAATTTTTAAAAATAAACTCTAGCGAAAAGCATTTTTATAATGCCAATGACATGGTACAAGAAGAACAATTTCAAATTGGCTAGTAGGAAACAAAGTTTGATGTGTAACCTTAAACACTATTTCCAGCCAACGTGTCAAAGGTAAATAAACTATGCAACTTCTTCGAGAGTATAAAAACTTAAAATAGCAGCGATTAACCAATCGGATATATCGAAGGTGGCACAAGACACGTTCTTTCTGAAAATGGAATGCAGAGGAATTTCAGAGATGAAATATCAAAACACTTGTTTTGTCATGTTAAACGTTAAGCGGTCCGGTTCTTTACTGGCCCCCAAATGCGAAAGTGGTAAGCAAAATTGAATAAATCTTTTAAAAAATACAGATTTTTTGTAGCTTACAATTTATTTATAGTAGAATAGAGAGATTTTCTTTGACACCTGCGCTGCAGATGAAGTCAACTTCCTTGTTTTTCAGCAGGAAGAAGCAACATGTCTTCCGTCTGATCACTCCGACTGCAAGTTTCGCTCTCTCGTTCTCTCAGATTTCCTCTCGATCGGTGACGAAATTCTGACAATTGTTTTAAACATATTCGTCAGCATGACTCCAAATAAAACAAACAATTTAATTTTTAGATTTTCAATTTTCGTCTCGACCTTGAAATTATCAAAACAGTTAGTCGCACTTGAAACGCGCCGTCTACCCATCTCGTTACCATCTATATGATAATAGAATAATGCATTTCGTGTTCGCACGTACGTTATCACCTTCCACACTTAAATATTTTAATGCGATCGTCCGATTACCGAAAGAAGAAATGCAATGCAAAAAGTAATTGAAAATGTACTTGTGTTCTGATTTTACCCATTTTAAAATGAATTGTTCCAAAATCCAATTCTCCGGCCGCGCTTTAACTTTAAAACTTTACTATTTGCATTCTTTTGACTTTAATGTCATTTTAATAGACATCTAAGTGTTACAATTTCAAATAAACAAAAACAAAATTAAAATAATAAAGAAAGAAAGGATATTCGTTTTATTTATTTAAATTTTAGCTGACAATGACAATTGGTTTTACGGAAGAAGAAAAAGACGATATTTTATTTATGTATTATTTAAAATGTAACCAATAAATGAGAGGTGGCAGTGGTAAAATGATGCGGATTAACAACCTGGGTGTATCAAGTTCGAGTCCAGTTCGTTCCACAACACCATTTTAATTTAAGGATGTTGGCAACCTTCACGAGGCTTCATTCTGTAAGTACCCCATTCTAAAATAGAGCTGCAAAAGAAATGCCAAAACAAAAGCAAGCCGGTATAAAAGTCGCAAAATTCTGCACTTGACAGATTAGAGAAACAATTAATTTTTCACGGCGTTTTCTTACTAGTCTAGATTATAATTCTTATTCACTCTCCTGCATTTTTCGATCCCCCTAGGGTAGTCTTGTTACACATGAAAGGAAAATATCGACAATGAGTTTCCCTTTCAGCCTTTTGCCCTCGTCCAGACATCGATTTTCGTCAATAATAGGTTCAATCTCCGTTGCGAACGCACACGATCATACACAAAAGTACATATTGAAATATGTACTTTTTTGGCTGATTTAGTAAGTGTTTTATGGGTTTCCAATGGATAGACGTGTCACACGATTTATGTCTGCGATTAATTAAAGTGAACAGATAAATGTTAATTACGGGTGAAATTGGAACGGGTTTGCATGCATTCTAAACACATGATTGACAGCTAAAAAATACAAAAAAAAATACTTCATTAATGAAAATACGCGCACACACACTATATATATATATAGAGTAATATTAAAGATAAACAATGTATCGTTTAATAATAATCTATCGCGAACTCGGGAATCTGAACGGAATTTCAAATGAAACCCTTTATTCAATCTACGAGAGTAGCATGCTCTCGTTCCATCAGCCATGACTGGGAGAAGTCTTCAGTAATTTGCAATTTTTCATAACGCCCGAACCGAGGATTGAACCTTCAAATGCCTATCACTCAGAACTGAACATAACTAAGTACTATGTCCACTGCACCACGGGTCCTTGTGGATAGTCTTAACATTAATTCTGGGAGCCTTAAACTTATTCTTGTTTTTTCTATATGTAGCCTTACTACTTATCACTATATATCAGTATTTTTATTACATAATACCATTATATATATATATATATATATATATATATATATATATATATATATATACATATATACATATATATATATATATATATGTATATATATATTTATAAATATACATATGTATGTATATATACATGTATGTATAAATAATATTAAATTAAAGATAAGCGATATATCGTTTAATAGTAATCTATCGCGATAATATAAAGATCAATATATTGAATAGAGCAATTGATTCATAAGATGAAAAATGAGAATAAAAAAATTGTATCGATACAATATTGATTAAAACATAAAATATTGATTAAAAGTTCAAAGCAAAGATTTTCATATTCTTAATCCATTGATTTTCTAAAGACAAACTCTTTTCATCAGAGAATTAAAAAACGGTAATGTAACTGCTTAATCCTCTGATGAAAAGAGTTTGTCTTTGAAAATCCATGGATTAAGGATATGAAACTCTTTGCTTTGCTCTGGTGTTTTAATAAATATTTTATCTATAATTTTTTTTATTTTCGTCTTTCATATATATATATATATATATATAGTCATATACATACAGACCGTTTCGCTGAATCACAGCTTTTCTAGTGCCTCACGCCGGGATTGAAACTCAACCGTCGAGCTGACCGTCGGCACCTCATCCCCTGTGCTATCATACGACACTGACTGAATGTAAGTGATATCTAAATGTAAAGATTGTCAAGTGCCGGAAGCTCGAATTAATTTTACCCAATGAGCTATGCCTTAAAGCTAGTGACAGTTGGCGGTATCATTACAAATAAGTTTTACCAAGAAAGGGACATTTATATAGTCATCCACATTCAGTACGGCTAGACCAGCTAGTGCCTCAAGCCGGGATTGAAACCCAACCGTCGGCGCCTCTATCCCTGCGCTATCATACGACACTGGCTGAATATGCACTCGTAGTAATAATAATTCTGACCATAATTAGAAAAAAATATAGTCCATCATTTAGACAATGTTTTTCTTTTCTAAGACAATTACTCATTACGTAAGTTTAAAGGTATATGAGGGCACCGCTTGCATCGTGACGTTAGCAGGACTGCAAACAAGACCCGCAAAACATAAAGAGTACCTAAAACTTTAAATAAAGGTTGAGGTTTTGTCGAAATATTGAGAGGAAAAAATCCCGACTAAAAACGAGCAATCTGGCAGTAGACACGAATCACAGAAACCACGTTTTAATCTGACATTAAACAAACATCAAGTATGAAAACAATTCGTTCTAACTTCTAATGCCAAATGGTAAATTTCCACTTGTTATATTTCTTCTTCAGGTATCGTCAATGTTTATCTGGATTATCTACGAGTTTGGACGACCACCTTTCTCCTTCATCGTCCACTGGCGATGAATAGATGAATACGAATAACTTTTTTCTTTACGAATGAATCACAATTTATCAAGAATAAAACACTTGAGGGTGGGGGTTAATGGGATTGGGAGCTGAAATATGATTGATAATCGCTACATAGAACATTCTACACAGAAACAGCAATTCCCTTTGTGAGAAACCTCGCTCATAGTATGTGAGGACTAAAAGACTAAACGATCTCCCTGATGACATAGAATCTGAGATTGGTTTATTTCCTGACGACACCACGCTTTACTCTCGCAATGCTGGCAAAACGAACGCGATCATATCCGAGGCAATAGTTGAATCCTTAGAAAATGACCTCCAGGCTGTAGTGGATTGGGGTCCTAAATGGTTGATAACTTTTAATGCCGCAAAGACAAAGCTCCTTTCCTTCAATAACTACAAGAAACCTCTTCAACCACCGATTGTCATGGCAAATAACACCCTACCTGAGAGTTCAACATTCAAACTCCTCGGCTTAAAATTCACAGATAACATGAATTGGAACAGATACATTGAAGACATTGCCAAGGCTGCTGCAAAGAAGGTCGGCTCTCTCTACCGTGCTAGTAAACTTCTCACATCTGACATTATCCTATATCTCTACAAAGCCACCATCCGCCCATGCATGGAGTATTGTTGTCACATCTGGGCTGATGCATCATCCGCTAGTCTCTCCCTCTTAGACAAGGTCCAAAAAAGTTAATAGGTCCACCATGCTCAAGCCCCTGTCCCATCACCGCAATGTTGCTTCCTTGTGCCTATTTTACAAGTACTTCAATGGAGTGTGCTGTGATGAACTTGCTGCTCTGGTGTCCACACAACGTAAATTCACTAGACCAACCAAATAATCTGCCAAATCCCATCCATTCACTGTTAGGGTTCCCAGATGCCGAAAAGCTTTCTACTCCAAAAGCTTATTTCCTCGTGCTGCTTGACTCTGGAACTCCCTCCATGCTCCCTGTTTTCCTGACGGGACTGAAATGCAGAAATTTAAAACTAATGTAAACATCACGCTGCACAGCTCCCAATTAAGGTTGACCCCCCCCTCTTCCCCAACTTCCACCCTAATTGTCAGTAGACCCTTACATCTACAGTGGCGGCCTATGAACTATGTTTAAAAAATAAATAAATGAATGTTAACATCAATTATCTATTTACTAATAAATTGATGTTGTTTATAAAGTATTTATTAATTAATAACTGAATGTTATTATTAAATTAATTATTAATTAATATATGAATGCTAATATGAAATATTTATTAATTAATAAATAAATGTTAATATAAAATACTTTATTTATTAATAAATGAATGTTAATGTAAATTATTTATTAATTAATGAATAATTGTTAATATTAAATATTTATTAATAAATAAATGAATGTTAATATTAAATATTTATTAAGAAATAAATGAATGTTAATATTAAATATTTATTAAGAAATAAATGAATGTTAATATAAAATATTTATTAATTAATAAATGAATGTTAATATTAAATATCTATTAATTAATAACTGAATGTCAATATTAAATATTTATTAAGAAATAAATGAATGTTAATATTAAGTATTTATTAATTAATAAATGAATGTTAATATTAAATATTTATTAGGAAATAAATGAATGTTAATATTAAATATTTATTAATTAATAAATGAATGTTAATATTAAATATTTATTAATTAAAAAATGAATGTTAATATTAAATATTTATTAATTAATAAATGAATGTTAATATTAAATATTTATTAAGTAATAAATGAATGTTAATATAAAGTATTTAATTTATTAAACAAACTTATATATTTGTTAGAGTTTACTTAAATTACTTTACTCGTCATTTTAAGGAATAAGTGCATTTTATTATACCCATAGTCGAAATAGAATGAAGAGTTTTTTAAACAGAATAATGATTTTGTATTTAAAGATGATCATTTGTTTTACATTGAGATGTTTTATTTTTGAGTATCATTTTCGACTGAGAGTTATCGTAAATCTTTTTTTTGCATTCGTATCTCGTTGTACAGATTGTAACTATTTTTATATAGAAATAATTCCAGACCTACTTGATGTAAGGAGGTTAATAATAATCTTTCAAGATCAAAAACTATCTAACTATAAGTGTTAGATGGATAGATTCCAACCTAGAAAACTGCAATTATTTTCCCATTTGTGAGAAACATCGCTCATGGAATGTAAGGACTAAAGGATAAAATAAGGGAAGCGAGAGTTACGAGGCTGCTGAAAGTAAACCCAAGTTAGTCACTTTCTACTCTCTTTAGTTTCGACTATGGGTATAATAAGACTCATTTCGTTCTTGAAGTGAAGTAGTAGTGGTAACCTAATTTAACTAATTTAACTAATTTAACTAATTTAAGCGACTTAAATTTACCTAAATTTACCTAATTTAAGCGACCTATAAAAATCTATTATTTTTGTGTTCGTTCCTCAATTTCTTCTTGCATAACGCAAAATAAACGAAGACTCTATTTGTTTCTATTTTCTTCTCATAGATAATATATCAGTAAATTAAAAAAAATCTTTTCCTTCACTTCACCCCCCCCCCCCCAAAAAAAAGGAATATTGCGACTGAGACGCAAGGGGCTACTGTGATTAAAGGAATCCTAAGTTAGGAGTTGTGCAGCGAGATGTCTGTTCATATTGCATTTAAATTACTGCATGTTTGTACAGTTGGGGAAACAGGGAGCAGACAGAGAATTCCAAAGGCAAGCGGTTCCGGGAGAGAAGCTATTAGAGTAAAAAGCTATCCGGCATCTGGGACTTCTCGAGTGAAGTGGTGGACTTTTGCTAATATTCAGGTTGCTCAGGGTTATTTACATTGAGGGGCACACGTGCAGCAAGTTCGTCGGAATCTCTGCATAGATAAATCTAGGAACGGACCCAAAACATCATCGGAGCACATTCCATTGAAGTACTTATAGAACTAGCACAGGAATGTAACATTCTGGCGATGGGCCAGGGGCTGGACTTTGGTAGACAGTGTGTGACCTATTAGATTAGTAGCTTTTTGGGGTCCTGTCTAAGAGGGAGAGACAAGTGGTTGGTGCACCAGCCTAGATGTGGAAACAATACTCAATGCATGGGAGAATGGTGGCTTTATAGAAATATAGGATAGTGTCAGGTGTGACAATTTTTCTGGGGAGATAAAGGAAGGTCATTTGATTTGCAGCAGACTTGGCAGTCTCTTCTGTGTATTTATTCCAATTGATGTTGCCTGTGTATGTTAGGCTAAGGAGTTTTATTTTGCTATCTAACTTACATACGTGTTTACGGTGTGTAAAACACACACTATATAAATTAACTGTAAAGAATGGAGTCATTCTTTCTCCAAATGTTCACAGAAATATAAATAAATATTAGAGAGTGGTTGAATCAACATAGAGTGAGAGATGGTGAGCTTAGAGAGAGACAAGTGATTTGTTCTGTCAATTACTATTTCCAGCAAATTAGAAGAATGAAAATAGAATAGATTTAAAACATAACTCAATCCCAGAAGTAAATAATATTTTAGTATGCATTTTATCTGATTAAAATATATAGAAAAACGCCGAAGGAAAACACATGTTTATTAACTCAACTTTGATATACTTCAATGTTTAACATATGATTTATTGAATCCCACAACGTCAACAATAGCCGATTGAGTTGTGCGTGGATTGCATCATACATTCATAGGGATGTTCACTCCTCTTACCCTAGGTTGCCAGAGATTTCACACATATAAACCTGTCCGCTTCGTTCTCTCGTTGACTGCCTAACCTAATTGTAAAATATTTGCCCCTCTTTCCCAAGACTTTATTTCGTTTGACCAATCATAGCGATTGCTATAACTGTGCACCTTTACTGTCTAACAATATTGACGTTGCAAGTCTTTCTCTACTCCATCATTATTACCACGGTAAGTGCTCGGCTGAGCTCCAATCATTGCTTCCTTCGGTAAAACTTTTACACGAATAACTCGTCTTCCTATAAATTGTATAAATAACATTCATTTCTTCTTCAGGTACATGAAGCCAAACGGGATTTTCATGGACTGAGTGTCTTTCCTATCACTTCTCATCTATGGGACACATTACAACGGAACTGCTTTCCTGCGGATTACAACATGGTCATCTTCAAGTCAAATATTACCAAATACTGGAAAAGCCGTTTTCTTAAATAGTCAATGTTTTCCATTCTGTTATTCAGGCAGAAAGTGTAGTATCTGTTCCGATGGATACTGCACCCCATAGTCTGGTATTGTCTTGGCCTTCGGGGCTTAATTTACGCCGGTCTGTGGGTTTGTCCTGCGCAGTTGTAGGAGGTCCGCCCTCCCAGGCTTTACCTCCCCTCTTTGGGGAGGAGTAAGTTTATTGCTTACTGCCTGAGGCGCCTCTACCGGGGAATGCCGACGGGGCTGCCCAGGCAATTGTTAATGGCCAGAGTGCTCACCTTCTCGGGTGCTGGCTTTTCAAGCACCACTTTCCCGACCCGACCTTGGGTCACATCTTACCTTGTGGGAGTAAGATAAAACTGGCCTTGTGCCTAACTTCCTGGAGAGGAGGTAAATAAATCATCGTCCAGTTGACAATCCAATTAACCTTTATACTAGAGTGGCTTCCGGCCTTGACCATTAGTATATAATAAAATTATCCCAGTGAGTTTAGATTTATTCCTGCCTCTATAAGAAGTGATGTCTGCGATTGTGTGACCATTATTTCGCTATACACTTTTAGACGCGCAAGAGCAGAGTGTAGTGTCTGTACTAATGCTACCTCGGTCAGTGAAGTTGAGGTCCTTTTTAGACTGAGGCAGTTTTTATTTTTGTTCCAATACATAGTGCCCCTTATCGGGGAGCTGGATTCCCCCCACATTCAAAATCTACATTGTATCTAACTCTGCCCTCGTGGGGAGGCAAGTAAATAGGAACTCCTAGACGTGCAAAAGTTTGTTCAATCTTTCTTGAACCATAAACAAACCAGTCCGTCATTGTATGTCAACATGAAAGTATTTACGCGTTCCAATATATGTAGAAATAGGATGTGCCCGATACAAACAAACAGAATCCTATTCCTCTCGCTGTGGTGGTGGATTGGCCTGAGGTCAGTAATGATGTGCCATGCGCCCATTAGTCGGTAGTTACACGTATTCCCGCGCTTGTTTATGTATGTGCGAGTAAATATTATAAAACTTCTAAACTGATTTGGCAGCCCCGTCTCTATTGACATTGATAAATCCTTTCCGGGTTTGTTGTGGTTCTGTTTTCCGTTAAATACTTTCAGATTCGACATCCGTTGGACTTACAACCGTCCCCTGTCACCGGGATAGTCACACATTAATACGAAGTTGCTTCAAGTTACAGCGACTGAGAATGAGGTACTCTCTAAGCACGGTTTATTTTTTTGCTTTGCTAAACATTCTTGGCCTTTTGACTAAGATCAAAGTGTAGTATCTGTTCCGATGGATACTGCACTCCATACTGGTATTGTCTTGTCCTTCGGGCTTGACTTACGCCGGTCAATGGGTCTGTCCTGTGCAGTTCTATGAGGTCCACCCTCCCAGGCTTTGCCTCCCCTCTTTGGGGAGGAGTAAGTTTATTGCTTACTATCTGAGGCGCCCCTACCGAAGAATGCCGACGGGGCTGCCCAGGCAATTTTTAAACCCCACTTTCCCGACCCGACCTTGGGTCACATCTTACTTGTGGGAGTAAGATAAAAACTGGCCTTGTGCCTAACTCCTGGAGAGGAGTAAATCAATACATGACATACAAACGAAGACAGAATTAGGAACATAGCATGTATTTTCTTGCATAATACTGCTGAAAAGTTTATGTTAGTGTTATTTCGATATTCTACGTTCATACAACACATAACCAAATAAGTCCTTCCATATAGATGGCGCAACTAAAACAAAGTCCAAAAAAGAGTCGCCAACCTAATAGGTTCCTCACTGTCAGCTAAGCTCCAGCCCCTGTCCCATCGCCGCAATGTAGCATCCTTATGTTTGTTTTACAAATACTTCAATGAATTATGCTCCGATGAGTTGGCTACTCTGGTACCCCCTCGACGTAAATTCACTAGACTAACTCGACATTCTACTAAATCTCATTCATTCACTGTGGAGGTCCCCAGATGCCGGAGAGCATTCTACTCAAATAGCCTCATTTCCTCGTGCTGCTGGCCTCTGGAACCTCCTCCCTGCCCCCTATTTCCCCGACAGTACTGACATGCAGAAATTTAAAACTAATGTAAACAGACATCTCGCTGCTCAGATCCCAATTTAAGCTGAACCACCAATCCTTCTCCCTTTTCCTTTTTCTCAGTAGCCCCTTACTTTTACAGTGGCGGCCTGCCTTGTTTGGGGTGAATCATGTTAAAAAAAAAATTAAAAAAATCCATATGACTTTTTATAAAGTACTAACCTTCAAATAACATGTATCAAAATTTCAGCACAATCGGATTATTAGTTTACAAATTACAGTTATTTATGTTCAACTACTGTAGAAATGTTTACAAATTACAGTTATTTATGTTCAACTACTGTAGAAATGTTTACAAATTACAGTTATTTATGTTCAACTACTGTAGAAATGTTTACAAATTACAGTTATTTATGTTCAACTACTGTAGAAATGTTTACAAATTACAGTTATTTATGTTCAACTACTGTAGAAATGTTTACAAATTACAGTTATTTATGTTCAACTACTGTAGAAATGTTTACAAATTACAGTTATTTATGTTCAACTACTGTAGAAATGTTTATAAAACATTGTTTTCTATGTGAGAACAAACGGTTTAAGAGATGCCATGCAGGTTTTAAACGTAGTCCTTCAGACACAAATTATACTGAACGCTCAATTCGACCAAATTAGGTAATTGCACCGGAAAACATTAAAAAAAAATTTCACAAACTAGTTTTAACCGATCGTAAAATGAAGCTCCGTGAGATAGTAGAGGAGTCAAACACATTACTTTCATTATTTTGCATGAAAATTTGCTTAATAATAAAGCTGTGTTCAAAGTGGGTGCCGCTTTTGCTCACAGTCGATGAAAAATGACAACACGTCGACGATTCAGAGCGTTGTTTGCAACTGTTGGAATGCAGCTAAAAAGAAGATTATAAATATGTGACAGTGGACAAATCATGGATGCACTATTGGATTCCGGAGTCAAATCAGTAGTCAGCTGAGTGGACAGGATCAGGTGAAAGCAGTCCAAAGCGACCCAAGACACAAACATCAGCAGACAAGGGTTTGGCTCCCATATTACGTGATGCGCAACGTATTTTGCACATCGCTTACGATAAGAAAGGAAGGATGATCAATAACGAATATTATATAGAATTATTGGTTCGTTTGAAGGAATAAATAATCTGATAATTGCCAGAAATGAAGAAGATGATGATGCATGGTGTCAGAAGTCGATCGCAACGATGGAAAAGTTACATAAATTGCACTTCGGATTGCTTCCACACCCACATTATTCTCAAGTACTTGCACTCAACAAAACTGTTTACAAACTTCAAAAGAAAGCCCCAGAAAAAATAAGTTTTTGCTTCAATTGAGGAGTGATACCGGAAACTAAGGCGTATTCTGAGACAGAAAAACAAATAACCAGACATCGAACTGTTAGAGAAGGGTAGGCATCGATGTATCACCTAAAAAAGAGACTATGTTGATGAATAAAGTTTATATTTGCCTGAATATTGTTGTGTTATTAGTTAGACCCAGGACTTCAGTGACGTGTTACAAATCTATAAACACACACACACATAAAATTACTTTCTTAAACAGAACAGTTTTGCACCACTTTTATGTCCCCTTTATGAAAATAATTATAAAAGTTTTCCCTCAAACTTTATGTCTGGTATCCTTATTCCAATTTCATATCAAATCTATTTCATTTTAATTGAAAGAAAATGTAGAAAATTTAAGGGTTAAGCTTAAAGGGTGTTAAGAAGAAATTAAAATTCAGGAATTTTTTCTCAATTCGTGCTTATTGACTACTGATGAAATTCAGTGTAAATCTGATATATTATTTTAGAAAACCATAACAATGTGTTTTTTTTTTAATAAAATTTATTTCAATCTGAGCTTTCTAAAATTTAAATTTTCCTTGTCAAAGCGAATGTTTTTTCGTTTTCCTTTTTATATTATGGACTTTGTGGTGTAAAAAAAATCTAGTAAGCGTAGATTGTTCTTTCTTACACTATAAAGTCCACATACCATCGGACAATATGAAATAGGAAAAATAAAAATAACATTTGCTTTGACAGGGAAAATTTCAACTTTCGAAAGCTTAAATACAAATTAATTTTATTTATTTAAAAAAAACAAAAACAGTGTATGGTTTTCTTTAAAAAAAACAAATCCTTTACGAAAACAATGTTTTGAAAAATATGCCTACACTTCTACTGATTTAAATCTAATATATTAACATTTCCACAGATACAGTTGTGCCTATATTATACCTCCTAAAAACCCTTTAAAATACATCGAATAAAGCGAAATTTGAGGAATATTTATTAATTATGTCTAATAACAATGGTTACAATTTCTTAAAAATTACAGGTATCTGAATTTCACTAAGGGCTTCAATCTTCTTTGCAAAACTAAATTAAACGAAATAGTACATACTCTTTGTCTATTAAGCTGGCACAGGGACACTTCAAAGTCACCCAGTGCTTGACATTGTTTCCTGAATAGGACATTGAAAGCCGTGTGACCATACCTTTTCCTTTTATTTAGTCAACTTGGGGACGCTTGCTTGTCACTTAGTTCACATGTCTTGTCTGAGCCGCTCTTATTCTGACAGGTCGAGGATACAAGTTTGACAGCTTGTCTGACTGCTGTTTCCGACTGGTAGTACAGGAGCCCTAACTCTTAGGTAGAGCTAAGAGCAGCTGCTCTGTCAACAGTTGTATAACAGTTGTATGATATCGAGATAAGTTTATTGCCATGTCGCGCATGGAAAGGGATCTTGCACTTATCTCTGTTGGGCTTTCCTGATGCCACAACTCCATGGACTAATAGTCTACTTGTGGACTTTGGTTTCTGACATTGAACAAACATCCATCTTGTCCAACAAACTCTATCTAAAAACTCTATAAATGACAATGACAAGAAACAGAAAAACGATCAAATTAGACGCCCCCTCCCTTAAATCGCCCCTTTCCTTGAGGCTCTGCCTCAAGTAATTAGAACTGCCCTCGATTATGAAGAATTCTTCCTCCTTGTAAACTCTCCAAACGAAGCTAAACTAATCTAAACTCCTCAATCTCCTCTAATCGTTTTGATATCGCAGGTTACCTCCCACTCTGCCATAAAGACTCCGACAAACATATGCACGGGCTCAGAGATTATATCCGTAATACCCAACTCTTGGCTGAAGAGCTTGGTCTTAAATCGAGCCTACATGTGATTTAGATTACCGTTACAACATGACCTATATGTCCTGTACCGTTTATCCCTGACCCAAAACTGTACCCTACTCAACTACTTATCCAATAATATGGATGAAGCACTTTTCCTTAGATCCAAACCCTTAAATACATGTATTTGGAGATTTTGTTGTCCACTACAGAGATTGGCTTGGCTTCTCGATCTACACAGACCCAGCTGGTAACAGCACGCATACTTTTCTAATTGCACAATCACTTTCCTGACCCGCCTTCGAGATTGTGAGGACCAGCAAGTTTAACTTGTCGACCTGTCCATGACAACACTGCCCGAGACTTTTGTGACAGATTTCCACAGCCCACTCAGGAATACTGATCACCTAGTAATCATGGTTGATACCACCATAAATCTCCGACCCGAAACCGAAGCGTCGTTATTCAAAGCAACGTGCTGATTTGATATCCCTCAGACCTCTAATCAAAGATGCACCTTGGAGTAAAACCTTTTCTCTCCAAAAGCACTTAATAAGTGTAATAGCTGCAGTTAAGAGTAAGTATATCAGAAAACGCATCAAGTCGCAGAAATTAGGAACTCGTGATTTATGTACAATTTATGATATCCAACCACCATTATGTCGCTTACACGGCAACATATGAAACTGAACTACTTGCCTAGACGTACCCCTTAAATCTACCTTGGACTCCACAAACCGTTCTTCTCTAATTTCCCACCAAGGACGGAAACCACACTAAAGTATCTGATCAACACTTCTTCCCATGTCCAGGATAAAAAAAACATGTGGACTAGATTTTATCTCTTCTATAGCAATAAAGAAATGCTCTGCTGAGCTAGTCCCTTTTCTTTTCCAAACTTTATGACAAATTCTTTATCGGATCTGTCTTCTCTGATAGTTGGCAAATTTCCTTTGTGGTACCAGTTTTTACGAACACTCCTAGAAAGAACTCTAGTCTCATAAGTCTCCCCCCCCCCGCTCTTCGCTAAAATATTTGAATCATTACTCAAGCTAGCGATAGTTTATCATCTCTAAAATTCTAAACTTCTTTCTAACCATCAGTATGGATTTAGACAATCTCGTTCAACCGTGTCTATCCTGGCTAGTGAACGCATATACCGCACACTGAATAAGGCGGGTGGGGCTAAGGCAGTAGCGCTTGATATATCCGAAGCCTTTGATAAAGTTCTTCTCAGGAAAATTAATTCGTACGGCATTACTGGACGAATAATTTATATAATCTGATATTTTTTAACGAAAAGAAAGATCCAGGTTGTTTTTGATTGCCAGGTTTGGGTTTACTTTCGGCAGCCTCGTAACTCTCGCTTCCCTTATTTTGTCTTTTAGTCCTTACATTCGATGAGCGATGTTTCTGGTAAAGGGGGAAGAATTGCTGTTTTCTGGGTCAGAATCTACCAATCTAACACTTATTTTTGGATAGTTTTTGATCATGAAGTAGTATTGAATTTTGTTTTTAGCTCCTATCATCAAGTGGCTTTATGCCTTGTCTGGAGCGATTTCCATAAAAAATATATATATACCCATACATGGCATTAATGCGAGTGTTACACAGAAGTGGATACTTACACCCTTATTATTCCTGATATTAATAGACGACATCCTAATTCAATCAATTGCTGATGAAATCATACTCTATTATCAGTATGTTGGCAAATTGAACGCACACGGTGATAGCAGTCTATAGTAGAACAAAGTGAAACACAATGGATGACCACATACAATGCTACCAAGACACAGCTCATTTTCTTTAACAATCACAAGGAACTTTTCAAAATACCGATTGCCATAGCAAAGGCCGTGGTGTTAATACTAATATTAATAGCATTAATAATAATAATAATAATAATAATAATAATAATAATAATAATAATAATAATAATGATGATAATAATAATAATAATAATAATAATAATAATAATAATAATAATAATAATAATATTAATAATAATAATAATAATAATAATAATAATATGCTAATGTTTTAGCATTAACACCATGATTTTTACCTGATTCCCCTGAAGATGGACCCGGATGAGTCTGAAAGTACTTGGGATACCTACAGTTATGGCAGATTCATCAGCCAATTCTCCACTGAAACAAAGACCCTGATTCAGCAAATAGAAAGGATCGACAAACGAATATCCAGATATTTCTGTCATATTAAACAACATTTATATTCCAGAGAAAATTCTGCCTAAATATATATTTTTTTCATATTTATATCCATGTACATAAGTTGTCTGTCATATTCAACAACATTTGAATTGCAGAGAAAATGCTGCTTAAATAAACATATACATATATATATATATATATATATATATATATATATATATATATATATATATATATATATATATATATATATATGTACATATACAAAAATGTATATATCAATAATAAATGGTTAGCAAACGTGCTTAGCTTAAGACTTCATTGCAGTTTCGCGCCATCATCGATTATGAAAAGTGTAATCGATTGGCATCAATTGGTGACAGTCGAGTAGACTTCTGATAATCGATGATGGCGTGAAACTGCTTTGAGATGATAAGCTAAGTGCATTTTGCTATCATTTATTATTTCAAATAACTCTATCCGATACTGCGTACCTACTTATTTCCGTCTTGAGAGAATGTGTCTTCTCCAATAATAATATTGAAACTAATTGTTACATTGGTGACACAACTATTACTCTTTCCCGAAGGCCAAACTTGCATCTTTCCGACTCAAGTTCAATCTGCCAGCATTTGAAGCAACACAACTCCGCATTCGTAATTCAGACAAATTTCAGTTGATAACCCGAACATTCTACATCACGACTCAAACGTAAAAAGACTGAAAACCCTAAAAGGCCTTGTAGATAAAGACCAGACCCGCCACAATAAACACAATTAATTACGAATCGAGTCAAGATATTTTAAAGTTTCTTTGGTTAGAAATTCACTATAATAAAAAAATATTTCAACCTTTTTAAATATTGTAAATTTTAAATTTTAAATATTGTAAATTTTAGTTAGCCATGCGCTTAACACGTGATCACGTTCCAAATACGGAATCTCATCACCCGTTCGTACTTTTTATTAAAACGTTATAAATCATCGCACAGCTCGAACTCGGCAATCATGAATATGCATATTCAACCCTCCGCCTGAAGACAATTGAGAGTGTCAGTCGAAAGTACTCGCGAAAATAATGGAACAAAACACATACGAAGCCTACATCTAAATTAGACAGATTGAGAATATATATATATATATATATATATATATATATACATACATATATATATATATATATATATATATATATATATATATATATATATATATATATATATATATATAAGAGTATGAAACTAAAAGTAGAATGTATACTTTTAGAAGTTTGAACCTATCGTGAAATTTTTAAAGCTCAATATGGAGCAATTATATAGAGAAATGAAAAAAGATAGATAAAAAATGTAAAAATGACAAATTTATTTCATCTTCGGTTGTTCAATGCAAGGTGTATTTAATAAAAGCATGTTTAGTTTTTCTTTCCTTAAGCCTGGCTTTTCAAAAGTTGGAATCTTATCATCAGATGAATTACATGGATAGATAAGTTGGTAGGGAAACAGCCTAAATTAAAAATGTGAAAAATTTGAGGAGATAATAGAAAATGTGTATGTGAGAAAATTGTCAAAATGCAGAATATGTGCAGTAAAAAAAAGATAAAATAGATTTGTTATTCTTACATTTTTACTTCTCTTCTTGCATCTATCTATCTATCTATCTATCTATCTATCTATCTATCTATATTAATATATATATATATATATATATATATATATATAGTCTCGGAAGTATCTCAACCATTAAAACTATATAAAAAAAAAATATACATATATAAAAAAAAAACTTATAGTCTCAAGTCTTCCAGTGGAAAATCACTCATGTAAGTCAATTTATTTTTTACAGTTATTATATTAGTTAGTTTTTAACACTATTTTAAGGGATCATCAGTTGTTTACCATGAAAAACTCTTTCGGGAATATATATATACTATAAATAATTTTTATTAATATTAAAGTGCTTATTACCTACAGAATATATATATATATATATATATATATATATATATATATATATATATATATATATATATATATATATATATATATATATGGGTGTGTGTATGTATATATATATTTAAGTATTAGTACTGGTAGCAGTATTAGTAGTATAGAAATATGTCTATGGCAACACAGAGACGCCCATGTTTAATCTCCCACAATGAATCTTTAGACTATGTGCACACGTTATATATATATATATATATATATATATATATATATATATATATATATATATATATATTATTTTATTTATACAGACATGTACAAAATTGGCGACACTGGCATGTCGATGTTATCTATCAACAGCTGTTAGAAACTCAGATCTCATCAGGTAGAGTTAAAATCCAATCTTAACATTGGTTTTTGAATCCAAGGTTAAGATCGGATTTTAACCAAAATAAAGATCGGATTTTAACTGTGCCTGATGAGATCTCAGTTTATCACAGCTGTTGATCGATAACATCGACATGCCAGTGTCGCAGATTTTGTACATGTCTGTGTAAATAAAAGTAATCATAATATAAAAGCTCTATTTGATATTAAGCACTTTTTATACGCCCGGTTGAAATTCTTTGGATTACTATCCTTTGGATGTTTTACCTGGATTATATATATATATATATATATATATATATATATATATATATATATATATATATATATATATATATATATATATTTATATAAAGGGTAGTGCAGTATTAGTGCAGTTACAACGAAGGAAAAATATATATGTAAAGGCTACCAAAATTTGTAAAATGTTTTTTTCAACATTTATTTATGATTTTGTTATTTCATCATTTTATAATTTTATATAACGCGTTTCAAGCGGTGGTCTGCTTTCATCAGATATGTAAATCCATTTGAAGAAATGTCTTTCGATTTGAAAGAGTGTTGTTTCATTTTCGGAAATGTGTTATTGTTTGGTTAAATGTGTTATTGTTTGGTCAACGTTGGTACATTGTGCATTAATGCATGCTTTTAGTACCATTAGCCGATTGTGACGGTCAATAGATATTTTCAAAGTAAACCCAGAGATTTTAGAGAATAACTTTTGCTTTCTGCTTTCAAGTTTACGGTAATTAGCAAGATTTTACGAATAAAAGGTCAACGTTTGTACATTGTACATTAAGGTACACATTAATACTTTTATTTGCTTCTTTGTTCACGTCATTTATTTATTTACGTTGAACCCTTCCCCAACGTGGTAAGGGCTGTGGCAATGTGGTAGTGTCAGTATCCGGTTTAATGGCAGAACACCCCATGGCGGACAGATTTAGCACCCAGCACTATTAACGTCGAAACCTGGCTAACAGGGCTCTCATGAAAATACAGGGGGGGGGGTCGGCATTACGTCAGTTGTTTATTTACATATTCCTCTTACTCTCCATCTCTTAGGTTGTTGCTACTACTACTCACCTTGTTTCCACAATTCTACCACTGTCCTTTTCCATTATTAGCTTCATTTCAGCAGTTAGCCCCACCCCTTGTTTAACTTCCTTTCCTAATATCATCTAAAACATTAAATATGCAAACAAGCAAGCAAGCAAACATACAAGATTATTAGAGTTTTAGTATTAGCTAGAATATTGTCATAAATGTATTACATACGTCATTTATTCCATAAGATTCAATAAAACGGTTTAGTATGGGATTTGATGAAGCTCTTCTATACGTGTTTAATATACGCCTACTAAATGTTCGTTCTCTTTTATGTTGTTCAGCGTTCCTTTGTTTGGCACGTATACTAATTGTCCGATTGTGTTTAATGTTCAAGCATACTTATTATTGTTTACTGTAAAGTTATGATGTCTGACGATAGCCGTTTGAGATGGCTATCACAATGCGTCATAGTATCAAGATGATAAACAAAGCTAGACGGGTTCTCTACTTGATCCGAATACCCTTTCGACTTAACGACAGACGCTTTCCATACCTTATACATCAGAGGTCTTCAAAGTGGGGGTCGCGACCCCCAGGGGAGTCGCGTAACCATAGAAAGGGGGTCGCCAAAATTATAACTATGGAATTTTTTAAATAATATTCAAACTTATTTTTTATTTATAAAAAATTTTGGTGGGTCACGAAAAATTTTTTTTTTTCCAAATAGGGGTCGCGACAAAAAAAGTTTGAAGAGCACTGTTATACATAACTATGATACGGCCAGTTCTTGACTATGCTGTCCAAGCAACACTTCCTTATCTTCACAAAGATATCCTACGCCTGGATCGTGTTTTACGGTTGTTAACGAGACTCATCACACCTACCTACAAAGAACTGACTTAAAGACTAAATCATTTCTCACTTTAGCAACAGAGGATAGACGGAGACCTGACTCTGGGAAAAAGCATCATCAACGGGAATTTAAGCCTTTGAGGAGTTTTTCACCCCAGAAGATGTACCATCTTTGCTTTCATCTCAGTAGAAGAAAGGCAGCATTTTATGTCCAGGTTTCTGCAACGCGGAAAAGCCTGCACAAAGAGGTTGTGATAATGCTTACTATATTCCGGTCAAAAGTGGCCTTAGACACAAACTCAAGCTGCATATAGTCTTTGTATATGGCTTGTTGCACTTTGCTATTTTTGTCTATATATTTTATTTTCTTTAATGACCTGACCTCTCATGACACCGTAACATAATCAATTTATCAAAATTGGTCTTATACATTTTGTAACAATATTTACTATGAAATAAATAGATTATGCAAAATATACGTTAACGAATGAAGTGTATGGAGTAAGATTTGGTTGCATCTGTAATTCAATGTTGACGTGTTTTGACAAGTTGTGATTTTTGAAATTCGGTAGAAAAATGATTAAAATAAAAATTTGCGTTTTGTTGTTTGAGAAAGAATGTGTAGAAATAAAAACAGCTTTCAGAAATTTACGGTCAGCTGATCGGAATATGAGAGAGACTTGCGTGATTTAGATAAGCGATGGCGTCCTGTGCTTTGCTTCAACAACAGATTCACTAATGTAAGGGATCTCGCTGAGTGTGACAGTAAGTAATAAAAGTAGTTATAAACCTTTATGTTTCCGTATTTCTAGTGTTCTAACCTGCTAACCCTAACCTTAACTCTAACCCTACCCTGCTAGAAAAATGCTGTCCGAAATGACTAGACGATTGACTGAAGATAAATACCAATTAAGTGGACATCTCCAGTTTTTTTTATACGTAGAATCTTGATGTGTCAAAAGCGAATTCGATCAACGAAGATTATTGCTACGTTACACATAACAATAAGAAGCAACGTCACCCATAAAGATTTGACTCGACATTACGCTACGAAGAGTTCAAGACACGTTACATTACAAACTTTGGGGAAAAGGATCACCATTATATTTGGCATGATGGTCATTTTGTGCCTTTAAGGGATTCGTAAGATTACATTTTTTCATCTGTTACAACTTTCTTAAACTCTTTCAGAAGATCAAAACAATAAAAAAACATATTTACTCTCGATTCTAAATGTTAAAACTAAAAACAAAATACAAATAAAAAAAAACTTTTAGCAATGATAATCTTGTATATGAGTTTGCCTCTACGAATTGAAAACCTTTTAAAACCCATAACTTTAGTTGTGTGATCTCTATTTTTACACAGCTTTATTACCAAATCTAATTAAATCAGGTCAACAAAAGTAATGTTATTATATAAGTTTACATTTATTGTAAGTATTAATAACTAAATTATATATTTAAAAAATGAGATGTAATTCTCGACAGATTTGTATTTCAACCGATCGCTTTGAAGACAAGTGGAGTGATTGGCTCTGCCACACGCGACTTCCTTGGTAGCCTTGGTCTATTAATGACGCGCAACACCGGAGACAATCGCGAATTGTCTTGGATTTACGAGCGGCTCTCTATCGCCATTATTCGTGGAAACGTCTTGAGTCTGCTCTCGGCCTGCCAAGTCAGCCGGACATTCGAAGAAAACTATGGACTGTGATACGATTATATATAAGGAATCAGGATTTCTTCATATTGAACTAAACAATATCCAAGTGAGGAATAAGGGATTTATTAATTATTTATTGAATTATTAATCTTATAGTTTACTTTTTCACCGAATGGATCAGTGTAATATATTTGTTTCTTATATTCTATTTGTGATTGAATAAAAGATATTATAATACACACACAGATATGTTTCAAAAAAATTCTGTAAAAGTCCATCATTTTAAAACGGCGTCTCCAGAGATGCCATCACCAGCAAGCCACAGAAGAGTATTAGTTTTCCGAACACCTCATCAATTTTACACTTGATTATAATTGGAAATTGAGTTAGAATTAAAATTAAGAAAACAAACCCGTTCTTCACAAAGACAAGAACTCTTTCTTTTTTAACAATGATGAACATTTGTTTTCCTCAATGATTTTCCTAGCAGAATCTCGGTCTCATGTAGTTAAAATTTAGATAATTAATCATTCAATTAATTTGTTAATAACTTTTGTCTGAATTGACTATTAATATTGATGAGGACACCAGCGGAGACGCCGTTTGCAAATAATTGCGATGAAATGAATTGTACCCAGAATTACATTTGAAACGGAGTTGAAACACGTGTGGCTGATTATGCATGAAACACTAGTCTGTTGTTTTTTTTTAACACGAGTGTAAAATTATTTTTCTTTTAATAGGAAAATATATTGTATTTCGTATGTCATAAGCTTTGCATGATAAATGAATACATTAAATAAGTAATTTCTTTTGTCTTTCTAGAGAAACGGCGGCAATGATGTCACATTGCTGTGAGTAATTATAAGAGAACGGCTGGCTCGTTCGGGTTCGGGTTAGGGTTAGGATTAGGGTTAGGGTTAGGTTATAAGAGAATAACTAGCTCGTTAAGGTTAGGGTTAAGGTTAGGGTTAAGGTTAGGGTTAAGGTTAGGGTTAAGGTTAGGGTTAAGGTTAGGGTTAGGGTTAGGGTTAAGGTTAGGGTTAGGGTTAGGGTTAGAGTTAGGTTATAAGAGAACGGCTGGCTCGTTCGGGTTAACTACGTCGTATCCAAGAACAGGATTTATGTTGTTGGCATTTGTTCGACAATGAAGTGAAATATCTGGAACGTTATATACCTTGATGTCAGAGGTGGTGTTATATTCTAGCTTACCCATGACTATATAACACCTGTATACACTCGTGCCGTTGTCGAATCCAGGTTGTTTATAGTCATGGACATAAAACTACTGTTCAATTTTTAAAAAGTTTTATTTAAAAAAGAGAGCAACAGTCACAGAGACAAGTTATTTTCGTATGTGTGAGAGAAAGACAGACATATAGATAGACGGATATCTACGCCGTGCACGCAGGTCTCCTATTGGGTGAAAGCAGTCAAAAGTGCGCGGTTCTTTCCTCCTTGAAATACCGCCAGCTGTGGGTGGAAAAAGCTTTACCGAGAAATCACGCAGTTTCGCGACTTCCGCTTTGAGCATCCTTGACTTTTAAACAGTTGAACCTTTGGTGTCACTCGGTGACTTTTAAACTTTTCCACTCAAACATGTCCCACATTATGTGACATTGGATGTCTGAGAATGAAATGACTGATTTAAAATATAAATTGGATGAAAATGAATGTCCGCCTTATTTTTATTGGAACGTTTAAGAAACAGTTCATTCTTATGTAGAACTTAGACGAAAGTGGATGCCAGTGATGGATTTCAAATGAAAAAAGTACTTTGAAAGAATATAAATTTGAAAATAGGCAAAAAGCCTTAAGAACCACGAATAAGTCTCTGAGGAAGAATATATTATCCGATAAATGTAAGACAAAGGTCAAGAAAAATAAATGATTTTAAACAGAAAAAAATGTTTACATCTTATTCGTGGTTCATAAGATTTTTTTCCTATTTCGATATTTAAATTCTTAAAAGATGCATTCAAAGAACTTTTTCAATTTATATATATATATATATATATTATCCACGGACATTTTTGTGAGGAAAGAAAAAAGTAAAAAGAAAAAGGTAAAAAGTGTATGCCTGGTGACGTCTACTGAAAGACACAAATATAATTAACGAGCCCTACAGAGCACTGATCAACCATGTTTGTTCTAAGAGAAATGATGATGCATATATATATATATATATATATATATATATATATATATATATATCCACATACACATGTTTCATCGTCTCATCGATTTAGTTCAAGCGAGATTCGAAACCAGGACCCCAGTGACTGTGTTCGGCGCTCTACCAACTGAGTCAAGAGTTTAGTGGGATAAGTTGTATCACCTTATAAATGATATTATTCATTTTTTAAATTTTTTCACTTATTTTTATGGGAGAGAATTGCCTCAATAGAATTAATGATTACTTTTACCAGAGTGCCCCTCTCATAAAGGAGCTTATACATATATAACGTATAGTTATCCAGAGACATGTGTTTCGTCATCTCTAAGACGCATCAGTACGGCTAGACCTAGCGAAGGCGCCGGACGTCAATCGCTGCGGTTCCGGTTTCGAATCTCGCTTGGTCTAACTGCACTGATAAGTCGCAGAGATGACGGATTGCTCTATATCAAAATGTTTATAACTGAATGCGAAGATGACAAACACTGTAATAATTAATGCCAAGTTTGATCCTGACTAAACATTAAAAAGATATGACATGCGAGGATTATATTCATTCAAATAAATAGCCGGACAATTTGATGGGTAGCATTCGATGTTAATAATTTATTCATACAGGTGTTATTGTTTTTTCATATAGTACCGGGCAACGCCTGGTAACCTTGCGAGTATAACACCTAATTTCGCGCCTCTATTTCCTACTTGATATACGTATGTTCATTCGTGAAAACCACTTGTTCTTGACAACATGGCTACTAATTTTAAGCAACCGATTTCGATTTGTCATCTAGTTTCCTGTCTGCATTCTTACCATCAATTTTGAAATATTTCACAGTCCGTGGGGAAGGGTCTGAAATTCAATTGAAATATTGATCCCCGTGGGCCTATTAAAAAGGTATTTTGCATAATTCTTCCCGCCCTTTCTTGTCAAAGCATCGACTGAACGAAGATGAAAACATTTGTTTGTGCGCGTCTTCGCTTCCTTGTGCGAGGCTTCGTCCGTCGGTAGACAGGATGGTCGGTCGGTTGGTCTGTCAGGCTTTTGTTAATCGGTTGCGCTTAGTATTTAAATATCCTAAGATGGAGTACGACTGCCACATCTGGGGAGGAGGTGCCGCCCAGATCCCTCTTTTCGGCATTGACAGAGTACAAAATGAACTTCGAAATCAAGTGGGGGAGTGTTTACAGCCTTTTTCTCACACGAGAGACGTTGCTAGTCTTTCTCTACTCTATCGTTATTTTCATGATACTTACTCGATTTACTCCAATTTATGGTTCTCACTTGTTAAAAATATCCAACAAACTCGTCTCGCTACAACCACTGTAAATAATTTTCCTTTCTTCATCTGTGTACCAAAAACCAAGCGGAACTTCAATGAGAAATGTTTATTTCCAAAACCAATCAGTCTGTGGAACACAGTACCACGGGGGGTCTTCCCAGCAGGCTACAACATGTTTGTTTCAAGTCCAATGTAAACAAATTCTTGTCAAGCTGTCTTCTTTAATAATCAAATTATGCCTAGATTCTACCATCGTTTCACATCCTTAAGGTGTTAGTCTCACCGTCCAGCTGGCAAACTAATTAACCTTTATCCTCGAATGGCTTGTTGGCCTTGATTAACAGCGACTCACTAGTACAAACAATTATTCAGACGCTGCATATTATTTTAATATTTTATAAGAGGATGTGTGAGTCTGTAACGCTTACATTTGAAATAGTGTCGATGTATCTTTAAATTTAAACTTCAGCGTGACAGACGGAATGAGTGACAGGTCCGTACTATAAGACGACCTGTCACACATTCGGTCACGTTTAAACTATAAGATGACCTGTCACACATTTGGTCACGTTTAAACTTGAAATAGCATTTGCATTGTCTTACGTATACATCAAACGAACTTTATAAATGCATGGAGTATTGTTGTTGCATCTTAGCTGGTGTGCCAAACGCTAGTCCTTCCCTTTTGCACATAGTCCAAAAAGAGTCTCTAATCTAATATGGCCCTCACTATCAAGCATGCTCCAGCTTCTGTCCAGTTGCCGCAATGTTGCATCCATGTACTTGTTTTACAAGTACTTTAATGGCATGTGCTCCAACGAATGTGCTGCACTGGTGCCGCCTTTACGTAAATACCCCGATCAACCCGTCAGTCAGCAAGATCCCATCCGTTCACTGTTGAGGTCCCCAAATGCCAAAGAGCTTTCTACTTGAATAGCTTGTTTCCTCGTACTGCTAGTCTTTAGAATTCACTTTCTTCTACTCTTTCCCTGACATACAAACATTTAAATACGATGTGAACAAGCATTTCGCTGCAAAACACCCCATATAGAATCCCCTAATTCACAGTACCTCCCTACGTCTCAGTGACATTGTGCCTTGTTTCGGGTTAACTTAAGTATTAAAAAAAGTCTGTATAAATTATATATGAATATATTTTGTTTCATTTTTTAAACTTTTATTCACTCCAAACAAGGCAAATTTTACTGTAATACGAGGCAGATCGGTTGAAGGCAGCCTTGGTGAAAAGTTGGGAAGCAAGATGTTTTTTCACATTACATTTAATTTTTGCATGTTTGTACGGTTTGGGGGAACAGGGAGCAGGGAAGTAATCCTAAGGTAAGCGCTCCAGAGAGATAACATCTTCCAGCATCTAGGGACCTCTACAGTGAAGGTGGGGAGGGACTTTTATTGCTAGTTGGTTAGGGTCGAAAGTACTAACGTTGGGAGGAGGGCTACAAGTGGGTCAATCGGGGCACATTTCATCCGATCATCAGTATCTCTGTCACACCTAAGTTTGAAATAGCATTTAAAGATGCCCCCAATCAGACCGCCATTATATATATATATATATATATATATATATATATATATATATATATATATATATATGTGTGTGTGTGTGTGTGTGTGTGTAAAATTAGATTATGGAAATAGGGATAAGCAAGCTAACATGCCAGTAGAAATAGTAGAAAATCACCAAATGATTAAACTTACTGATGTGTTTGTATTCTTATTTTTACTAGCATGTTATTTAGTTATCTAGCATTCAATGATCTAATTTTACATCTGGTCTTTAATTTTCTATGCATAGTTACTCTCTCATACATATATATATATATATATATACATATATATATACACACATATATATATACATATATATATGATATATATATAATATATATATATATATATATATTTATATATATAATATATATATATATATGAATATAAAACTAAAAAGTATACTTTCAGATAATAAAACCTATAGTTAAATGGTTTCAGCTCAATATATAATTTAATCTTTGAAAAGCCTTGGCTTAAGGAAAGAATAATAAACATGTCTTTTTACCGAGTACACCTTTCATGTAACAATCGAAGTTGAAATAGATTTGTCATTCGTACATATTTATCTCTCTTCTTTCACTTATATATATATATATATATATATATATATATATATATATATATATATATATATATAACAGGTAATTTACATACGTCTGTCACGTTTCTATTTCAAATAGCATCCTCATCACTAAACACGTAGACTGAATGGTCTCATCTAAAGAATGGACCTATTTTTGCTTTTTTTCAAAGCAAACAATTCTTGAGTGATTATGCCTTCGATTTAATCAAACAATCATTTGTCTTCAACGACGTTTCACCAGCCGTCATGACGCGTCCCCGGAGACCTCCATCGAATATTTTGCACAATTATATTAATAGCGAATGAATGGTGGAATATGACATTCATGTGATAACAAATGGTTTCAAGTGAAAAGGTTTCTTTTCTTTTATCAACCTTTTTTATTTCTACCTTTAATTAATGTCCGTCTTTATTGAGATGGAGTAGGAACTATTTGTCGGGGCGGACGGATACTTTAGAAATGTCTTTTGTTTTTTTAGTTATGAAAGTATAAAGACGTTAAACTGCGTTTTAGGTGTTACGGCGCCATGTTAATTAACTTTCAAAAGATGGAGACCGAATATTACCAACTTAATATTCGAGTCAGGTTTTTGCATCGAATAATTTCAAATAAGATGTCGATATTTTAACCATTTTGTAGACGTAACCTGTATGAGGCAATTGTTAGGATCAGCAAAAAATCATAAGAGTTGAAATTTCTGTAAATATGTCACTCGAGTTGTGCATTGTACACACAGGTAGTTATGGTAATTAAACACAGAACACAGATATAGACTTTAACGGAAGCAAATATATGCATACACAGGTACATACAACTCACGTATTGAGCACTGTGCAAGTAAATACGGTTGAGTTTCAATTCCGGCTTGAGACACTATCTGATCTAGCCGTACTGAAGAGCTGTGATACAGCGAACAGTCTGTATGTGGATGACTATATATCTTCTTATGTAATATCGTAGGAAAATCCCAGCAGAGTGCTCGATTAATAGAAGTCAAAATTAAGAGCGTTATATGTTTTTTAGGGGGGGAGTACAGAAAAATGAGTACAACATTAGTACCGTCGGTTTCAAGCTCAGAACGGCTTAACCCTCCGGCTCTCTTCAGGTAAAAACATAAGCTGAAGAGAGCCGGAGGGTTAAGCCCTTCTGAGCTTGAAACCGACGGTACTAATGTTGTACTCATTTTTCTGTACCAAATTAATATATATATATATATATATATATATATATATATATAAAGAGAGAGAGAAAAATATGCATCTACACATTATAAGCACGTGCAACACACACACGTGTATGAATAACTTCCGGTCAAATCATGTAATTTTTCTCAAATAATTAAGAACTGTGTGGGTCCATTCCCACTAATATTATATATATATATGGGTTCCCTGGACTCAGCAGAAGTCACTGATCTAGTTGGTCTTTACATACTATATAATCTCACAAAAAACATTAGCATTGAAGATATAGGCCTATATAGGGATGACGGATTACTAATAGTAAAGAACTCAAATGGACAAAAATGTGAAAGAGTAAAAAAAACTTGTCCTTAGAGAAATGTAAAGATTAGATCTCAAAGTAGAAATAACATCTAACATTAAAATAGTTAATTTTTTAGACGTAACATTCAACTTAAATAAAGAAACTTATGAACCGTACACTAAAGACAATGCCAACCCGATCTATGTCCACCCACTCTCTAACCACCCACACACCATTATTCAACACATCCCCAGATCAATCGAAAAAAGAATTAGTGATAACTCCTCTAATGAAGAAATTTTTAACAAACACAAGGACTTTTACAATAAAGCGTTAAAGCAAAGTGGATACAAAAACACCCAAATTAAATTCACCAAACCTACACCTCCCAACAACAGACGCAAAAATAGGGGTAGAAAAATTATCTGGTTCACACCCCCATATAACAACATGGTTAAAACCAAACTCGGTAAAAGATTCTTAGACTTAATTAATCTACACTTCCCTCCCAACAATATACTGCATAATTTTTTTAATAAAAACACCCTCAAATTAAGCTATAGCTGTGGTGAAAATTTAGAAAAAATAATAAAAAAACATAACAACAAAATTCTAAATGAAAAAACTACCGCAACGAAAACAGCAAATACCAAGGCCTGTAACTGCACAAACAAAAAAGAATGCCCATTACAACATAATTGCCAAATAACCCAATCAGTATATCAAGCAACCATCTCTACTAAAGAAAACCCAACCCTGAAAAAATTCTACATAGGTATGGCTGGTAATACCTTCAAAGAAAGATATACTGGACATAAGTGTTCTTTTAATAACCCTACATATAAAAAAAGAACCTCACTTTCTATATATTACTGGGAACTATACAACAATAACCTATCACCAACAGTAACCTGGAACACAATTAGAAAAACTAGCACCTGTGGTTCCCTAAACTCACCTTGCTACCTTTGCCTAACAGAAAAACTTGAAATAATTAAATTTAGTGATAGGG
>OY744525.1:9419888-9639888 GCA_963556195.1 Sepiola atlantica | reverse complement strand
TTTAGGTTAGGGTTAGGGTTTAGGTTAGGGTTTAGGTTAGGGTTTAGGTTAGGGTTTATGTTAGGGATAGGGTTATGGTATTGGTTAGGGTTTAAGGTATGAGTTTAGGGTATGAGTTTAGGGTTAGAGTTAGAATAGTTGGACATCCAAAACTTAAGTACTCTACTATTTAATTCATATTTCGAAGGAGGTTATATGAATTCATACCTTTACCCAGGGTATTAGTCGCTCCGCCACACCACATTCCTCAGTTACGGAGCATTGGTTACCTGGCCATAAACACGCAAAAATAAAACAATGCTCTTCTACAATAATGGCTTTCGGCGATATACAAAATTTGGACAGATGTATTGACTAAAATGGTAAAAAGTAATATTTTCTAATAATTCAATTCGTATGAATCAGATGATTCTATTATTGGCATTGTTTCCCCGATATTTTTCGAGTTAGAATTTTTTCTAGAAAAATATCGAGTATCTACAGGAGGAAACACGGGAAGGTTGGCAACATCCTAAGTGAAATTTTTTTTCTGTGGAACTAACTGGATTGGAACTTGGCACACCCAGGTCGCCAGTCCGTGTCGTTAACAACTTAGCCAAAGTCACCTTCTATATTTCGTATGAATAAAGCCAAAACCTACTGTTCAATGTGACAGTTAGAGCCACAAGCCGCACGCAAACTCCAGAAAGCGAACAAAGTCCTACAGGAAGATTAACGAGACAAATGAAAGGTTTTAAGTACCAACACAAAATACACACGTGCTATCAGACTATGTTGATACAAACGAAAAGGAACCTAACCGTTATGTCAGATTAAAAAACCTAACCGTTAAGCTACATTGCAACGGCTGACGGGTAAAAATACAACAACGTTTTGATTTGTGAAACTTCAAATGGCTTGATCGAATGGATGTCGAATAGTGGTCTTCGGCGATATATGTAAATTAGGCCGGATATGTTGGGCATGGCGAAATGTTGATTCCAACTAAACTCGGAAATGGCGATAGATAAATTGGTAAATCCAGTAAACCCAGACGAATTAGAGACAACCGAAAACGCACCACAAAAAAAGATTTACTCGACAAATGCAACTCTTTAAATACAAACAAATTAGAGTTGATGTCAGAATTGGGATGTTGACGTCGAGAAATGCGAAAGCAATGGCGGTAGGTCAATCTCCACAAACATCGCCAACAAATAGTAGGTGATATACGCTAGAAATCGAATGAGAAATGCAGAGAAGAAATCTGTGTAATATCTGACGCGGAAAAAGCGGATCATTTTTAGAAAAAAAAACGTTAAAAAGTATACCAAAACAAAAACAATGAGGAAAGTAGTAAAAAAAGTGTTATTACATTCTCAATATGATGGAATCCATTCATATCGTTCACCTAATATTGATGCTTCCTCGATGCGTTCCACAGTGGCGTTTATTATGCATATTGTACAGCGTGACTATTACCATAACACAAAACGTGTCTAGAGATAACTCCTAAAATTATTTCAAGGGCGCGTGCGCACACTGCGCACATCTGACAAGTTTATGTTTTGTAAAACTAATTTTTCTATTGGTGATGGGGCTCTTCTACAGAAGATTAAAAAAAGTTGGGTCATATTGTAAATATAAATAAGACAAAACGCAATTCGTGTCAATCAACAAGTCACGATGTTTTTTATTTGATTGATTTGGTTAGCAATATCTTTTGACGATTTAAATCATTTTCTAAATCATATTCAAAATAAAAAGTATACATTAATGAATTAATGTATACTCACAGCTGTTTCAATATGATGTTTATTTTAAATTATATAATGGAACCAAACTTTTTATCAAAACATCGAATCTCTTCAGAACAGAAAACCCCCGGGCTTTTATAACTCAAATCCCGACACCTAGAACCATTCGGCCACCGCTGGATAGCTAAATAAACAGTAATAATTTTAACACTTATTTCGCCGGCTTGACGTCATAAGAGCGTTCAATTAAAGGAAGGAACGATGCATTTATATTATATATAAGTGTTAATATTACACTTACAGTGCCCATCTAGATGGTTTTCTAAGGGCTACAAATAATAAATATTTGTTTTTTGTGTATTATCTATGTACGTATACGTTTCGTCCTTTTTAATCGCGACTCATCAGCATAGATATACTATTTACTACTGGCCGCATGATTCGAAACCCCGGACTACGAGTATTTTACAACGCAAATCCCCACACCTAGAACCATTCGGCCACCGCCACATGCGTATACATATATATATATAAGAGAAAAAGAGAGAGAGGGTTACTTTTTGTTGTTATTGTTTATTTTAGCGATAATAAACTAATGGTATATTTCGCCCATCTTGAGCGCATGAGGTTGCCTCCCTTATACATACGCACGAGTGTTCCCTCTGCATATGCCCCATCGATCCACTTTCAGGAACGTGTATATATATATATATATATATATATATATATATATATATATATATATATATATATATATATATATATATATATATAAGGAGATTTAGTGAATTAGAACAACAAGTCTATTATAGCGTACGGTCGTTTCCAAAACATTCTGGAAATACTTTATTTCATTCTTTAAAAACCAACAAAAGCTACTCCAATACGTCTCTTCATCAGCGCCTTTAGCATCACATCTTACAGAAATTAAAGGAAAAAATAACAAGCTCGTTTTAGAGGAACATTCATTGGAGGGAGGGCGTACATAGACCAATATTGGAAAAAGAATAAGTTACAGATATAAAATAAGGAAATAAAGACACAACTGATAATAATAATAATAATAATAAAACCTTATAAACATTATAAAGATTATTAAGAAAAAATGAAAAAAATAAAATAAGAACAAAAATAAAGAGTAAAAATAAAATAAAATGAAATATAATATAAAAATAAAAATAATAAAATATGTGAAAGAAAAAGAAAATCAGGTCATAAGAAGTAAAATAAACATAAAATATCAAATAAAAAATAAAAAATAAAAATAAAAGCGAAACTAGAATAAACATAAAAATAAAAATATAAAAATATTAAGATATAAAAATATAAAAAAATATAAAGAATGAAAAAATTGAAAAAATTAATAATTAAAAAATTAAAAATATATAAAAAAATATATAAAAAATATATAAAAAATATATATAAAAAATATATAAAAAATATATAAAAAAATATATAAAAAATATATAAAAAATAAAAAAAATATATAAAAAAAAAATTAAAAATATAAAAATATAGAAATACATGAAATAAAGAATGAAGTGTAATAGAGTAAAATAAAATAAAATAAAAAATAAATAAAATATAAAATATAAAAGATAAAATCAAGTAAAATAAAAATGTAGGTGCGATGATAGAAATATAAAGGAATACGAATATATGAGCAATATAAAAATACATACATATGCAGACATATATATATACATATATATATATATATATATATATATATATATATATATATATATTCATATACAAACGCACATATATACACATACATAAAAATATATAAGAAAATAATAGGTTAATAAAATTATAAATAAGTAAATAAAAATTGTTAACTTATAATATAGAATAAAGGTAAATTAAGAAACTTAGAACGATAAATGAAAATAAGGCATGAGTTTAAATAAGTTCAGGGAATAAAGGTTGATTATTATCAAGACTCCTTTACTAAAGTGTTTTTTAAGAAAACATAGCGTGATGGGATAATTATGGTAGGAGGAACAGCACATGGGAATGTCTGGACAACGGTAAGATTTAGGGGGAGAAAAGACACCTTATAAGACATTATTATATGAGAAGGGTCAAGGGTGACTGGTAAAATAAAGGATGTAATATAATAGATTAGCTGTATAGTTGGGACTATATTAACATCCGTGCACGGACAGGTGCATGAGTACATGAGAGAAATGGGGGAGCAGAAGGAAGTTTTTCTGTTAATTCTGCTGGTTTCCCGTTAATTCTGGTGGTTTACAAAGAGGATAGAACGCATTTCATAGGAAATAGTTATCATATTTCTCCGATTGGGGTTCTATATGAATCCGGCGTTCAAACCAATAAGTCAAACTGGAATGACATTAGATGTGGGAGGGTGAATCATATTAGGAAACGTTATAAATATGGTCCGGGTGTTATGAGTTATTCAGGAGAAAATCGAAGTAAGGCAGAATTTGAGCTTCGATGGACTAATATAATTCTTTGATGAATTGGTTGGAAGAAATGAATAAATTGGTTTTAACCCACATTTTATTGGGGAAAAAGCCGTCATACCTCGGAGGTGTTAATCCTTATATTTTTAGAAGTCCCTCTTACATGCGTTATATGTATGTATTCCAGTTATTATAGTTATTATAGGAGATTCAAAGCGGTAATTTGTAGATATTTGTTCACAGCATATTTTCGCCGTGGAAGTCAATCAAGTGATGGGAAATGAATAAGGAAAAACCGAGAGATATTTTTTATATATTCATCAACGTCTCGTCTTTATTGTAAGACTTCCTCGGGATGATAATTTGGAGAAACATGTCATATATATATATATATATATATATATATATATATATATATATATATATATTTGTATCATTTATTTACTTATACATATATAGAGAGATACAACGTGCTTCACCGTTACTGCGGCTTATTATCGTATTTGACTATGACTATATACAGGGTGGGCCAAAATAAGGGTCCTATCTTTAAATTTGAATAACTTGAATTTGAATAACTTCCACAAAATAAAAGTTAAACTCACCAAACTTTATGTGTGTGTAGACTGACCCTTCCGAGATTTTTTGAAATAAACAAAACAAATTTTAGCCGAAAAACACTTCTTAAAACTTACAAAAACTAAAGTATTGTTTTTTACACTGTTTTGAGTTTTTTAAGCAAAAATAATGTTTTCTAAATGAGGGTACGTTCCTTAGGGCTAATACGGCCCATGCTTGCTTCGAAAGGGGTCCTTTACTTATTCTAAAAAAAAAAAAAAAAATCAATAAATAAAAAAGTTATGAATTTTTAAAAATAGGACCCTTATTTTTGCCCACCCTGTATATATATATATATATATATATATATATATATATATATATATATATATATATATATATATATATATATATAGCATCAGGCATTCAGTCTTCTTCAGGTAACCGGAAACTCTCGTAAACTCTGACGTTCCGAGAACACAACCAAAGTTGACGGCAACAAATCAACCACCACAAGAAGTATTAACCCCCCCCCCGGGTGGGCAAGGTGAACGTTCGTGTCAGCTGTGATCAGCTGTTAACCCTTTACACAAGTCGTAGCGACAGAAGAACCGCGTGCAACATTTGCCACTGTGTACTTACGTTTCTATTTGGTGGTTTGACCAAGGATCATTTGCCTAACATCAGAGTGAAGTATCTGTTCCAAATGATGCTGCACGATGTAGATCTGTACCGCCTTCGCTTTTGGGCCTTGATTCCGAGTTATTGTCCTGTGTAATTCTAGGAGGCTATACATTCAAACTGTTTTCAGAAGGGGTTAGTTTATTGCTAATCGCTTGAGGCGCCTTTACCGGGGAATACCGACGAAATTCATCGGGCATTTTTTCAGGTCAAAGGGCGCTAATCCTAGTGCGCTGGATAACCACACTTGACCTTGTGTCTAACTTCCCGGAAGTCAATAACTTGACCAAAGATTGAGTTCTACGTTTAAATGCACGAGCGGATTCACTGTTTTTGACCTAAATGTACATTTCTTGATAATTTTGTTGGACATCGTATATATTTACACATTCGCTATTGTGCTTTTCTAGGGATACAATTGAATACAAACCCCTATAACAAGATTAAACACGACTTTCCTCAAGTAAAATTTGACTAGGAAGCCAATAGTATTAGAAAAATATATTCATTGTATTATAACAACACTATCGTGTGGTCTGTGTTCGTTCTGAACATCCGTAAACAACAAAGGTGATCTGATGCCACCTCGACGTAAATACACCCGCAAAACCTGACAATCAGTTATATCCCACTAATTCACCCTGGAAGACCCCAGTTGCCATAGGGCTTTCTACTGTAATAGTTTGCTTTCCTCAAACTGCTAGCCTTTGGCATTCCCTCCCTGCTCCCTGTTACCTTGACTGTACAGACATGCAGCAATTTAAATGTAATGTAAACAAACATCTCGTTACTCAACCCTCACTAAGGATGCCCCCTATAAATCTGTCCCCTAATCCACAGTAGCCGCTTACGTCTCAGTGGCAATATGCCCACTTGTTTGGGGTGAATAAAAGTTTTAAAAAAAATAACCCTTTTACTTTATTTTATTTTATTTATGAATTGAAAATTATAGAAATTGAAAAATTAGAACAGCAATGGTAATATAGGTTTCAGCTCTGGTAGCAGGAGTATTAAGTCCTCTCCGTTCATTTACGCCGGGGTGTAAAAATATTTAGTTTTACTTAAAGATGTAAATAGTTTGGTAAAAAAATTAGAACAGCAATGCTAATATAGGTTTCAGCTCTGGTAGCAGGAGTATTAAGTTCTCTCCGTTCATTTACGCCGGGGTGTAAAAATATTTAGTTTTACTTAAAGATGTAAATAGTTTGGTAAAAAAATTAGAACAGCAATGCTAATATAGGTTTCAGCTCTGGTAGCAGGAGTATTAAGTCCTCTCCGTTCATTTACGCCGGGGTGTAAAAATATTTAGTTTTACTTAAAGATGTAAATAGTTTGGTAAAAAAATTAGAACAGCAATGCTAATATAGGTTTCAGCTCTGGTAGCAGGAGTATTAAGTCCTCTCCGTTCATTTACGCCGGGGTGTAAAAATATTTAGTTTTACTTAAAGATGTAAATAGTTTGGTAAAAAAATTAGAACAGCAATGCTAATATAGGTTTCAGCTCTGGTAGCAGGAGTATTAAGTCCTCTCCGTTCATTTACGCCGGGGTGTAAAAATATTTAGTTTTACTTAAAGATGTAAATAGTTTGGTAAAAAAATTAGAACAGCAATGCTAATATAGGTTTCAGCTCTGGTAGCAGGAGTATTAAGTCCTCTCCGTTCATTTACGCCGGGGTGTAAAAATATTTAGTTTTACTTAAAGATGTAAATAGTTTGGTAAAAAAATTAGAACAGCAATGCTAATATAGGTTTCAGCTCTGGTAGCAGGAGTATTAAGTCCTCTCCGTTCATTTACGCCGGGGTGTAAAAATATTTAGTTTTACTTAAAGATGTAAATAGTTTGGTAAAAAAATTAGAACAGCAATGCTAATATAGGTTTCAGCTCTGGTAGCAGGAGTATTAAGTCCTCTCCGTTCATTTACGCCGGGGTGTAAAAATATTTAGTTTTACTTAAAGATGTAAATAGTTTGGTAAAAAAATTAGAACAGCAATGCTAATATAGGTTTCAGCTCTGGTAGCAGGAGTATTAAGTCCTCTCCGTTCATTTACGCCGGGGTGTAAAAATATTTAGTTTTACTTAAAGATGTAAATAGTTTGGTAAAAAAATTAGAACAGCAATGCTAATATAGGTTTCAGCTCTGGTAGCAGGAGTATTAAGTCCTCTCCGTTCATTTACGCCGGGGTGTAAAAATATTTAGTTTTACTTAAAGATGTAAATAGTTTGGTAAAAAAATTAGAACAGCAATGCTAATATAGGTTTCAGCTCTGGTAGCAGGAGTATTAAGTCATCTCCGTTCATTTACGCCGGGGTGTAAAAATATTTAGTTTTACTTAAAGATGTAAATAGTTTGGTAAAAAAATTAGAACAGCAATGGTAATATAAGTTTCAGCTCTGGTAGCAGGAGTATTAAGTCATCTCCGTTCATTTACGCCGGGGTGTAAAAATATTTAGTTTTACTTAAAGATGTAAATAGTTTGGTAAAAAAATTAGAACAGCAATGCTAATATAGGTTTCAGCTCTGGTAGCAGGAGTATTAAGTCATCTCCGTTCATTTACGCCGGGGTGTAAAAATATTTAGTTTTACTTAAAGATGTAAATAGTTTGGTAAAAAAATTAGAACAGCAATGCTAATATAGGTTTCAGCTCTGGTAGCAGGAGTATTAAGTCATCTCCGTTCATTTACGCCGGGGTGTAAAAATATTTAGTTTTACTTAAAGATGTAAATAGTTTGGTAAAAAAATTAGAACAGCAATGCTAATATAGGTTTCAGCTCTGGTAGCAGGAGTATTAAGTCCTCTCCGTTCATTTACGCCGGGGTGTAAAAATATTTAGTTTTACTTAAAGATGTAAATAGTTTGGTAAAAAAATTAGAACAGCAATGCTAATATAGGTTTCAGCTCTGGTAGCAGGAGTATTAAGTCCTCTCCGTTCATTTACGCCGGGGTGTAAAAATATTTAGTTTTACTTAAAGATGTAAATAGTTTGGTTAAAAAATTAGAACAGCAATGGTAATATAAGTTTCAGCTCTGGTAGCAGGAGTATTAAGTCATCTCCGTTCATTTACGCCGGGGTGTAAAAATATTTAGTTTTACTTAAAGATGTAAATAGTTTGGTAAAAAAATTAGAACAGCAATGCTAATATAGGTTTCAGCTCTGGTAGCAGGAGTATTAAGTCATCTCCGTTCATTTACGCCGGGGTGTAAAAATATTTAGTTTTACTTAAAGATGTAAATAGTTTGGTAAAAAAATTAGAACAGCAATGCTAATATAGGTTTCAGCTCTGGTAGCAGGAGTATTAAGTCATCTCCGTTCATTTACGCCGGGGTGTAAAAATATTTAGTTTTACTTAAAGATGTAAATAGTTTGGTAAAAAAATTAGAACAGCAATGCTAATATAGGTTTCAGCTCTGGTAGCAGGAGTATTAAGTCATCTCCGTTCATTTACGCCGGGGTGTAAAAATATTTAGTTTTACTTAAAGATGTAAATAGTTTGGTAAAAAAATTAGAACAGCAATGCTAATATAGGTTTCAGCTCTGGTAGCAGGAGTATTAAGTCATCTCCGTTAATTTACGCCGGGGTGTAAAAATATTTAGTTTTACTTAAAGATGTAAATAGTTTGGTAAAAAAATTAGAACAGCAATGCTAATATAGGTTTCAGCTCTGGTAGCAGGAGTATTAAGTCATCTCCGTTCATTTACGCCGGGGTGTAAAAATATTTAGTTTTACTTAAAGATGTAAATAGTTTGGTAAAAAAATTAGAACAGCAATGCTAATATAGGTTTCAGCTCTGGTAGCAGGAGTATTAAGTCCTCTCCGTTCATTTACGCCGGGGTGTAAAAATATTTAGTTTTACTTAAAGATGTAAATAGTTTGGTAAAAAAATTAGAACAGCAATGCTAATATAGGTTTCAGCTCTGGTAGCAGGAGTATTAAGTCCTCTCCGTTCATTTACGCCGGGGTGTAAAAATATTTAGTTTTACTTAAAGATGTAAATAGTTTGGTAAAAAAATTAGAACAGCAATGGTAATATAAGTTTCAGCTCTGGTAGCAGGAGTATTAAGTCATCTCCGTTCATTTACGCCGGGGTGTAAAAATATTTAGTTTTACTTAAAGATGTAAATAGTTTGGTAAAAAAATTAGAACAGCAATGCTAATATAGGTTTCAGCTCTGGTAGCAGGAGTATTAAGTCATCTCCGTTCATTTACGCCGGGGTGTAAAAATATTTAGTTTTACTTAAAGATGTAAATAGTTTGGTAAAAAAATTAGAACAGCAATGCTAATATAGGTTTCAGCTCTGGTAGCAGGAGTATTAAGTCATCTCCGTTCATTTACGCCGGGGTGTAAAAATATTTAGTTTTACTTAAAGATGTAAATAGTTTGGTAAAAAAATTAGAACAGCAATGCTAATATAGGTTTCAGCTCTGGTAGCAGGAGTATTAAGTCATCTCCGTTCATTTACGCCGGGGTGTAAAAATATTTAGTTTTACTTAAAGATGTAAATAGTTTGGTAAAAAAATTAGAACAGCAATGCTAATATAGGTTTCAGCTCTGGTAGCAGGAGTATTAAGTCATCTCCGTTCATTTACGCCGGGGTGTAAAAATATTTAGTTTTACTTAAAGATGTAAATAGTTTGGTAAAAAAATTAGAACAGCAATGCTAATATAGGTTTCAGCTCTGGTAGCAGGAGTATTAAGTCCTCTCCGTTCATTTACGCCGGGGTGTAAAAATATTTAGTTTTACTTAAAGATGTAAATAGTTTGGTAAAAAAATTAGAACAGCAATGCTAATATAGGTTTCAGCTCTGGTAGCAGGAGTATTAAGTCCTCTCCGTTCATTTACGCCGGGGTGTAAAAATATTTAGTTTTACTTAAAGATGTAAATAGTTTGGTAAAAAAATTAGAACAGCAATGGTAATATAAGTTTCAGCTCTGGTAGCAGGAGTATTAAGTCATCTCCGTTCATTTACGCCGGGGTGTAAAAATATTTAGTTTTACTTAAAGATGTAAATAGTTTGGTAAAAAAATTAGAACAGCAATGCTAATATAGGTTTCAGCTCTGGTAGCAGGAGTATTAAGTCATCTCCGTTCATTTACGCCGGGGTGTAAAAATATTTAGTTTTACTTAAAGATGTAAATAGTTTGGTAAAAAAATTAGAACAGCAATGCTAATATAGGTTTCAGCTCTGGTAGCAGGAGTATTAAGTCATCTCCGTTCATTTACGCCGGGGTGTAAAAATATTTAGTTTTACTTAAAGATGTAAATAGTTTGGTAAAAAAATTAGAACAGCAATGCTAATATAGGTTTCAGCTCTGGTAGCAGGAGTATTAAGTCATCTCCGTTCATTTACGCCGGGGTGTAAAAATATTTAGTTTTACTTAAAGATGTAAATAGTTTGGTAAAAAAATTAGAACAGCAATGCTAATATAGGTTTCAGCTCTGGTAGCAGGAGTATTAAGTCATCTCCGTTAATTTACGCCGGGGTGTAAAAATATTTAGTTTTACTTAAAGATGTAAATAGTTTGGTAAAAAAATTAGAACAGCAATGCTAATATAGGTTTCAGCTCTGGTAGCAGGAGTATTAAGTCATCTCCGTTCATTTACGCCGGGGTGTAAAAATATTTAGTTTTACTTAAAGATGTAAATAGTTTGGTAAAAAAATTAGAACAGCAATGCTAATATAGGTTTCAGCTCTGGTAGCAGGAGTATTAAGTCCTCTCCGTTCATTTACGCCGGGGTGTAAAAATATTTAGTTTTACTTAAAGATGTAAATAGTTTGGTAAAAAAATTAGAACAGCAATGCTAATATAGGTTTCAGCTCTGGTAGCAGGAGTATTAAGTCCTCTCCGTTCATTTACGCCGGGGTGTAAAAATATTTAGTTTTACTTAAAGATGTAAATAGTTTGGTAAAAAAATTAGAACAGCAATGGTAATATAAGTTTCAGCTCTGGTAGCAGGAGTATTAAGTCATCTCCGTTCATTTACGCCGGGGTGTAAAAATATTTAGTTTTACTTAAAGATGTAAATAGTTTGGTAAAAAAATTAGAACAGCAATGCTAATATAGGTTTCAGCTCTGGTAGCAGGAGTATTAAGTCATCTCCGTTCATTTACGCCGGGGTGTAAAAATATTTAGTTTTACTTAAAGATGTAAATAGTTTGGTAAAAAAATTAGAACAGCAATGCTAATATAGGTTTCAGCTCTGGTAGCAGGAGTATTAAGTCATCTCCGTTCATTTACGCCGGGGTGTAAAAATATTTAGTTTTACTTAAAGATGTAAATAGTTTGGTAAAAAAATTAGAACAGCAATGCTAATATAGGTTTCAGCTCTGGTAGCAGGAGTATTAAGTCATCTCCGTTCATTTACGCCGGGGTGTAAAAATATTTAGTTTTACTTAAAGATGTAAATAGTTTGGTAAAAAAATTAGAACAGCAATGCTAATATAGGTTTCAGCTCTGGTAGCAGGAGTATTAAGTCATCTCCGTTAATTTACGCCGGGGTGTAAAAATATTTAGTTTTACTTAAAGATGTAAATAGTTTGGTAAAAAAAACGAAGATTTACAAAAGTAAAAGTTTAAAAGTTTCAAGTTTCTGCATTTTCTAAAATAGAACCCAAACAAAGTAAACTTTGCGTCCAGGGGTAAGATACGGATAACATCTCATCTCAGATGCGGCACACCTTTGTAGTTCTGCTGTGAGGGCCCATTTTCCACATGCACATGGGAAAACGAAGACTAAGATTGCATGCGAAAGGATTAACTTATGCGTCACAATGAAGTCATGCTTATCTCTCCATATTGGCTTACACGATTAAAAGCCGCGCGACGCTCTTAAAATTTATTTCTGACTCTGCCTGCTTCGGCTCTAAGCCAATATAATTTAGAGGTTAGAATAATAAAACAAAACAAATTTGTTCAAAGAGACAATGAAAACTATAAAAGTTTAACTATAAAAATCACATAATATATACATATACCTTACATATAAAGTTATCTCGTCGGATCTTTTATGTTAGATATAAATGGCCTCTGTTCTAAAATATCAATATTTCATTATAAATAGACACTTCCTTTTCTTTAGCATTCGTACATGTTCTTAGGATGAAAAATGTAATTTTATGTTATTTCTTGACTCATATACTTTTTCCTTTCTTTCTTTTTACTAAAATTTCACCTCCTTATCAAGTCCAAAATCTACTCGAGGATCTGGGGTTAAGGGAGTGATTGTCAGTTTAATGATGGATATTAGTAGAAGACTAGAAATAATTAATGGAATGAACAAATTTGATTTCTTATCAAGACGATTTACGACAAGTATTTTCTGACATTGGATTTCGTTCGTATGTCGGCAGAAAATGTAACTACCAATAATACTTATAGACAAAAAGCCATTACTGCAATTTCGTTACAAATAAATAATTATATATATATATATATATATATATATATATATATATATATATATATATGGGGAATGAAAAAGGAAACACCAAGAGATATTTTTTATATATTCATCAACGTTTCGTCTTTATTGTAAGACTTCCTCAGGATGATAATTCGAAGAAAAATGTCATGCAAGTACATCGAAATTCAGGATGGTTAAGGTTAAATTAAAAGAAAAGAATTGGAAAATTTGATGAGAAGTTAAAAGATTACAATTAAGGCTACGTGTCAGGATATGACGTCATGAACAGGAAGTCGAAAGTGAGAAGTGGTGATGAGGAGAGAAATGTCTCCTTCTTCGGTAGACGAACTGGTTTGGTTCGGACATCGTTTTTGAAGCTCTATTTTCGTTCGTTCGTTCGTTAATCGTGGGTCACATGAAACTATCAAATGTACAAAAGTTGTTAGCGTTTTTAAAAATTTGTTACGATATTGCGGAACGAAAAGTAAAAGAGAGACACAGAAACGTCTGATATTGCATCACCACTACGATATGCTTACAGGCTGCTACTTAAGTTGATGCGTCAACTGGCCTTCACATTCCCCAGACTTGACTAGCTCTGACTTTTTCTCAAAGAACTTCTATAGGAATTGAAGTCTGGGAATTAAATCGTGATCGAATGATCCTGCAATCCATCATGGATAATGTTTTGGAAAGGGCATGAATTTGTGAAGCTGAAAATGGAAACCATTTAAAAGCTGTTATTCTTGATAGATACATTCTTTCTCATTTTTGTTCTTATTTGCAAAGAAATATCCATTGTCTTCGTCATATTATGTTAAGTTTCTATAAAAAAGTAAAGAATCTATTCAAGTTAAAAATCCCCAGTAATCCCTCAGTGACTTCTTAGGCACCATGTGGGGATCGCTTGTTGATTTAATATTTCCTAGAAACTTCCTAGACTTACCTGGAAACTTCCGATTTCGGAAGAAGCTGACTCAACCCACATAAAGTGAATACCGCTTTGTTTCGTTTTTTCCTTTATAAAGTTTTTCTTTTATAAAGTTTTTCCTTTATAAAGTTTTTCCTTTATAAACGTCAAAGTTTTTCAAATGTGATTGTTTGTTCATTGAATCTGACTTAATATAGTTTTTGCATGTTTATTCGAAGACATAGTTTCTTATGTAATTTCATTTGCAGGGAGTAGGGTCATTCCCATCCGTTACCTCCTCCGTTGTCAAGTTATTGTACTTCAGTATTATTCGCCATATTCATTTCAACAGCTGTATCCCTTCTGTTGGTATTTTTTTTTGGGGGGGGGGTTCAACATTCTGTCTGATGACCATACCTTTTTTCGAAGGTCAGTTATCGCTGGGTTTACAACATGAAGCAAAAAGCACCGTGAGTAAATAGTTTGTAGCAGTTACATAATTACGATCTATTTTCGTCTGCGCTAGCGTGTTCTCACTCGCGGAGTGATTGATACGTTGTTAGGAAGAACACACTTGTGCGTAAGAGGCAACTCCCGCACAAATCTTTTTCCAGCTCCCTAAAAAACAGTCAGATTTTAAGCGTCGAGTTGACAAGACGTCATATCATTTTCTCGCCTCTAGCAATGATTTAGGCGAGACCCGATACGAAAAGCCCGGACCCGATCACACTTGTATAGTACATGCATGTCTACTGACGTAACATATTTTTGTATTCTCGTCTGCGTACCTTTTTCCCGACCGTATTCGTTGTGTTGATGACACCGTATGAATAACATTGATTTGAATTGTAGAAGCTTGTCCTTTGCAGCAAACTATGATAACCCCATTTTTCTTCCGACTCCGCAAAGCCAGAAAGATGGATATCGATGCAGCAACCCTTTTCTTTCATACAACAATTTCTTCATTCCTTCCCAATAAAATTAGACACCTTTCGGCAAGTTAAAAACTCATCCGAAACATGAGTTGTCACGGAAGTGGAACGCAGGATGAAGTGCCGCCTACTTTTCACAAGACCGACCGTGCATGTCGTTCAAAGATAAAATGTTTGCTGTGCTGCATATGCAGGAGAGGAAGCCGACGCGAACCCAGGAACACCTGAGTGACAGATCGTCGTTTTTGAGGAGTCTCGGGCCTTTAGGTCTGGATTTACGCCGGTCTATTGGGGGTTGTCCGTCCTGTGCAGTTCTAGGAGGTGCACCCTCCCAGGCTTTGCCTCCCCTCTTTGGGGAGGAGTAAGTTTATTGCTTGCTGTTTGAGGCGCCCCTACCGGGGAATGCCGACGGGGCTTCCCAGGCAATTTTTAAATGGCCAGAGTGCTTACCTCTCGAGCGCTGGCTTATCTAATCCCACTTTCCCGACCTTGTGTCACATCTTACCTTGTGGGAGGTAGATAAATAACCCTTTCCTCAACTGACTATATAAACTTTCATTTTTTTGTGTGTCTTTCAGTGGGTAAATGTTTGTACCTTTTAAAGAGAAGAGGTCCCATATTTTATTTTACTTTCTCTGTCAACTCAACAGAAGTTAGAACTCTCCTCTTTAGCCGGTGTTTCTAGAATATTAGTCCCTTGTTCTAATAGTTCCTGCGTGTAACGTTAAGAGGTTCCACTTTGAAAACCGTTTACACACAAATTCATTTGTTTCTCTTCTAATGCCAACAAATATTATTCGGTGTAAAAATGTGTTTTTAAGAATGGAGATCATACTGAAAAATTAAAGCAACCCCTTTTTTTCCTGCGTGAAAAGTGAGTTGTGTTAATTAAGTAATTTGTGTATTTTGTATAAGTGCCCCACCATTAATGGAACATTTGTTTGGTCAATAAAAATAGCGCCGCCAATCATGCGCAGTGCTCGCACGCGCCCTTGACTTACTTTTCTGAGTCCTGTCTGGAAAATGTTTAAGAGTTAAGGTAGTGTTAGAGTTATGGTTAGGGTAGATTTAAGCTGTACAAAATACAGAATAAACACCACCGTAGAACGCATTACGGAATGGTGGACAGCTATCTGTGTGAGTTGATGTGGAGACAGAAATATAAAAGAAACGAATTTTTTATGCAAATACTTAGTGACATGAATTGAATCCACATTTCTGAAACGTGTGGTGTTTTGTTACATTAGGACCCGAGTTAACTTTGACCCCGTCGTTAGGGTTAGGGTTATAGTCAGGGTCAAAATGGGGGTTAGGATTAGCGTTAAAGTAAGGGTTAGGGTTTAGGGTTTGGGTTAGGCTCATGGTCAAAGTTAACATGGGTCCTAATGTAACAAAGTACCAAACGTTTTTTTTTGCTACGACCCAAATTGTCTCAGTTGTTGGGGTGGCGGGGTCATTTTTCGGTTGAACTCTTCTACGTAAGATCCAAAACGTCACCTTATTTCTTGAATGATGCCCATCGCACATAAATCGGTGAAACAAGAAGTGTAGGAAATTCCTCAACATCCCCGGATGAGCTGATCATAATAATACCGATAATAAACGGTTTATCTCTCTTGATTGTAGATTGTGTGCGTTTCTTTTTTGTTCTGAAATGTGTTCCGCTGTGAAGATAACGGGGTTAATGTCGTGGGATGGGCGACTCATTTACTCGTTCTATCTGGGTCGAAACGCTGGAATGAGGATGTGGGGTCGAGTGTTTCGGGGCAAGAGACAGTGGCTTCCATTGTCTGATCGGCCGTATGACACCGATAGGTGTGTTTAGGTAGAAGCGAATCAAATTTAAACGATGGGCTTCGGATGACAGCTCGAGAGATAGAAGCGTCGTCTTTTCGTTAACACACTATTCTTTTGTTTCTCTTTTTCAACACACACACACTTATATATATATATATATATATATATATATATATCTTTAAAGAAGTGAAGCTACCAACATTCGTAAATTTGAAAAAAAAAACATTTTCCAAAAATTGTTTATTATTTTATTATTGTATAATTTTATAATTTTATAACGCGTTTCAAGCATCTTTGCTCTCTTCAGATATTCTTTCCATAAAAAATGGGTTTATTTTTAACAGTTTTGCGTTTCTGTGCATGTGTGCGCTTGTGTGTGTGTGTGTACGTGCGTGATCGCGTCTATGAATATTTTTTCATATCTTTTACTTATATATATATATATATATATATATATATATATATATATATATAATACTATTTATAAATAAATATTAATTATTTATTACCTACAGACATCGATGTTTCATGCTAACGCAATATTCAGCGCAGGAACTTAGTTCTCTACGGTCAGCGGGCTCGAACTCCGATCACAAATCGCCACTGATTGTTCCCCCGTCGGCCACAACGAATTAACTAATAATTAAGGAGGGATTTTACTTTGAAAATACTGAGTCGGCGAGTATTTTACACGAGCAGTTGAAAATGATCAACAAATTGTGCTTGGATCTTGCATATATATATATATATATATATATATATATATATATATATATATATATATATATATATATATATATACATCAGTATATATGACATTATTTCTTCCTAAAAAGCTTCCGACCAGTAAGACTAAGTAAATACTTCTAGCGTCCCCTTTCCTCATCTATTTTCGACAGATTAATTTGCTGTACTAGTTGTGTACCCTAGTTGTGTACCCTAGTTGTGTACCCTAGTACTTACTTTTAGTTCCATCCGGGGCCATCTTTAAGGGAGGGGTAACGTACTTTTAATAGTTTAGTGAATGTTCGGAGGCAACCGTGCGATTGGTTTTTAGTATTAATATATTATTAGTATGAAAAGCATTTTAGGCCATTTCCACTATTATCGAAAGTAATTTTATTAATAGCTGACGTTTTCGTTTTTAATATTTGTAGTCTTTGCATGTTTGTTTTTTCGTGATCTAATATAGTTTTATTGTCTACGGGAATTTTTCGAAGTTAAGACGTGGTTAAAACAGCAGGAATGCTTGAAACAAAAGGATTTCGTGTTGTTATATTGTTGATCGATGTCCGTTTGAAAATACCAGATGCTGTACGCTTGGAAATGGAAATAACTTAATATCAAAAAGAAACCGGTCGCTTTTTCTGATACGTTTGTGGATAGTATAATTCCATTTTCTAGGCCCACCCTCGCTCGTTCAAATAGGCAACTATTGTAGGAGAAGGAATAACTCCGGAATCACTCTGAAGCTTTTTTGGTTGACTTACATTTCTATTTGCCACTTACTGAACGCGGATTGGGGAAAGGCGACCAGGAATTGCGAAATTCTTACCCCACAATAAATTAATCATCAGAATTTTTTTTAACATAGTTCACCCCAAACAAGAGAGGCCGCTACTGTAGACGTAAGGGGCTACTGAGAATTATGGTGTAAGTTTTGGGGGTCATCCTTAATTGGGAGCTGTGCAGCGAGATGCTTGTTCACATTTCTGCATGTCGGTACAGTCGGGGAAACCTGGAACAGGGAAGAAGTTCGAGGGACCGGTAGAACGAGGAAAGAAGCTTTTGGAGTAGAAGGCTCTCCGGCATCTGGGGACCTTCACAGTGAATGGATGGGATTTAGCTGATTGTCGAGTTGGTCTAGTGAATTTACGTCGAGGGGGCACCAGAGTAGCCAGTTAATTGGAGCATAATCCATTGAAGTACTTGTAAAACAGACACAAGGATGCTACATTGCGGCGATGAGACAGGGGCTGGAGCTTGGTTGACAGTGAGGGACCTATTAAGTTGGCGACATTTTTTTGGACCTTGTTAAGGAGGGAGAGACTAGTAATTGATGCACGAGCCCAGATGTGACAACAATACTCCATGTATGGGCGGATCGTGGATCTAGGATAATGTCAGGTGTGAGAAGTTTACTAGCACGGTAAGGGGAGCCTACTTTCTTTGCAGCAGCCTTGGTAATCTTTTTAGATAGGTGTTTAAGCGTCATCAATGTGATCTTATGCAAGTTCTCGGAGAATAGAACGTGGATCTGTGGTTTACTTTCGACAGTCTCGTAACTCTTGTTTCCCTTATTTTGTCTTTTAGTCCGCACATTCTATGAACGATGTTTCTGACAAAAGGGGAACAATTGCTGTTTTCTGAGTCGGAATCTATTAAATAAATCTGATTAAATATAGGGTCTTGTTCGAAATTCCGTACAGATCTACGAGTTCGATATAAAGATTCCCGAGTTCGAACAGACGCACCTGAAGAAGGTCGGGTGGTCCATCGACCGAAACATTGTGAGAATAACAACCAAGATGAAAATAGTAGTCCGAATAATCCAAATAATATAAATTATCAATCCTCATCTAAACAATTGGGGACCAAAAAATACTGGAAGAAGCTGACGAATCTTCAGCTTCAGATAGATACATAATCTCCATTATATTATGATATATGCGCGTTTTTTTTTGTGCGTACGCGCCTGCACGCGAGCGTGTGTGTGTCGTCTACGGATTCCCATTATAAACAAGCACATACACCATTTTTCACCGGGCTGCATGAATGGCCCCTAGTTCATCCCCGACCGACGAACTCCCCAACCCCTCACATCAAATAAAGACCAAATTCTCTTGCGTTCACAACCCAAATATTTCGTCTTTTAACACAAGCCACTCGACAAATTCTGCGACACCCGAAGATTAGATATCAGATACGGATGACGACACCGAGGCGAGCGAGAGTATTTATCGACATGTTTACTTGTTTGCCTTCTTTTCTTCTTCTTTTTAACGTCTAGCTTATCCCATGCGGCAAGGTGATAACTACGAAACAAACTTCAGGTAGGTCAAAGAGAGATTTTGATATACGCAGCTTGTCAAATGGTCAGAAATACGCACACATTATCTACTTTAAGGTATTCACCAAAATTAAACAAATGTAAAGTAAGTAAATGTTACTAGAAAAATGTGACCCGTTGGGTCATACAATAGGCTCGGGGTAAATTGTTTGAATTAAGAAAGTAAACGACTAATCCCCAAAATTAGTCTTTCTCTACTTAATATATATACAGGGTGGGCAAAAATAAGGGTCCTATTTTTAAAAATTCATAACTTTTTTATTTATTGATTTAAAAAAATTTTTTTTTTAGAATAAGTAAAGGACCCCTTCCGAAGCAAGCATGAGCCGTATTAGCCCTAAGGAACGTACCCTCATTTAGAAAACATTATTTTTGCTTAAAAAACTCAAAACAGTGTAAAAAACAATACTTTAGTTTTTGTAAGTTTTAAGAAGTGTTTTTCGGCTAAAATTTGTTTTGTTTATTTCAAAAAATCTCGAAAGGGTCAGTCTACACACACATAAAGTTTGGTGAGTTTAACTTTTATTTTGTGGAAGATATTCAAATTCAAGTTATTCAAATTTAAAGATAGGACCCTTATTTTGGCCCACCCTGTATATATATATATATATATATATATATATATATATATATATATATATATATATAAGCTTAATTGCCATAAATATATTTTCATAGCTTACTACCTAGCTCTACTTACGTATCGAGCACTGTTGAAGTAAATACTGAAAATTGTTAGCTGACACCTACTGTCTAGCGATCACTGTATACTGTGAGTGGGGGGGGGGGCTAAAAAAACAATGCGATGAGGGTTAATACTGTTAATTTTTGACACGACACGATACTTTTGAAAAACATGAACCCCCCTCCTCCATCATCATCTATGCCCAATTTTACAATTTCTAATTATACATATGGCATCCCCCTCACTGTCTGTAATAAATTATGCAATTCCCCCTCTCAAGTTATACTTAAAGATTGGATATGCTTCAAATTTCCCCCTCTCTCTAAATATGCATTAAATAGGTTGTTACCCCCTTTCTCTACAATTATATTTGAATTGTCGAGTGTGAATTTAATTCTTTCTTTCAGTTTCAAAAATGTAATCGTCTGGATCGGATGCTTGAAAAAACCACAATGTTGAAATAAATTATTGCATCGATGATTATGTAATTTCGTGTTATTATACTTTATTATATATATATATATATATATATATATATATATATATATATATATATATATATATATATGTATAGGTCAGTTGAGATAAATAAAATTAGAACCTTATTATATAAGTTCCAAGAATTCAAACACAACGACATTTATATGTCAATATCGTCTCTGCAACACTACAAAATCATCAGAAAAATTCACAAAGAGTAGAAAGTTCTTGGATTAAAATGTCTTGCAAAACCGACCTATATATATATATATATATATATATATATATATATATATATATATATATATATATATATATATAGGTCAGTTGAGATAGATAAAATTAGAACATTATTTATATCAGTTTCAAGAATTCTAACACAACGACAATTTGCCATACAATCGTTTCTAAAACAATTTGGAGAATTTTATTTTGTATTATATTTGAGATGATTCCAAAAAGTCTTTACATCAGCGCCTCCTTAGAATATAATCACATACAGAAGTCAAGAGAGAACAACCTTATCTTTTAGCATTACTTGAAAAAAAACAAACACATTTATGTGGGAAAACCAGAATTTAATATCATGCAATTTCACAATACTCAAAATATAAGATTGGCAATATTACCAAAAATAGTATTTAAAATCTCTAATATACAGAGAATTTAAAATATTTAAATCTAGAAAAAAACAAAATATAGATAAATTAAAAGTTGTAAAATCATAAATAATAAATTAAAAGTAGTAATTAAAAAATAATAATAGAAAAAGGATAGTAAGAGATAATAACAGATAATAATAATTAGATAATAATAATTAGATGATAATAATTATAATAATAATAAGATAATGATAAAAAGCTAGAAATAATTAATCATAAAAGCAATAAAGTAGAGGGTTAGGGTTAGGTTAGGAAAAAATAAATTATTTAAAGATAACAAATCTATGATAGTGAACATACAAACGAGCAACGAGAAGAATTTCAAAATTATAATCATACAAAAACATATATCATAATACAACAAATATAAGAATAATGAAAAATTAGGAAAATAATTAGAAAAACAAGGAAATATAAAAAGTTTATTAAAATAACACACAATACCATTGAAAATAATAAATAAAAATATATAACATATAAAAATTAAAAATATATTAATAATAAGAAATATGGGAAAAATATTGATAATAAGAAAAATAAGAAACAAGATAATAATTATTATTAGAAAAATAATAAGAAAATTAATTAGAAGAATATGAAAGTTATTAAATGGAATAATCAATATTATATATATTTATGCTAAAAACTATATAAAAAATATATAAAAAAATATATAGAACAGTTATTAAAAATAATAATAAATATTTTATATATTTATGCTAATAAAACCATATATATATACATGTATTATTGTTGTGGGGTACAAATCACCCCTATTGAAAAACTAATGGAAGCAACCATCTATAATAAATACCATGGTTACTTTATTGCTATGAATGTATATTTTAACCTGTCACAATTTGTGGTTGTTATCTTTGTGACCCCTAGCACGGGTCTACAACAATTATATATATATATATATATATATATATATATATATATATATATATATAAATATGATAAATATATATATATGATAAATATATATATATATATACAGGGTGGGCCAAAATAAGGGTCCTATCTTTAAATTTGAATAACTTGAATTTGAATAACTTCCACAAAATAAAAGTTAAACTCACCAAACTTTATGTGTGTGTAGACTGACCCTTCCGAGATTTTTTGAAATAAACAAAACAAATTTTAGCCGAAAAACACTTTTTTAAACTTACAAACACTAAAGTATTGTGTTTTACACTGTTTTGAGTTTTTTAAGCTAAAATAATGTTTTCTAAATGAGGGTACGTTCCTTAGGGCTAATACGGCTCATGCTTGCTTCGGAAGGGGTCCTTTACTTATTCTAAAAAAAAAAAATCAATAAATAAAAAAGTTATGAATTTTTCAAAATAGGACCCTTATTTTTGCCCACCCTGTATATATATATATATATATATATATATATATATATATATATATATATATATATATATATATATATATATAGGGTATGACTACATATCAACCAAACCATTTCATTATCACATCACTACAGTATGCATCTCTATGCATGAGTGGATGACGTGTGTGAGGTGCGCTGAAGAAAAATTCCTACCAGTAAAATACATAGCCCTGTTGTGCTCGCATACCCTTAATGACAATAAAAGTGTAAACATTTGAGAATTTCCCTGTCTTTTGTACATTTAGTGTATATGAATTTTCATCTTAACCCTATTAAGGGCATATGATTTCAGTATACTGGCATTTCTCATGGAAAACGTGTTTAACTAGACTTCAATCTTTGGTCTATACTTGTAAGGCACTCAGAGCAAGACTCGCTTCACTATCACAAATACAAAAAAAACTTCCCTCCTTTCCTTTGTGTGCCTAACATCAAAGGGAATATCTCTTAACAGAGTTTCTTTCCAAGAACTTCCTATTCGTAGAAACACGTTTCCACGAATTTGCTTACACGTTGGCTACAATATGGTCGTCTTCAAATCCCATGTCAACAAATATTTGTCATAAACCGTCCTGTCATACAATTTTGTTCATTCAATCCATCATTTTAAATCATCTCATAATATTCGTCATCATTCAACTGACAATCTATTAAACTCATGCCCCCTTATCAATACGTGGTGTCTCATTAGTAAATAAAAAAGAAAAGATTTATTTGATATTGGCAAGTATATTTTCAATTTCATCACCAGCTAGACGGACGGACACCCAAATAAAGAGACCCCACATATATAGTATGAGAAACTGCCTTAATAGTTTGTCCCCCCCCCCCATGTTGGTAACTAAAATTCAACAATTCTGGTTTGTGATGCTTTTAATTAGTGTCTTTTGATGACCATTAGGCATTTCATTCCAAGCGGCGAAGACGGCTTGTCGCAGCTCATCAACGGTATTGTCTTGTCTCCGATCGTTAGAACATCAGAATCGAGGAATTCGCTGACCATTACATAACTGTGAATTGTTCTTCTTCATACCGGTTTGTTACTCTAGCATTATGAAGTGGACCATTGTTCGGTGGAAATATCCAGTTTTCACCGCACGCCTCTCCTCCTTCTTTGAGAGATGCCCGACGAAGAAAGATTGGTATAAACTTGATCATTCATGCATCCATGGAAATCAAATTTTCCATAGTCTGAAACAGCATCGGATACCATTGCTGTGGTATGGGTTTAATTGCGTCGTACTGCAGAAACATATGGTTCAAGGCCGGAAAATAGGAAAGACCCGCTCCCACGGGGATGACCATTTTGATCAGGTACAATAATAGCCGAGAACAGACCCGTCGGCATTCCCCAGTAGATGTGCATAGGCTATCAGCAATAAACTAAACACATTCATGTAGAAGGAGGTAATGCATGTGAGTGTGGACTTACCTAACCTCATTCTGACAAAAGAAGGGTCTGTTCACCAACGAGTCCGTCTAAATGCTGGGAAAACAGTTGTTTTTTTAATGCACTTTTCATCTCATATTCAGTTTGAATTTCTTTCCATCAGAAAACATTAGTCTGTTCCATTGCTTATCACATGATTGGTGTTATTTTAAAGACATTTGTGATTTTTCATTCGAAAACATTGGACGTGAGAGTCTAAAACTAATATAAAAAATAAATGCTTTTATATTAAGTAAGAAAATAGAAATTTACTATTGTTTAATAATTAGGTCCGTATACTGTAATTTAAGTAACCATAATAATATAAGCCACCATAATAATTTAAGTCACCATAATAATTAAAGTCACCATAATAATATAAGCCACCATAATAATTCAATCAACCATAATAATTCAAGCCACCATAATAATTTAAGTCACCATAATAGTCTAAGTCACCAAAATAATTTAAGCCAACATAATACTTTAAGTCACCATAATAATTTAAGTCACCATAATACTTTAAGTCACCATAATAATTCAAGTCACCATAATAATTTAAGTCACCATAATAATTCAAGCCACCATAATAATTAAAGCCACCATAATAATTTAAGTCACCATAATAATTCAAGCCACCATAATAATTCAAGCCACCATAATAATTTAAGCAACTATAATAATTTAAGCCACCATAATAATTCAAGCCACCATAATAATTAAAGCCACCATAATAATTTAAGTCACCATAATACTTTAAGTCACCATAATAATTTAAGTCACCATAATAATTTAAGTCACCATAATAATTAAAGCCACCATAATAATTTAAGTCACCATAATAATTCAAGCCACCATAATAATTCAAGCCACCATAATAATTTAAGTCACCATAATAGTCTAAGTCACCAAAATAATTTAAGCCACCATAATACTTTCAGTCACCATAATAATTTAAGTCACCATAATAATTTAAGTCACCATAATAATTCAAGCCACCATAATAATTCAAACCACCATAATAATTTAAGTCACCATAATAATTCAAGCCACCATAATAATTCAAGCCACCATAATAATTTAAGCAACTATAATAATTTAAGCCACCATAATAATTCAAGCCACCATAATAATTAAAGCCACTATAATAATTTAAGTCACCATAATAATTCAAGCCACCATAATAATTCAAGCCACCATAATAATTTAAGCAACTATAATAGTTTAAGCCACCATAATAATTCAAGCCACCATAATATTTTAAGCCACCATAATAATTTAAGTCACCATAATAATTTAAGTCACCATAATAATTTAAGCAACTATAATAATTCAAGCCACCATAATAATTTAAGTCACCATAATAATTTAAGTCACCATAATAATTCAAGCCACCATAATAATTCAAGCCACCATAATAATTTAAGTCACCATAATAATTCAGACCACCATAATAATTCAAGCGACCATCATAATTTAAGTCACCATAATAATTCAAGCCACCATAATAATTCAAGCCACCATCATAATTTAAGTCACCATAATAATTTAAGCCACCATAATAATTCAAGCGACCATAATAATTCAAGCCACCATAATAATTGAGGTCACCATAATAATTTAAGCAACTATAATAATTTAAGCAACCATAATAATTCAAGCCACCATAATAATTCAAGCCACCATAATAATTTAAGTCACCATAATAATTCAAACCACCATAATAATTCAAGCGACTATCATAATTTAAGTCACCATAATAATTCAAGCCACCATAATAATTCAAGCCGCCATCATAATTTAAGTAACCATAATAATTTAAGCCACCATAATAATTCAAGCGACCATAATAATTCAAGCCACCATAATAATTTAAGTCACCATAATAATTTAAGCAACTATAATAATTAAAGCAACCATAATAATTCAAGACACCATAATAATTCAAGCCACCATAATAATTTAAGTCACCATAATAATTCAAGCCACTATAATAATTCAAGCGACCATCATAATTTAAGTCACCATAATAATTCAAGCCACCATAATAATTCAAGCCACCATCATAATTTAAGTCACCATAATAATTTAAGCCACCATAATAATTCAAGCGACCATAATAATTCAAGCCACCATAATAATTTAAGTCACCATAATAATTTAAGCAACTATAATAATTTAAGCAACCATAATAATTCAAGCCGCCATAATAATTCAAGCAACCATAATAATTTAAGTCACCATAATAATTCAAGCCACCATAATAATTCAAGCCACCATAATTATTTAAGCAACTATAATAATTTAAGCAACCATAATAATTAAAGTCACCATAATGATTTAAGTCACCATAATAATTTAAGCAACCATAATAATTCAAGCCACCATAATAATTTAAGTCACCATAATAATTCAAGCCACCATAATAATTCAAGCGACCATCATAATGTAAGTCACCATAATAATTCAAGCCACCATAATAATTCAAGCCACCATCATAATTTAAGTCACCATAATAATTCAAGCGACCATAATAATTCAAGCCACCATAATATTTTAAGCCACCATAATAATTTAAGTCACCATAATAGTCTAAGTAACCAAAATAATTTAAGCCACCATAATAATTTATGTCACCATAATAATGTAAGTCACCATAATAATTTATGTCACCATAATAATTCTAAGTCACCATAATAATTTATGTCACCATAATAATTCAAGCCACCATAATAATTTCAGTCACCATAATAATTTAAGCTACCCCAAATATTTTAAGCCACCATAATAATTAAAACCATAATAATTTAAGCAACTATAATAATTCAAGCGACCATAAAAATATAAGTCACCATAATAATTTAAGCCACCATAATAATTCAAGCCACCATAATAATTTAAGCCACCATAATAATTTAAGTCACCATAATAAGTTAAGCAACCATAATAATTAAAGCCAACATAATAATTCAAGCGACCATAATAATTCAAGAAACCATACTAATTTAAGCGACCATAATAGTTTAAGTCACCATAATAATTTAAGCCACCATAATAATTTAAGCCACTATAATAATTTAAGTCACCATAATAATCTAAGTAACCATAATGATTCAAGCCACCATAATAATCTAAGTAACCATAATAATTCAAGCCACCATAATAATTTAAGTCACCATAATAATTCAAGCCACTATAATAATTCAAGCGACCATCATAATTTAAGTCACCATAATAATTCAAGCCACCATAATAATTCAAGCCACCATCATAATTTAAGTCACCATAATAATTTAAGCCACCATAATAATTCAAGCCACCATAATATTTTAAGTCACCATAATAATTCAAGCCACCATAATAATTTAAGCCACCATCATAATTTAAGTCACCATAATAATTTAAGTCACCATAATAATTCAAGCCACCATAATAATTTAAGTCACCATAATAATTTAAGCAACTATAATAATTTAAGCAACCATAATAATTCAAGCCACCATAATAATTCAAGCAACCATAATAATTTAAGTCACCATAATAATTCAAGCCACCATAATAATTTAAGCAACTATAATAATTTAAGCAACCATAATAATTAAAGTCACCATAATAATTTAAGTCACCATAATAATTTAAGCAACCATAATAATTCAAGCCACCATAATAATTTAAGTCACCATAATAATTCAAGCGACCATCATAATTTAAGTCACCATAATAATTCAAGCCACCATAATAATTCAAGCCACCATCATAATTTAAGTCACCATAATAATTCAAGCGACCATAATAATTCAAGCCACCGTAATAATTTAAGTCAACATAATAATTTAAGCAACTATAATAATTTAAGCAACCATAATAATTCAAGACACCATAATAATTCAAGCCACCATAATAATTTAAGTCACCATAATAATTCAAGCCACTATAATAATTCAAGCGACCATCATAATTTAAGTCACCATAATAATTCAAGCCACCATAATAATTCAAGCCACCATCATAATTTAAGTCACCATAATAATTTAAGCCACCATAATAATTCAAGCGACTATAATAATTCAAGCCACCATAATAATTTAAGTCACCATAATAATTTAAGCAACTATAATAATTTAAGCAACCATAATAATTCAAGCCGCCATAATAATTCAAGCAACCATAATAATTTAAGTCACCATAATAATTCAAGCCACCATAATAATTCAAGCCACCATAATTATTTAAGCAACTATAATAATTTAAGCAACCATAATAATTAAAGTCACCATAATAATTTAAGTCACCATAATAATTTAAGCAACCATAATAATTCAAGCCACCATAATAATTTAAGTCACCATAATAATTCAAGCCACCATAATAATTCAAGCGACCATCATAATGTAAGTCACCATAATAATTCAAGCCACCATAATAATTCAAGCCACCATCATAATTTAAGTCACCATAATAATTCAAGCGACCATAATAATTCAAGCCACCATAATATTTTAAGCCACCATAATAATTTAAGTCACCATAATAGTCTAAGTAACCAAAATAATTTAAGCCACCATAATAATTTATGTCACCATAATAATGTAAGTCACCATAATAATTTATGTCACCATAATAATTCAAGCCACCATAATAATTTAAGTCACCATAATAATTTATGTCACCATAATAATTCAAGCCACCATAATAATTTCAGTCACCATAATAATTTAAGCTACCCGAAATATTTAAAGCCACCATAATAATTAAAACCATAATAATTTAAGCAACTATAATAATTCAAGCGACCATAAAAATATAAGTCACCATAATAATTTAAGCCACCATAATAATTCAAGCCACCATAATATTTAAGCCACCATAATAATTTAAGTCACCATAATAAGTTAAGCAACCATAATAATTAAAGCCAACATAATAATTCAAGCGACCATAATAATTCAAGAAACCATACTAATTTAAGCGACCATAATAGTTTAAGTCACCATAATAATTTAAGCCACCATAATAATTTAAGCCACTATAATAATTTAAGTCACCATAATAATCTAAGTAACCATAATGATTCAAGCCACCATAATAATCTAAGTAACCATAATAATTCAAGCCACCATAATAATTTAAGTCACCATAATAATTCAAGCCACTATAATAATTCAAGCGACCATCATAATTTAAGTCACCATAATAATTCAAGCCACCATCATAATTCAAGTCACCATAATAATTTAAGCCACCATAATAATTCAAGCCACCATAATATTTTAAGTCACCATAATAATTCAAGCCACCATAATAATTTAAGCCACCATCATAATTTAAGTCACCATAATAATTTAAGTCACCATAATAATTCAAGCCACCATAATAATTTAAGTCACCATAATAATTTAAGCAACTATAATAATTTAAGCAACCATAATAATTCAAGCCACCATAATAATTCAAGCAACCATAATAATTTAAGTCACCATAATAATTCAAGCCACCATAATAATTTAAGCAACTATAATTATTTAAGCAACCATAATAATTAAAGTCACCATAATAATTTAAGTCACCATAATAATTTAAGCAACCATAATAATTCAAGCCACCATAATAATTTAAGTCACCATAATAATTCAAGCGACCATCATAATTTAAGTCACCATAATAATTCAAGCCACCATAATAATTCAAGCCACCATCATAATTTAAGTCACCATAATAATTCAAGCGACCATAATAATTCAAGCCACCATAATATTTTAAGCCACCATAATAATTTAAGTCACCATAATAGTCTAAGTAACCAAAATAATTTAAGCCACCATAATAATTTATGTCACCATAATAATTTAAGTCACCATAATAATTTATGTCACCATAATAATTCAAGCCACCATAATAATTTAAGTCACCTTAATAATTTATGTCACCATAATAATTCAAGCCACCATAATAATTTCAGTCACCATAATAATTTAAGCTACCCGAAATATTTTAAGCCACCATAATAATTAAAACCATAATAATTTAAGCAACTATAATAATTCAAGCGAACATAAAAATATAAGCCACCATAATAATTTAAGCCACCATAATAATTCAAGCCACCATAATAATTTAAGCCACCATAATAATTTAAGTCGCCATAATAAGTTAAGCAACCATAATAATTAAAGCCAACATAATAATTCAAGCGACCATAATAATTCAAGAAACCATACTAATTTAAGCGACCATAATAGTTTAAGTCACCATAATAATTTAAGCCACCATAATAATTTAAGCCACTATAATAATTTAAGTCACCATAATAATCTAAGTAACCATAATGATTCAAGCCAACATAATAATTTAAGTCACCATAATAGTCTAAGTCACAATAATAAATTAAGCAACCATAATAATTTAAGTCACCATAATAATTTAAGTCACCGAAATATTTTGAGCTACCATAATAATTCAAGCCACCATAATAATTTAACCCACTATAATAATTTAAGTCACCATAATAATTTAAGCAACCATAATAATTTAAGTCACCATAATAATCTAAGTCACCATAATAATTTAAGTCACCATAATAATTTAAGCCACCATAATAATTCAAGCCATCATAATAATTCAAGCCACCATAATAATTCAAGCGACCATGATAATTTAAGCCACCATAATAATTTACGCCACCATAATAATTCAAGCCACCATAATAATTTAAGCCACCATAATAATTTAAGTCACCATAATAAGTAAAGCCACCATAATAATTTAAGCCAACATAATAATTCAAGCGACCATAATAATTCAAGCAACCATAATAATTTAAGCGACCATAATAGTTTAAGTCACCATAATAATTTAAGCCACCATAATAATTTAAGCCACTATAATAATTTAAGTCACCATAATAATTCAAGCCACCATGATAATTTAAGCCACCATAATAATTGAAGTCACCATAATTGTCTAAGTCACAATAATAAATTAAGCAACCATAATAATTTAAGTCACCATAATAATTCAAGCAACTATAATAATTCAAGCCACCATAATAATTTAAGTCACCATAATAATTTAAGCCACCGAAATATTTCAAGCCACTATAATAATTCAAGCCACCATAATGATTTAAGCCACTATAATAATTTAAGCCACCGAAATATTTCAAGCCACTATAATAATTCAAGCCACCATAATAATTCAAGCGACCATAATAATTTAAGCAACTATAATAATTCAAGCGACCATAATAATTTAAGCCACCATAATAATTTAAGCCACTATAATAATTCAAGCGACTATAATAATTTAAGCCACCATAATAATTTAAGTCACCATAATAATCTAAGTCACCATAATAATTTAAGTCACCATAATAATTTAAGCCACTATAATAATTCAAGCCATCATAATAATTCAAGCCACCATAATAATTCAAGCGACCATAATAATTTAAGTCATAATAATAATTTAAGCCACCATCATAATTCAAGCGACCATAATCATTTCAGTCACCATAATAATTTAAGCTACCCCAAATATTTTAAGCCACCATAATAATTAAAACCATAATAATTTAAGCAACTATAATAATTCAAGCGACCATACAAATATAAGTCACCATAATAATTTAAGCCACCATAATAATTCAAGCCACCATAATAATTTAAGCCACCATAATAATTTAAGTCACCATAATAAGTTAAGCAACCATAATAATTAAAGCCAACATAATAATTCAAGCGACCATAATAATTCAAGAAACCATACTAATTTAAGCGACCATAATAGTTTAAGTCACCATAATAATTTAAGCCACCATAATAATTTAAGCCACTATAATAATTTAAGTCACCATAATAATCTAAGTAACCATAATGATTCAAGCCACCATAATAATCTGAGTAACCATAATAATTCAAGCCACCATAATAATTTAAGTCACCATAATAATTCAAGCCACTATAATAATTCAAGCGACCATCATAATTTAAGTCACCATAATAATTCAAGCCACCATAATAATTCAAGCCACCATCATAATTTAAGTCACCATAATAATTTAAGACACCATAATAATTCAAGCCACCATAATATTTTAAGTCACCATAATAATTCAAGCCACCATAATAATTTAAGCCACCATCATAATTTAAGTCACCATAATAATTTAAGTCACCATAATAATTCAAGCCACCATAATAATTTAAGTCACCATAATAATTTAAGCAACTATAATAATTTAAGCAACCATAATAATTCAAGCCACCATAATAATTCAAGCAACCATAATAATTTAAGTCACCATAATAATTCAAGCCACCATAATAATTTAAGCAACTATAATAATTTAAGCAACCATAATAATTAAAGTCACCATAATAATTTAAGTCACCATAATAATTTAAGCAACCATAATAATTCAAGCCACCATAATAATTTAAGTCACCATAATAATTCAAGCGACCATCATAATTTAAGTCACCATAATAATTCAAGCCACCATAATAATTCAAGCCACCATCATAATTTAAGTCACCATAATAATTCAAGCGACCATAATAATTCAAGCCACCGTAATAATTTAAGTCACCATAATAATTTAAGCAACTATAATAATTTAAGCAACCATAATAATTCAAGACACCATAATAATTCAAGCCACCATAATAATTTAAGTCACCATAATAATTCAAGCCACTATAATAATTCAAGCGACCATCATAATTTAAGTCACCATAATAATTCAAGCCACCATAATAATTCAAGCCACCATCATAATTTAAGTCACCATAATAATTTAAGCCACCATAATAATTCAAGCGACTATAATAATTCAAGCCACCATAATAATTTAAGTCACCATAATAATTTAAGCAACTATAATAATTTAAGCAACCATAATAATTCAAGCCGCCATAATAATTCAAGCAACCATAATAATTTAAGTCACCATAATAATTCAAGCCACCATAATAATTCAAGCCACCATAATTATTTAAGCAACTATAATAATTTAAGCAACCATAATAATTAAAGTCACCATAATAATTTAAGTCACCATAATAATTTAAGCAACCATAATAATTCAAGCCACCATAATAATTTAAGTCACCATAATAATTCAAGCCACCATAATAATTCAAGCGACCATCATAATGTAAGTCACCATAATAATTCAAGCCACCATAATAATTCAAGCCACCATCATAATTTAAGTCACCATAATAATTCAAGCGACCATAATAATTCAAGCCACCATAATATTTTAAGCCACCATAATAATTTAAGTCACCATAATAGTCTAAGTAACCAAAATAATTTAAGCCACCATAATAATTTATGTCACCATAATAATGTAAGTCACCATAATAATTTATGTCACCATAATAATTCAAGCCACCATAATAATTTAAGTCACCATAATAATTTATGTCACCATAATAATTCAAGCCACCATAATAATTTCAGTCACCATAATAATTTAAGCTACCCGAAATATTTTAAGCCACCATAATAATTAAAACCATAATAATTTAAGCAACTATAATAATTCAAGCGACCATAAAAATATAAGTCACCATAATAATTTAAGCCACCATAATAATTCAAGCCACCATAATAATTTAAGCCACCATAATAATTTAAGTCACCATAATAAGTTAAGCAACCATAATAATTAAAGCCAACATAATAATTCAAGCGACCATAATAATTCAAGAAACCATACTAATTTAAGCGACCATAATAGTTTAAGTCACCATAATAATTTAAGCCACCATAATAATTTAAGCCACTATAATAATTTAAGTCACCATAATAATCTAAGTAAACATAATGATTCAAGCCACCATAATAATCTAAGTAACCATAATAATTCAAGCCACCATAATAATTTAAGTCACCATAATAATTAAAGCCACTATAATAATTCAAGCGACCATCATAATTTAAGTCACCATAATAATTCAAGCCACCATAATAATTCAAGCCACCATCATAATTCAAGTCACCATAATAATTTAAGCCACCATAATAATTCAAGCCACCATAATATTTTAAGTCACCATAATAATTCAAGCCACCATAATAATTTAAGCCACCATCATAATTTTAGTCACCATAATAATTTAAGTCACCATAATAATTCAAGCCACCATAATAATTTAAGTCACCATAATAATTTAAGCAACTATAATAATTTAAGCAACCATAATAATTCAAGCCACCATAATAATTCAAGCAACCATAATAATTTAAGTCACCATAATAATTCAAGCCACCATAATAATTTAAGCAACTATAATTATTTAAGCAACCATAATAATTAAAGTCACCATAATAATTTAAGTCACCATAATAATTTAAGCAACCATAATAATTTAAGTCACCATAATAGTCTAAGTAACCAAAATAATTTAAGCCACCATAATAATTTATGTCACCATAATAATGTAAGTCACCATAATAATTTATGTCACCATAATAATTCAAGCCACCATAATAATTTAAGTCACCATAATAATTTATGTCACCATAATAATTCAAGCCACCATAATAATTTCAGTCACCATAATAATTTAAGCTACCCGAAATATTTTAAGCCACCATAATAATTAAAACCATAATAATTTAAGCAACTATAATAATTCAAGCGACCATAAAAATATAAGTCACCATAATAATTTAAGCCACCATAATAATTCAAGCCACCATAATAATTTAAGCCACCATAATAATTTAAGTCACCATAATAAGTTAAGCAACCATAATAATTAAAGCCAACATAATAATTCAAGCGACCATAATAATTCAAGAAACCATACTAATTTAAGCGACCATAATAGTTTAAGTCACCATAATAATTTAAGCCACCATAATAATTTAAGCCACTATAATAATTTAAGTCACCATAATAATCTAAGTAACCATAATGATTCAAGCCACCATAATAATCTAAGTAACCATAATAATTCAAGCCACCATAATAATTTAAGTCACCATAATAATTAAAGCCACTATAATAATTCAAGCGACCATCATAATTTAAGTCACCATAATAATTCAAGCCACCATAATAATTCAAGCCACCATCATAATTCAAGTCACCATAATAATTTAAGCCACCATAATAATTCAAGCCACCATAATATTTTAAGTCACCATAATAATTCAAGCCACCATAATAATTTAAGCCACCATCATAATTTTAGTCACCATAATAATTTAAGTCACCATAATAATTCAAGCCACCATAATAATTTAAGTCACCATAATAATTTAAGCAACTATAATAATTTAAGCAACCATAATAATTCAAGCCACCATAATAATTCAAGCAACCATAATAATTTAAGTCACCATAATAATTCAAGCCACCATAATAATTTAAGCAACTATAATTATTTAAGCAACCATAATAATTAAAGTCACCATAATAATTTAAGTCACCATAATAATTTAAGCAACCATAATAATTTAAGTCACCATAATAGTCTAAGTAACCAAAATAATTTAAGCCACCATAATAATTTATGTCACCATAATAATGTAAGTCACCATAATAATTTATGTCACCATAATAATTCAAGCCACCATAATAATTTAAGTCACCATAATAATTTATGTCACCATAATAATTCAAGCCACCATAATAATTTCAGTCACCATAATAATTTAAGCTACCCGAAATATTTTAAGCCACCATAATAATTAAAACCATAATAATTTAAGCAACTATAATAATTCAAGCGACCATAAAAATATAAGTCACCATAATAATTTAAGCCACCATAATAATTCAAGCCACCATAATAATTTAAGCCACCATAATAATTTAAGTCACCATAATAAGTTAAGCAACCATAATAATTAAAGCCAACATAATAATTCAAGCGACCATAATAATTCAAGAAACCATACTAATTTAAGCGACCATAATAGTTTAAGTCACCATAATAATTTAAGCCACCATAATAATTTAAGCCACTATAATAATTTAAGTCACCATAATAATCTAAGTAACCATAATGATTCAAGCCACCATAATAATCTAAGTAACCATAATAATTCAAGCCACCATAATAATTTAAGTCACCATAATAATTAAAGCCACTATAATAATTCAAGCGACCATCATAATTTAAGTCACCATAATAATTCAAGCCACCATAATAATTCAAGCCACCATCATAATTCAAGTCACCATAATAATTTAAGCCACCATAATAATTCAAGCCACCATAATATTTTAAGTCACCATAATAATTCAAGCCACCATAATAATTTAAGCCACCATCATAATTTTAGTCACCATAATAATTTAAGTCACCATAATAATTCAAGCCACCATAATAATTTAAGTCACCATAATAATTTAAGCAACTATAATAATTTAAGCAACCATAATAATTCAAGCCACCATAATAATTCAAGCAACCATAATAATTTAAGTCACCATAATAATTCAAGCCACCATAATAATTTAAGCAACTATAATTATTTAAGCAACCATAATAATTAAAGTCACCATAATAATTTAAGTCACCATAATAATTTAAGCAACCATAATAATTCAAGCCACCATAATAATTTAAGTCACCATAATAATTCAAGCGACCATCATAATTTAAGTCACCATAATAATTCAAGCCACCATAATAATTCAAGCCACCATCATAATTTAAGTCACCATAATAATTCAAGCGACCATAATAATTCAAGCCATCATAATATTTTAAGCCACCATAATAATTTAAGTCACCATAATAGTCTAAGTAACCAAAATAATTTAAGCCACCATAATAATTTATGTCACCATAATAATTTAAGTCACCATAATAATTTATGTCACCATAATAATTCAAGCCACCATAATAATTTAAGTCACCTTAATAATTTATGTCACCATAATAATTCAAGCCACCATAATAATTTCAGTCACCATAATAATTTAAGCTACCCGAAATATTTTAAGCCACCATAATAATTAAAACCATAATAATTTAAGCAACTATAATAATTTAAGTCACCATAATAATCTAAGTAACCATAATGATTCAAGCCACCATAATAATTTAAGTCACCATAATAGTCTAAGTCACAATAATAAATTAAGCAACCATAATAATTTAAGTCACCATAATAATTTAATTCACCGAAATATTTTGAGCTACCATAATAATTCAAGCCACCATAATAATTTAAGCCACTATAATAATTTAAGTCACCATAATAATTTAAGCAACCATAATAATTTAAGTCACCATAATAATCTAAGTCACCATAATAATTTAAGTCACCATAATAATTTAAGCCACCATAATAATTCAAGCCATCATAATAATTCAAGCCACCATAATAATTCAAGCGACCATGATAATTTAAGCCACCAAATTAATTTACGCCACCATAATAATTCAAGCCACCATAATAATTTAAGCCACCATAATAATTTAAGTCACCATAATAAGTAAAGCCACCATAATAATTTAAGCCAACATAATAATTCAAGCGACCATAATAATTCAAGCAACCATAATAATTTAAGCGACCATAATAGTTTAAGTCACCATAATAATTTAAGCCACCATAATAATTTAAGCCACTATAATAATTTAAGTCACCATAATAATTCAAGCCACCATGATAATTTAAGCCACCATAATAATTGAAGTCACCATAATAGTCTAAGTCACAATAATAAATTAAGGAACCATAATAATTTAAGTCACCATAATAATTCAAGCAACTATAATAATTCAAGCCACCATAATAATTTAAGTCACCATAATAATTTAAGCCACCGAAATATTTCAAGCCACTATAATAATTCAAGCCACCATAATGATTTAAGCCACTATAATAATTTAAGCCACCGAAATATTTCAAGCCACTATAATAATTCAAGCCACCATAATAATTCAAGCGACCATAATAATTTAAGCAACTATAATAATTCAAGCGACCATAATAATTTAAGCCACCATAATAATTTAAGCCACTATAATAATTCAAGCGACTATAATAATTTAAGCCACCATAATAATTTAAGTCACCATAATAATCTAAGTCACCATAATAATTTAAGTCACCATAATAATTTAAGCCACTATAATAATTCAAGCCATCATAATAATTCAAGCCACCATAATAATTCAAGCGACCATAATAATTTAAGTCATAATAATAATTTAAGCCACCATCATAATTCAAGCGACCATAATAATTTATGCCACCATAATAATTCATACGACCATAATAATTCAAGCTACCATAATAATTCAAACCACTATAATACTTAAAGCCACCATAATAATTTAAGTCACCATAATAATTAAAGTCATTATATAAAATTAAAGTCACCATAATAATTCAAGCAACTATAATAATTTAAGTAACCATAATAATTTAAGCCACTATAATAATTTAAGCCACTATAATAATTTAAGTAATTATAATAATTCAAGTCACCATAATAATTCAAGTCACCATAATAATTTAAGCCACCATAATTATTGAAGCCACCATAATAATTCAAGCGACCATAGTAATTGAAGCGACAATAATAATTTAAGCGACCATAATAATTTAAGTCACCATAATAATTCAAGCGACCATAATAATTTAAGTCACCATAATAATTAAAGCCACACTAATAATTTAAGTCACCATAATAATTTAAGACACCATTACAATTAAGGCACCATAATAATTTAAGTCACCATAATAATTTAAGTCATCATAATAATTGAAGCCACCATAATAATTTAAGTCACCATAATACTTTTAAGCCCCATAATAATTTAAGCCACCATAATAATTTGTGCCACAATATTATGTAATCCACCATAATAATTTAAGCCACAATATTATGTAATCCACTATAATAATTTAAGCCACCATAATAATGTAACACACCATAATAATTCAAGCGACCATAATAATTCAAGCGACCATAATAATTCAAGCCACCATAATAATTCAAGCCACGATAATAATTTAAGCCACTATAATAATTCAAGCAACCATAATAATTCAAGCAACCATAATAATTCAAGCCACCATAATAATTCAAGTCACCATAATAATTTAAGCCACCATAATAATTTAAGCCACTATAATAATTCAAGCGACCATAATAATTTAAGTCACCATAATAATTTAAGCCACAATATTATGTAATCCACCATAATAATTTAAGCCACCATAATAATGTAACACACCATAATAATTCAAGCCACCATAATAATTCAAGCCACGATAATAATTTAAGCCACTATAATAATTCAAGCAACCATAATAATTCAAGCAACCATAATAATTCAAGCCACCATAATAATTCAAGCGACTATAATAATTTAAGCCACCATAATAATTTAAGCCACTATAATAATTCAAGCGACCATAATAATTTAAGCCACCGTAATAATTCAAGCAACCATAATAGTTCAAGCGACCATAATAATTTTAGTCACGATAATAATCTAAGTCACCATAATAATTTAAGTCACCAAAATAATGTAAGTCACCATAATAATTTAAGTCACCATAATAATTTAACCCACCATAATAATTCAAGCCACCATAATAATTAAAGCCACCACAATAATTTAAGCCACTATAATAATTCAAGCGACCATAATAATTTAAGCCACCATAATAATTTAAGGCACTATAATAATTCAAGCCACCATAATAATTCAAGCCACTATAATAATTCAAGCCACCGAAATAATTTAAGCGACCATCATAATGTAAGCGACCATATTAATTTAAGCGACTATAATAATTTAAGCGACCATATTAATTTAAGCGACCATAATAATTCCAGCCACCATAATAATTTAAGTCACCATAATAATCTAAGTCACGATAATAATTTAAGTCACCATAATAATTTAAGTCGCCATAATAATTCAAGCCACCATAATAATTCAAGCGACCATAATAATTTAAGTCATAATAATAATTTAAGCCACCATAATAATTCAAACCACCGTAATAATTCAAGCGGCCATAATAATTCAAACGACCATAATAATTCAAGCGAGCATAAAAATTCAAGCCACGATAATAATTCAAGCGACTACAATAATTCAAGCCACCATAATAATTCCAGCGACCATTATAATTCAAGCGGCTATAATAATTTTAGTCACTATAATAATTTAAGCCACCATAATAATTCAAGCCACCATAATAATTCAACCGACCATAATAATTCAAGCCACCATAATAATTTAAGTCACGATAATAATTTTAGTCACGATAATAATTCAAGCCACCATAATAATTCAAGCCACCATAATAATTCAAGCCACAATAATAATTCAAGCGACCATAATAATTTAAGTCACCATAATAATTTAAGCCACCATAATAATTCAAGTCACCATAATAATTTAAGCCACCATAATTATTGAAGCCACCATAATAATTCAAGCGACCATAGTAATTCAAGCGACAATAATAATTTAAGCGACCATAATAATTTAAGTCACCATAATAATTCAAGCGACCATAATAATTTAAGTCACTATAATAATTCAAGCCACCATAATAATTTAAGTCACCATAATAATTCAAGCGACCATAATAATTCAAGCGACCATAATAATTTAAGCCACCATAATAATTCAAGCCACCATAGAAATTCAAGCCACCATAATAATTCAAGCGACCATAATAATTTAAGCAACAATAATAATTCAAGCCACCATAATAATTTAAACCACCATAATAATTTAAGCCACCATAATAATTTAAGCCACTATAATACGCCGGCCAAGATATGAGTGAAAGAAAACGCTGTTCCCTTTTGCGTTTAAAATAACTCATACAGAATTTACTAGTATGTTTTAGGTCAATATCCGTGACCTTCAAGCCGCGTTTCCGATGGGATGCTGCAGTATGTTGTGATAGCTGGTCTGATTATATTTGCTTTTCATCTGGTATTGCTTTTTGTTGTTGTGAAATATTCAGAACTCCAAAAAGGCCGGCATATTCTGTCTGGCTCTGGAAATTTTCCGATTCAGTCGTTTAACGCTAATTTGTGAAACTGACATTGAACTTTGCCTTATGTCGAGGTTGGCTGGAACCATATTTTTTATATTGGAGTCGACAAGAGGGAACGCTTGGGGCAAGGAACTAGCGGTGTAATCATTACAACAAAGGTAATTAATGAATACAATTTGCCCTATTAAAGTTTAGCTAAGTAGTTGACAGAATTCGTCTTAGATTTACTTGAATGTTCTTTTCTTTAAACTTATTTTCATATGTGTATGTATCCACGAATATGTGGCCGGTGGTTAGGGTTGTTGGGGAAGGCATGAACCCATATTTCCCTCAAACGAATTTAATACTTTCTCTGAAAGATTACCTACATGATTAAGAACAGAAATGCCGCCTAGGGGTCGGTTGTTTTGTTGTGGTCCGTTGCGTGTAGATTAACAGCTAATACTGAAGTGCTTGCTTAAAACCTAACTAGAGATGCATTTTGGGGTCAGGGAGTTTTCGCGCTCCTTCCAAATAAAGCGCCTGGTATTCGTAAATAGTCACTCATCTACGACTGACCAGGTTAAATGTCGCTTAACTTCGGTGATCTAATGAGAACCAGTATATCTACGTGATTAGTTCATAATACCTTGAAGTCCTAGTTAAAATAGCAAGTTGTGTAAAACGTATTATTCAGAACGAATCGTTTTTTTTTGTTGGTTTTTTTTTAACAAAGTTCACCCCAAACAAGGCAGGACGCCACTGTAGACGTAAGGGGCTACTGAAAAAAAAGAGGAGAGAAGGTTGGGGGGTCAACCTAAATTGGAATCTGCGCAGCGATATGTCTGTTTACATTAGTTTTAAACTTCTGCATGTCTGTACTGTCGGGGAAACAGGGGGCAGGGAGGGAGTTCCAGAGGTCAGCAGCACGCGGAAAGAAGCTATTTGAGTAGAAGGTTCTCCGACATCTGGGAACCTCTACAGTGAATGAATGAGATTTAGTTGATTGTCGAGTTAGTCTAGTGAATTGACGTCGAGGGGGCACCAGAGTAGCCAGTTCATCAGAGCATAATCCATTGAAGTATTTGTAAAACAAGCACGAGGATGCTACATTGCGGCGATGTGACAGAGGCTGAAGCTTGGTTGACAGTGAGGGACCTATTAGGTTGTCGATTCTTTGTTGGACCTTGTCAAGGAGGGAGAGACTAGTAGATGATGCACCAGCCCAGATGTGACAACAATGCTCCATGCATGGGCGGATGGTGGCTTTGTAGAGATACAGGATAATGTCAGATGTGAGGAGTATACTAGCACGGTAGAGGGAGCCCACCTTATTTGCAGCAGCCTTGGCAATGTCTTCAATGTATTTGTTCCAATTCATGTTACCTGTGAAGGTTAGGCCGAGGAGTTTGAATGTTGAACTCTCAGGTAGGGTGTTATTAGCCATGACAATCGGTGGTTGGAGAGGTTCCTTGTAGTTATTAAAGGAAAGGAGCTTTGTTTTAGCAGCATTAAAAGTTACCAACCATTTATGACCCCAATTCACTACAGCCTGGAGGTCATTTTCTAAAGATTCAGTCAATGCTCGGATATGATCGCGTCGGTTTTGCCAACATGGCGAGAGTAAAGGGTGGTGTCGTCAGCAAATAAACCAATTTCAGACACTATGTCATCAGGGAGATCATTTATATAGATCAGGAACAACAAAGGTCCAAGGATAGATCCCTGGGGTACACCAGCATTTATGTCATGTTGCTTAGATGAATAGTTATCGAGCACAACCTGGATTTTTCTTTTGTCTGGGAAGGATCTAATCACATTAAGTAATTGCCCAGTAATACCGTATGAGCGTATTTTCAGGAGAATCCCTTTATGCCATACCTTGTAAAAGGCCTTGGATATATCAAGCGCTACTGCCCTAGCTTCACCTGCCTTGTCAAGCGTATGATACATGCGCTCAGAGATGACCGTTAGGATGTCCGCAGTAGCTCGTGCTTGTCTAAATCCATACTGGCGGTCAGATAGAAGTTTAGCATTATCTAAGTGCCGTACTATCGCTAGATTGATTAAGGATTCAAAGATTTTAGCAAAGATCGGCAGCAGACTGATTGGGCGATAGTTGTGAGGATCGGTTCTATTCCCAGAACTCTTGTAGACTGGTACCACAGAGGCAATTATCCAGCTATCGGGAAAGCAAGATTCAGCTAGGCAGTTATTGTAGAGTTTGGAGAGGACAGGGGCCAGTTCAGCAGAGCATTTATTTATTACTATTACAGGTATAAGATCAGGCCCACAAGCTTTGGAGGTGTCAAGGCCTTTTATGATGTCTCTGACCTGGGATAGGGTGATGACCAGGTTATCAAGTGTGGCTTCGGTCCGCAAAGGGAATTCAGGGAGGGGGTGTTTATATGAGTCTAAAGTAAAGTTAGAAGCGAAGCGCTGGGCAGGTAGTTCAGCCTTATCAGTGGCCGTGCAAACGACATCATTGTGGTTTGATAGTGGGGGAATCGTTGATTGACCATTATTCACTACACTGTTGTAGATTTTCAAGAAATCACGAGTACCTAGTTTCTGTGACTGGATACGTTTTTGTTAACTCATTATACCTTCTCTTCGCTTCACCTATCACGGTCTTGCATTTATTTCTTGACTCTATAAATTTATGTCTGACTTATGGCGGCCAAATTTACGGAATTCTTGTTGCCTTTCAGAAATAGCAGCTGCACATTCCGAGGTGAACCATTGAAGAGAGCGGGGCTTGCTAAAGAATTTTCGCATGGGGACATAGGCTTCAATGCGTGCTTTGACCCATTCAGTTAATTCGTTTGCACACTGGTCGACAGGGAGTGAGAAGGTTTCCCTCCATGGGGCGTCAATGATGTGATCTCTGATTGACACGAAATCAGCCTGCTTGTAGTATCTTGTTGTTTTGAGCAACGGTTCATCAGCTTTTGGGCGACTTTTTAGGATATCGATTTTCGATAGTAATACTAGTGGTGAATACCAACGTGCACATCAGTTTAAGATGGAGAAGTAAATAGTATTATAAGATCTAGAAGTACTTTAACAGTACTTCTAGATCTTATAATACTATCTAGATTTAGCTCAGTTGAAATTGTTACCTAACTACTATTACAATTTTTGTTAGAAATGATAAACGTTAAATGATATCGTGAAATGATAAACGTGAAATAATAAACGTGAAATGATAAACGTGAAATGATTAACATGAAATGATAAACATGAAATGATAAAAGTGAAATGATAAACGTGAAATGATAAACGTGAAATGATAAACGTGAAATGATAAACGTGAAATGATTAACATGAAATGATAAACATGAAATGATAAAAGTGAAATAATAAACGTGAAATGATAAACGTGAAATGATAAACGTGAAATAATAAACGTGAAATGATCAACGTGAAATGATAAACGTGAAATAATAAACGTGAAATGATAAACGTGAAATAATAAACGTGAAATGATCAACGTGAAATGATAAACGTGAAATAATAAACGTGAAATGATAAACGTGAAATAATAAACGTGAAATGATCAACGTGAAATGATAAACGTGAAATAATAAACGTGAAATGATAAACGTGAAATGATAAACGTGAAAAGATAAATATTTTTTTAATATTGAACATTAAAATTAATCATTTCTTTGGAAAACAATTCTTACACGAATCAATTTTAACTGTAATTATTTGCTTTTAAGCTGTTTAACACACACACACACACACACACACACACACACACACACATATATATATATATATATATTAAAAATAATTTAATATTATTATAACCCCTTTCCAAGTTAAATTGACAGTTGAGCACTGTCGGAAAAAATTAAAACATAAATATTCACTTATAAAGCTTCAGTGCATGCAATGCTCTGACTCTGTCGTTGAGTACTATCGAATGTTTGAGTGTCTATGCTCGCCGCTTTAAGTGTAAACGTCACTTAATTTCCCTGTTATTACGTGACAATTTATCGTGGCCTAGTGGGACTAGGTGAACGCCTACAGATTCAAGGTGTATCTGTGAACAGGGTTCGAGCCCCAAAACTGTCCGAGATTGTTATTTTCCTGGACTGATGAGTCATGAGCTCGAAACGACGTAGGTAAAATAATTTAATATCATATATATATATATATATATAATATATATATATAAATATATATATTTATACAGCCTTCGTTAAGGACCACGGAGCTCTCTTGTTTTGCAATCTTTCTCGTTAATCTCTAGACGCGGTTAGCAATTTTGCGGTTCTCGGGTGTGACCGTCTTCAGGAGGTTGTGTCTTATCGTTAGTATCAGCCTTTTTATAGTTTTTTTAAATTTATTCAAACATATACTTATTCATTTACACACACACGCACACACACACACACACACACACACACACATATATATATATATATATATATATATATATATATATATATACAGGGTGGGCAAAAATAAGGGTCCTATTTTTAAAAATTCATAACTTTTTTATTTATTGATTTTTTAAAAAAATTTTTTTAGAATAAGTAAAGGACCCCTTCCGAAGCAAGCATGAGCCGTATTAGCCCTAAGGAACGTACCCTCATTTAGAAAACATTATTTTTGCTTAAAAAACTCAAAACAGTGTAAAAAACAATACTTTAGTTTTTGTAAGTTTTAAGAAGTGTTTTTCGGCTAAAATTTGTTTTGTTTATTTCAAAAAATCTCGGAAGGGTCAGTCTACACACACATAAAGTTTGGTGAGTTTAACTTTTATTTTGTGGAAGTTATTCAAATTCAAGTTATTCAAATTTAAAGATATGACCCTTATTTTGGCCCACCCTGTATATATATATATATATATATATATATATATATATATATATATATATATATATATATATATATATATATATATATATATTAATTGCTATTTTATTAATCAGAGATTCGAAGATTTTAAGTCTGTGTGTACAATTATTTTAATGGATGATTTTGGTGTTAGTTATTAATATTTTTTTAGTTCTGCTGATTGCACAGTTTTTTTGTGTATCGTTTAGGTGGTACGTAATACGTCGGAAGAGGGTTGTAGTAGTGTGACCAATATAGGTGCTGTATTTGTCTGTTGTGGTCTTAGGAAAACATTTCTCGAATGGGTATTGGAACGAATACAGTACGTTTGTTTGATTTAGCGGGGTAGTGGTGTTATTGTTTTTTATTATTAAGTTAGAGGTTTACATTTTGTGTAGTATCCGTATTCAATAATTAAAAAAGACTATAAAAAGGCTGACAGCACCAAGACCAACGACAAGACACAGCCTCATGATGACGATCGAGAGATCGAAAGCGTTCGATAGATGGCCGATGAAACAACACTCAGAGCCACAATATTTAAATTAACACCTGAAAACAGAAAACTCGCTCGACGCGTCGAAAAATTAACAAAAACATTACAAAGAGAGAAAGTTCCATAGTCTTCAATGAGGCCTGCTTTAATAATAATAATATATATATATATATATATATAAAATAATCCAGGTAAAACATCCACAGGGTAGTAATCCAAAGAATTTCAACCGGGGTTATAAAAAAGTGCTCAATATCAAATAGAGCTTTTACATATGATTATTTTTATTTACACAGACATGTACAAAATCTGCGACACTGGCATGTCGATGTTATCGATCAACAGCTCTTATAAACTGAGATCTCATCAGGAAGAGTTAGAATCCGATCTTAACCTTAGATCATATTTAGAAGATCGGATTCTAACTCTGCCTGATGAGATCTCAGTTTATAATAGCTGTTGATCGATAACATCGACATGCTAGTGTCGCAGATTTTGTACATGTCTGTGTAAATAAAAATAATCTTATATATATATATATATATATATATATATGATTGTCTCCGTTCAGTTTTGAAAGACAATGGATACCACACATAAAGATACATACGTGTGTAATTGTGAGGCCAGGTTGCGTAATCCCAACATTCTTCTCCTGAGTCGGCATTGTCTACATTTGCTGGATGCCCACAACGCTATATAAAAAGTAATTGTTTTACTACTACTACTACTACTACTAATAATAATAATGCTTTTGCTGTTGCCTTTACTAGTAATGTTTAATACCATCTGTACCTCAGTTTTAGATTATAAAGCAACTAACATATTACTACTATTAGTACTCCTGTTAAATACCCAGTTAAGTAACTCAGTAAAAATGCTAAACGTACTACTATAATAAATTCTGTTTAAAATTTCTTGGCTTTTGGCTCGGAGCAAAGTGTAGTATCTGTTCTTCAATTTTACTGTCCTCGGTCAGTGATGGAGAAATCTTTATAGACTAAGACCATTTAAAATGTTTACCCAATCAAGGATCCCCTTTCTGGGCAGCTGGATTTCCTCTACATTAAAACCCCACTTTGTGGTTAACACTGCCCTCGTGGGAGGAGGGGGAGTAAATCGGGCTACACATACTTTTGTAAAATAGTCAAGTCTAGTAATGTTACTATTACTATTGGTACTAACACTGCCATTAACTATACTTCTAGATTAAGAGCGACCTGAAATGTTAGCCTTTTACCAGACTATGCTAAGATAAAAAAGTTGAATCAACTAATGACTGGAATTTTTCTGAGTTTTAACAAATCATTTAAGGTTGGAATTCGTAAAAAAAAACTGTTTCCGACATGAAATAATTATTAGCACAATGCCATTTTTAGAGGAAGCCTTGTGGTTGTGTCTAACACTCTGTGCATGTCCATTATCGGCCCCACCCGTACCATCCTCTTCCTTCTTCTCCCATGTTCCTTCAATTAAGAAGAACACGAAGGGAAAATGAATTGTGAATGGGAACTGGAGAACAAATAAGTTGTCTGCTCTTTCTCGCTAATTCATTTGGCTCCATTATATGTTTTTGCGTCGACAGAAGTAATCCGTCATTAGATTAATGCTGACGTCTCGGAATGAAATTGAAAAAATGGGCCCCTCTCTCTTTCTTTCTCTATCTCTTTACACCCCCCCACCACACACACACACACACGCATATGTATGTGTACGTTTATGGTTGTGTATACGTTCGTTTATACATGTGTGTGTATATGTATGCAATAGTTTGCATAGGTATCCGAACACAACTGTATACATATTTGTTGACTGTTACGTATATATATATATATATATATATATATATATATATATATATATATATATATATATATATATATATATATAATGGTAATAATCCAGGTAAAAATATCCACAGGGTGGTAATCCAGAGAGTTTTAACCGGGTTTATAAAAAAGTGCTCAATATCAAAATAGAGCGTTATATATGATAATTTTATTTACACAGACATGTACAAAATCTGCGACACTGGCATGTCGATGTTATCGATCAACAGTTACTATAAACTGAGATCTCATCAGGCAGAGTTAGAATCCGATCTTAACCTCAGATCATATTTGGAGAGAATATTTAGACAAAGGCTTGTGAGAGGGTCTCTCCAAATATGATCTGAGGTTAAGATCAGATTCTAACTCTTCCTGATGAGATCTCAGTTTATAGTAACTGTTGATCGATAACATCGACATGCCAGTGTCGCAGATTTTGTACATGTCTGTGTAAATAAAATTATCATATATATATATATATATATATATATATATATATATATATATATATATATATATATATATATATATATATATATATATATATAATTATTAATGACAATATATGTATTAGCATATACTACCAGTTCCCGGTAGGGGCGCCTCAGGCGATTAGCAATAAACTAACCTCTTCTCAAATGGTGAGAAGGCAAAGCCTGGGAGGGTGGACTTCCTAGAACTGCACAGGACAAACCCACAGACCGGCGGAATGAAGGCCCGTAGGCCAAGACGGTACCGGAACAGATACTACACTATATATATATATTTATGAGAGAGAGATTTAAGCGAGATAAAATAAGGAAAGGAAGATTAAATAGTGCTAGCTTGAAAGAATAAAACCAGACATGGCTAAACGATAAATGTCCCCAAATGACTAAAACGTGAAAAGTAATTCATCATCTCGCCATTTAATTCATAAAAAAACGATCCAATAAAAATACTTTTCGGTTCGTTATGATAAATGATATTTTGAAGACGGTGTCAATTTCCCCGGTTGCCAATTGACGCCCAATGTGAAACACTTGCTATCAATTTGAGGGAGGTTTCTCAGTTCAATCCGCTTATCGCTTCACAGATATTATTGTTGCGTTGGTGTTTGGATGTCGGTGCATATTACAGTAAAACGTTTAACATCTACACTAATCAAGTTCTGCATGAGTTCATCCGTATCGACGCTGACTGGAGACTGACGCATATTCACTGACGCTGTGCACTTCCGCTTCCGGTTGGCACACCATCTTCTCTTTGCAGTTATTGTGAACTTTTCTATCTAATAGTAGCACTGGCGGGAAAATTGGCAATTCCACGATGGCTTTCTTTATTGAAATAAATTAGTCTGAAAGAGGCAAATCCTATGAAATGTAAAAAAAATATTCCTTTATGCATGAAATTATATTTAACTATGAAGAAATGTTCAATGTGATAAAAACATTGAGTGTGTAGAGATGTGTTTTATTGTGTTTTTAGACATTTTTCTTATTCTACAAATTTTGAATAACACTTCTAATGTAACATTTTTAAAAATAAATTAACTTTGCCGTCGGCTTTTTGTTTACAAAGAAAATTTTTTTAATACAACTTCTGCTTCGATTTTGGATGACTTACCACCCATTGTTTTAGCGCATGCGGGTTGACAGCGCAACGCGCGCGTTCACTAACTAAAGGAGGGACAAGAACATTCTCTCTTACTCTCTCTCTCTCTCTTTCTCTCTCTCTCTCTCTCTCTCTCTCTCTCTCTATATATATATATATATATATATATATATATATATATATATATAATAAAAACACAAAAGAAAACAGATCAAATACAGGTAAAACTTATAAGTAAAACGAGATATTTTACCGGTTTCATTCGGATCCTGCTGTCACGGCATTTTATTCTCATATATATATATATATATATATATATATATATATATATATATATATATATATATATATATTAAGAAAGCCATCATCCCTAGTATCTCTAAAAGAATATCAAAACTATCATCTAACGAGTCACTATTCAATATGAATTAAAATAATATTATAATGAAGCATTAGCTAGATCTGGATATACTGGGAAAATAAAGTATATAAAAGTAAGCTCGGTGAAGCACAATGAGAAGTCTAAGACACCTCACATAATATACAACATGGCTATCGGAAATTCCAGACAAATCGAAAGAAGAATAAATACTTATAATACACGGGATAATACTACACTTAACACTAGGGAATCAACAAACCCACCATCCGTAGAAAATATCACTAAGAAGAAAAACAGACGTAGAAATTCACTCTCGTTCAATCCTCCTTATGGCTTAAACATTCTCACTAACATACCTAAACAGTTCTACCAAATTATCGAAAAAGTGTTTCCTGGGATAATAGACTAGACAAAGTTATACATTAAAATACAGTAAAGCTATCCTTTGCAGCATCGATAAACTTAACATTAACTGTAGTAAGTTAAAATTTAAAAAAACATCAAAAAGAATAGTAACTAGTACAGTCCAGAACCAGAATAACAGCTCCCAATGTAACTGTAGAAATGTCAATGAGTGCCCTTTAGATGGGAGTTGTTTAACTTCAGATATAGTGTATAAGTGTAACGTCATCGAGGTAAAACAGAATTAGAACATACATTGGGTCGACAGCATGTAGTTTCAAGGACAGATTTAGAAACCATATACACTCTTTCAAAGAACCTAATACACATTCAAAGCAGGTCCCTACGACTTTAGCTAAACATGTAAGAGAACTAAACAGTAAAAATATAAAATACAGCCTAAAATGGTCTATACTAGGTAGAGCAGGGAAATATAGACCTAACAAATTTAAGAGATGTAACTTCTGTATTCTGGAATCCTACAATATAGTTATGTCTTAAGAAAATTTATTAAATAAAAGACAGGAAGTGATTCCGAACTGTCTACATAGAACCGCATATATCCTATCCCGTTACAGACCCATATAAAATACCCGTGGCAGTAACCCTTTCATCAACATGAACATAGAAGTATCTAAGGTATAGAAATTATTATAAGACTGTCTTGGCAATAGAAACCATAAACCTAATAGTAGATGACGGAGTACTAATACCCCAATATAAAACATTTAAATATAGAACACATCACTCATAACTAAAATGACCGAAGCGACTGGGATTGAGCCTGGCCTATGGTGGGGTGGTGGGAGAGTCAGACCATGAGGGCATCAGCAGAAATTTTTTTTCATTTTAGTTTTCATCTGTACTAATTAGTGAAGAAATGGTAGCTAGTAAATAAGATTTTTTTTTGGAAGGAGTAATAACCAATAATGCAATAATCATTTAAAGTATAATGCCGAATAAATGCCAAATATATGATCAATATAAAATTAAAAAATAAATAAAATAAATTAATAAATAAATTAAATAAAAATGAAATAAATGTATATATGTATGCGTGTGTATATATATGTATGTGTGTGCATATGTATATATATATATATATATATATATATATATATATATATATATATGTGTGTGTGTGTATGTATGTGTATATATGTGTGGAGGGTTCGGATGCAAAGCGCGATGAATCCAATTCGTTTAAATTGAGACCTCAAACAATAAAAACACGATTATATTAAATCTACACTTCGAATGAAAGCTGATTTTAATTGAAATCAAAAAGAAACTACTTGGTATCATATCATGTAACACATAGTTTTGGGGTGTCGTCGAGTGTTGAAATACAACCCTTTTTGTAGGGACAGTTTCGTGATTTTGAAAATGGCGTTTATCGCGTTTTGCGTTTGAACTCTTCATAAATGTATATAAATAAACATATTAATAAATAATAGAATTTACACAACCTAATATACAATTAAAGTGGGACCTGATATTGACATTGATGCGTGTCAGTATTCACCTCATAATACGAGTTAAATATAAAACGTAATCACAATTAACTTTAAGTATAAATGTCCTTAAAAGTACTTTTTAATCCTCATAATACTTTATAATGAGGTAATTAACATCATTTAATAAAACAAAAATATTTAATAGCTCCTTTCGGTATTTTGATTCATGTCTAGGTAACTATAAACTATTTCGTTGTAAGGGACAAATTCCCCCTCCTCTTTAATTTCGCATTAAATAGAAACTTACTACTTAAGTGAAGAATTCTGGGTAATTAATCTTATCTTAGTATTGATTAAAACGATTTATAAATAAATATCAAACATCTTCCATCAAAACACCGAAGTATAACAATCTTAATAGTTGCTTGAATGGATGGCTTAGTCTATGAAACTAGCTCTAAACTGTTGAACTTAAAAGAGACCAGCTCCGTTGTAAGCTTCGTATCCAAATGACCTAAATAGACATCTGAAGGCTAATTGATGTAACTTTAGAAAGTAAAAAAATTACCCTCAAGTGAATTAGAATTTTTATAATGCTGAATAAAAATGTATAAATGTCCACACAACTTTTAGAATGTACTAGCTCTGAACGAAAAATTCAAAATGGCGTATTAGTGGGTTCCCTCACGTGTGAGTTTGCTCTTTTCTTTGTTTTTTGTTTGGTTTCACCCAAAAATGAACCACTGTATAGTGTAGTTTTTTTTCAAGAACTTTTTTTTTGTGTGAATTTTTCTGATGATTTTGTAATGTTGCAGAGACGATATTGACATAAAAATGTTGTTTGGCACAAGACAAATGAAACGGACCGTAAAAAATATATCTCAGAAATGTTATGTTTTTTGGAAATGTGAAAAAATAAAAATAATAAAATAAAACCATAGTTATTGGAATATAATATGAACCTGACTCATATATATATATATATATATATATATATATATATATATATATATATATATATATATATATATATGTATATATATATATATATATATGTATATATATATATATATATATATATATATATGTATATATATATATATATATATATATATATATATATACTAAAACTGTGGATCTTGCTTGTCATCTTGCTCCCAAGCACTGAATTAAGTCACATTGTTACGTCATAATTTTGTGACATCATTATTTTGGGGGACAACCATGCACAGTTGAAGATCTTTTATCTAGACAGGTCACGGGTCGTCTATCAGATAAAAACTGAAACCGTTGAATTGCTTTTTATATTGTTTATTCCCGTGCACACTGGATGACATCATTCACCAAAAAAGAAGTCGGAATAAACGTGCACACTTAATGACGTCACTTAATGATGACGCTTCTATTAAAAGAGATGGGAGATAACGTGCACGGTTGATGATTTCATAGAAGGTGAATGCTGTCATCCAATTTTCGGATTTCATCATTCTTAGAGATTTTGAACCAAAATCTTTGACACGTCAATTTACTTTATCGTTAACAAGACGAATGCTATAAGTAGGAGGAAAACTGTCAGCAGGAAGAGAGTTCCATACACCTGCAGTCTTCGGAAATAAGCTACAGGAAGCAATGAATAGATTAGACTATTCTGCAGAACACGTGCAATAATAGTATTTACAGAAAAAAACTGAGACTAGCAACATTACGTCAACTGGCATCATCTTTGACTTCTGGTCCCCAATAGAGGCTAATGAGTTTCAATAATTATTATTATTTTTAAATCAGAAGGAATCGCAGTGTCGATAATTTAACACGTGTCATCAACGATGCCGTCTCTGCTCAATTGTCCAATCGACCGATATATTAAAATTCCACTGAGGCAAAAACAAGAAAGTTATGAAAATTGTAAACTATGCAAGTTATCTATGGGCCACCCTGTCATCTATACAAGTCATCTATGGGCCACAAAACTAGAAAGCAAAACGCCCCTTTAATTGGGCGTGAACTACTTCCGTTTTGTTAACAAAACGATATGCTGCCATGCCATCTTCATAAAGAATAGCTTCCAGAAAATTCCGATGGGAGTTCTTGTTGTACAGTACAAAATAGAGAACAAAATGGCTGTCAGTTCATAGGGAGGTGACGGTGGTTAAGTGGATAACAACACGGACTGAAGACCTGGGTGTTCCAAGTTCAAATCCAGTCGGTTCCATAGTACTACTTTCACTTAGGGATGTTGGCACTTTCTCGTGGTCCTTCCCGTAAGTACTCAATGTCTTTCCAGAAAGATTTCCAACTATAAAAACATCAGGGAAGCTAATGCCAACACCAGAATCATCTGATTCACACGAAAGAAGAAAAAATATTGTTTATACATCCACCAGGGTTAAACAGTCAAAAACTAATTATGAATTGAAGAAACAAAATAAACAAAACAAAGCAAACAACGATTAAAAAACAAAAAAAATATCCGTAATAATAATATTTTAATTAATTTTTATTTACCAACCTATGTCAGTTGAAACGTCAGTGGTCCTAAGTCCCGATACGTCATGATTCATACGAAACAGTGGACGGGTGATAGCCACTTGTGAGAACGAAGCCCGAGAGACCGCTAGTATTTAGTTTTTTCGGAAATTTATTTTTATTTTGGGCATGGAAGATGGGGAGGTCAGCATATTGCCACTATAAGAATGTATGTCAAGGTTGTCTGTTTGGTGGCGTGATGTTTCTCGCCTTTCTTTCCTTTCAGCATCATCATCGATGTAATAAAGTCTAGAGGTGACGTCATACCGGTGTTTCACCGGTGCTAATTGGCGCCCTTTTTGATTAGTTCCAGCTTGAAAGCCCGAGAGAGAGGTTCCGTTTTCAGCTGTTACCGTCTGTTTTTCAGAATAGACGTAAAATGTTTGGATGATTCCTCCTCATTCTTGGAGCAAGAACGATTTATTATGAAATTCAGGGTATCTGAGCGACCTTGATTTTAAGGAATATAATTTCAAGACTTGGAGCCCTTTGAAAGGAACATCTTATGACGAAAAGGTGTTTGATATTTTGGAGATATTCATTTATGAAGTAATTTTGGGGATTGAGCCTTGGAATGAAAATGCGAAGGATTAACGAACGAAATTTTTGGAGATATTCATTTATGAAGTAATTTCGAGGATTGATCCCCTTGGAATGGAAAAGTTGAAAGAGAGACAAAGAGGGACCTTTGAAACGGACATTTCTATAAGAAAGAAAAAAAAAACTGTTCCAAACTTTGCCAGAGAAGATTCTGCAAACAACTGTTACGGTCCTGTATTTTTGAGTATTATTTTTATTGTTTTGTACCCTTTGAGACCCCTTTATTACATTGATAAGAAGACTTCTTTAGTCATTAATTAATTAATTAATTAATTAATTAATTAAGCGAAACAACAACAACAAAAGACTACAAAGAAAAAGTGATTTTACTGTCATAACTCCCCAGTGACAAATGACGTCATAAAGAGAGATAACGTAATTACATTTTATTGTCTTAATTTCATGAATAGACTACTACTAACTCTAGGCTCTATAATAAAGGGCAATGTGGATTTCTTTGTATATAAATGTACTCATCCCCCATCACGATAGTAAGAAAACGTGCTGGATGAAACCATTTAAGTGCCAAGGGGATAGAAGAGAGAAAACAAATAGCAAGACCCTTGCAATCTGAACTAGAAATCTGTCATTTGATTGGCCCTACCATTTCTTCTTCTCTACACTCTCTCTCTCACAGATGTGATGTTGCTAGTCTCAGTCTTTTCTATAAACCTATTATGGCATGTGTTCTTCGAATTATGTGATCTATACCCCGCTTATTTTGTTCCAGTTCGTTTGACTCGTTGTTTTGATACCTCATTGTAATACAGCTTCCTATTCCAGTAGCTTCTTTCCAAGAACCGCAGGCTTGTGGAACTCTCTTCCTGCTGACTGTTTTCCATTCACCTATAATCTTGCTCTTTTCAAGACTAAGGTCAATAAGCATCTCCTGTTTTTGCGATAATCATCTTTCGTTGTTGTTAGCTATTTACATCAAGTGGCTTCATGCCTTGTCTGGAGCAAGTTCCATAATAAAAACCTTCGGTCTATTTGCATAATTAGACGTTTTCTTTCTTTCTTTTCTTTTCAAATTTCTATACCGATTGATACGTTTTTTCTTTCGTTTTCTTTCTTTAAACTTTCCAGTTTGAGACGTTTTCCGTCTTTCTTATTTCTTTTAAATTAACTCGATTTTAAACGAAAATCGAACTCGGGAATCTGTACGGAATTTCGTACGGAACCCTTTATTTAATCCACGGGGCTAGATTATTCTCGTTCCGTCAGCCAGTGCCGTGTAGAACTCTTAATATCACCCGTACTAAGGATTTAACCTTCAACCTCCAGAAGACTGTCACTTTGTACTGGTTATTACTTAGCACGTTTATCCGTTGTGCTGCGGGTCATTGCGCACGCATCTTAAGAAGGTCGGAGGTTACATCGGCCGGAACGTTGTGAGGATAACATCTAAATACTATTTTTATCAACCCTCATTTAACAAAATTCCGAAAGATAATATTTATGTTTATAATTTGTACATATTAAATAACCACCTTTTTTGTTATGTTTGAATCGTTACTCGCCCGTATCCACATGAAAAGACAACTCGTTGATCAACCCACTTTTCAAAGTCATAATCTGTAATATAATATGCGTTGTGTCTGATATATATATATATATATATATATATATATATATATATATATATATATATATATATATATATATATATATATAGTTGAATGCCTGTACGTTTCGCCACCTCTAAAAGTGTTAAAATTATCATTGTTTATAAGCTGTTCAGAACTGGCCTATCGGTTAGCGACGTTGGATTGGGGTTGAAAAATACTTGTAATCCAGGGTTTCGAATCGTGTGACCGGTGGTGAATAGTCGTACTTCTATGGTGATGAGTCTTGATTGAAAAAAGACGAAACGTATACGTCCATAGATAAATAAACAAAAAACAAATATATATATATATATATATATATATATATATATAGCAATATAATTTAAAATAAATAACATTAAATTATTTTTACTTACATACGCTTCGTAAGCAAGCGCTGTAACTATTAGGCCACGAGACATTGTCACATTCAAGAAGGGAATTTAAGTTCTTTAATTTAAGGGTGGCATATCTAGAAAGACTGACTAAAGATTCTACGAACGTTGCCAGAATATGCCTTATAGCTACGTGTCAGTCTATTTTTAACTTCCCCGAACATGGCTCGACTTTAATCTTATTAAAGGGGTTTATAACAATATTAATTTTAAATAAATAATATTAAATTATTTTTACCTACATACGCTAGCGTTTCAAGCTTTCGCTCTCATCAGTGCAAGGATGATAATCTCGGACCGTCGCACAGTTCGAACTCCTGTCACAGAATCAACCTAAACTCCATAAGTAAGCAAGAATATATATAGTCTCGGAAGTTTCTCAACCATTAAAACTAAAAAAAAAAAATAATAATAATAATAAAAACCCTTTACTCCCAAGTCGTTCAGTGGAAAATCACTCATGTAAGTCAATTTAGTTTTTACAGTTATTATATTAGTTTGCTTCTAACATTATTTAAGCTATCATCAGTTGTTTACCATGAAAAACTGTTTCGGGAATTAAAAACAAGACAGTATTTAATTTCATGGCTTCCCAGCAGAGTTGATCAGACCCCACTTCCCTTAAAAGGCAAAAACATAAACGTTCCGTATACTAAATCTAAGTTTTGTTCCGTATAAATGTTTCTCTAACTTATATTAGTTATTAAATAAATAAATAAATAATAAATAAATAAATAAATTAAATATATATATATATATAAATAGATAAAATAATAAAATTTCCTCCTTACCTGTATTGTTCGTTTGTCTAATAAAATTGATCCGTTACTTACAAAAATGTTGCTGCATTTTAAAGTGTTTAGACGAATCCATTACACTACTTTTTATGTGATTAATGTATTTTTAGTTTTATATTAAAAATATAAAAAATATCAACATATCAAAATATTTAAAAAAAAATTTTTTAATTATATATATATATACATATATATACTTTTAGTCCTTCTTTTATAAATACTAAGATTCCTTGCCCACTCACAGCGTATATAAGCTTAACTGCAGATTTTTTCTCTTTATTCTTCTTTTTTAACTCACAGGCGTTCATAAGCTAACCGTCTATTCTTTATCTCTGTCTTCTTTTTTAACTCACAGCGTTTCCAATTGGCGTTCATAAGCTAACCGTCTATTCTTTATCTCTTTCTTCTTTTTTAACTCACAGCGTTTCCAATTGGCGTTCATAAGCTAACCGTCTATTCTTTATCTCTGTCTTCTTTTTTAACTCACAGCGTTTCCAATTGGCGTTCATAAGCTAACCGTCTATTCTTTATCTCTTTCTTCTTCTTCTTTTTTAACTCACAGCGTTTCCAATCGGCGTTATAAGCTAACTGTCGATTTTTTCTCTTTCTTCTTCTTTTTTAACTTCTTTAACATTTCTTTCTTTCTTTATCCCTTTCTACTTTTTATATAATTAGTATATGTGTTATATATACGTTTATACATATTCTACATTATTTTTATTTAGATAACTTTGGATTTGCTTTATCAATTTATTTTGATCAATTTGATATGACTTAAAAGCATCAGGATGGCGAGTAATTGCCTTATTTAATTGTCTAAATATTTTATTTTGATCGCCACCTTGTTTAATCATTCTTATTATTAGGTCAGAAATTGGGGGCATAAAATCTACCAATTTTAAGATAACACGAGCAATTCTCAGAAATTCGGACAAAATATATATACAGGGCAGGTACTATTTCATGTGGCATCCGCACGATACGAAAAGGAAATGAATTTCTTTTATCAAACAGTTTATATATATATATATATATATATATATATATATATATATATATATATATATATATATATCAATAACCCGTCCTATAAAGTTAAGGGCAGCTAATAATCCAATCTTCTGAATTAAGTACCAAAGCAACAACCACTACAGTCACAAAAAAATAATTACATAAAAATACGTTAAATATTTAGGTTATAAAAATCGTACATATTTCTAGTCAAGGCGTCGTAGTACAGTCGTAAAATGCTAGAATATAGACATCAATATCGAAAGTTCGATCCTTGTCTAAGTTAGCTGACGGCTGTGAGCCAGAAATGCATGTCCAGGGATTACTTTTATGTGCGTATAAAATTCATAAAAAATATGTATTAACGAAAAATACGTCTTATAAAGGTAAGGGCGACTAATAATGCAATTTTCTGCATTCATATTCGTTAGTCATCTCAAATAAATCTGCTAAAAAGTTACGATCGTAAACGTATGCGATCTTGAAATGAATACTATGATATCAAGCCTGAATTAAAAAAACACTCTAAAAGGGGGAATTAATGCGCGACTTTATTCCCTCTATATATCTGCATGTGCGACGCAAGCATATTGGCCAGTGACAACCATCAGAAAGGACTTGTTTGAGCTCTCAGGTTCACAAGTAGTCGATTTTCGATGGTAGAATCGCGATTGGTTAACCAATTTTGCGACCTTGCTAACGAGCACCATCCATGGGCCGCCATGGTACGGTATGTGGTTCAAACCAAGGAGGACGCCAGCTCAAGCCGATCAGAGTGATCGCCGTTGCAACATGCGCACCAAAATTATGTGAAGCAACGCATAAGTAAAAAGGGCTCAATCCACTCACCTGTTTACTAGGTCGCTTCCTGCCTCTTCATGGGGGGAGGGGGGCAATGTATGATATCAGGACTGTTAAATGTGAGGCGACATCCAGCAGCCAATGAAAGAATTCGGAATTAGTTACACAAGTAATTCGTTTCTTCGGTATTTTTTTAAATGGAAATCGCTCTAGACAAGGCATGAAGACACTTGATGTAAGGAGCTAACAAGAACGAAATATGATTATTGCAAAGACAGGAGATGACTATTAGCCGTAGTCTTGAAAAGACCAAGGCTATATATAGGAGGAAAACAGTCAGCAGGAAGTAAGTTCCACAAGCCTGCAGTCCTTGCAATGAAGCTATTGGAATAGGAAGCTGTATTATAATGAGATATCAAAACAGCGAATTGATGAAAACCACTAGACCAATAAGTCAAACGAGCTGGAACAAAAGAAGCAGGGAATAGATAACATAATTCTGAAGAACATATGCCATAATAGTATTTATAGAAAAGACTGAGACTAGCAACATCACGTCTGTGAGAGAGAGAGATACAGAGATGAATAAAAGGTGGAGCCAATCAAATTACAGATACGATACTGCACCTTATCAAGAACCCTCAAATGAGACAGAGGTTCACCAGACCAAATATGACAACAGTATTTCATTAAAAGTTAAAACACCGCATAATACGGGAACCAAACTCATCCTTTTCTTTTTAGAGGAGGTAATGCTTGTGATGTTGGTACATTTTGTCTGCGAATTGATGCTACAATTTGATTTTAGCTAAAATGGTGTTTCCAGATATAAATTATTACTATCGAGATTGAGAGAATTGGTGTACAGCAACCAAAGCAACAAAAATACAATCAAATGTTAGTCCAACTGGTTGCAATTACAATTCATTTCAAACAATGGTGACGACGTAACCACGTGCGTTGCTGTCATGTAATGGTGGAATGGGGGGGGGGTCGAATATTCGTCTGCAATTTAATTCCGTTTCGTATTCAACGCTGAACTCTTAGACATTTTAGTATATATTATTATTTTTAAATATATCTATCCTGACGGCGCTACTTGTGTACGAGTTTTGTTTTTTTAATTATAAATGAGGCGCCTCGAAGACGAGGCAATAATTGAAACAGTCATGGTTTAAGGATTAGTAAATGCAACGCTTATTGTATTATATATGAAGTGGAAGGGTGTTGGGGGTCACGATACCCAGTTTATGTGCACCCAATCTGGATCACACCAGTCCAATAAGCTGATAAAGTGGCTACCAATTTCCAGGAATAAATTGCAAATCTTTTTCATTGAAATCTTCGAGATACGGAACTCATGTGTTATATCCATAAGAGATCAAGTGCCAAATATATGGGAAAGGGGAAATGGGGGGACGTACAGGTACAAGCCGTATACAAAACAAAAGAAGGACATTGTTGCTCAATCCTTCCGAGATTCGGTTCCGCCAATTTTAGTTATCAAAGTAAAATATATCATTCTGTAACATGTCGCTTTTGATGTGGGGTATGGTTCTCGATCAATTGAGTTATTATAATTACTTGATATTAAAAAATTTATATTTAAATATATATAAAAAACTCTAAATATAAATAAAAAATACACATATATAGATATATATATTTTTAAATTGATTAATTTATAAGGTAATGTTTGTATATATAGATGGATATTAAGTTACAAGTTAATTTTTGCGTGCACAAAAAGAAAGACATGGATACGTGTGTCTGGCTATAAGCCGTCATCAGCATGGCTCATCTGGGTAGGGATCGAACCCTCGATGTAAATATTTGTAGCCTATCTTGTTACCAGAATGACTTGCCATATTTTGTGCTCAACTTTTTAATCGCCTATAATGTCACGCTGTATATCGTTAAGGTATTAACACTAACTTATTGCGAAGATTAGCTCCTATGAAATGATGACCCGAATTTTAAACTATGCAAATTGTAAAACAAAAAAAGAACGGCAAACACATGAGAACAACATTTCTGAAGTTTTTCAAAACAGAAAAAGTACGAAACTCAGCCCCCTATTCAACTACAGCTCAAAAGGACCACAACGGTCAAAAAATACGAACAGTCGCAAACAAGAAACAAAAAAAACTTTCTCTTGACTCATTCAACTTTAAATTAAGTAGGAATTAACAAAAGCTTTTTCAGTGTTAACCACAGTTGCTGAAGAGAAAAACTCAGAAACACTATATTTGATTTCATAAAGAAAAAAATTGTTTTTAAGAAACAAATGAGTCAACTGTACTTAATCTAGTTCCTTTGATGTAGATGTTGGGCTCTAGATATTAGGGTCCTGAGGGAGTAGTGAGCATTACCATAGTTTACCTCAGATGTATAGTGAGTGCAAAGGTGGTTCAAGAGAAGAGATCGATTATCATCTGCATATACTCCTCAGTGTGGCCAATGAACATCGTCACATAAGCATAGAAGAGCTCCCGTACGTGGGGTTTGAACGTATTTGACTTTGCATTAAATTGGGCTAGGTTGAAGACCCTACCTGTGGTTCGGAAACGTAAGAACACCTCAACGCTACCTGGTAAGAGGAGTGGGGGAGGTCCCCCTCCTCGACACCTACACAGAAAACAGAGAAAATGTAATTTCACCCATGGCCGTAAATCCTCTTAACTTACGTCCACCGAAACCAACTACCTGTCCTGTGCACAAGCCACAACTTGGAGCCGAAAATGACATTATTTCCAACCAAGTCAGACATGGCTGCGCCTGTCTCCACAATCGTTGTGTTCGTTATCAAAAGGAATAACTTATTCGCTTTTCTGACATCAAATCTTATTTTCCCGGCCAACATCTGTTTTATGCGTTGTGTCGTTACTTTGATACAACAGTGATAATCGATGTGTCCCACCTAGACTGGCCGGCGCTGTCGTCAGCTATTATCGATTTTTCATTTAATGAAAATATCCATGTCTTTCTCTGGTCGTCGATTTCTGTAGGTTCACTTCTAATGCATACGAGCGGTGAATTTTGGTCTTCATCTTCCATTGTCACACAGAGGCAGAAGAGGGATTCAAAATTATTAGACGTTAATTCTGGGGAAATCACAGTGTAGTATCTGTTCTTATTCGAAACTCAGACCGATAACGTCCTTGATTTTGGATTATGTCGGTCTGATTAGAATTCTAGAAAGAAGGAGGTCAACTCTCAAAAGCTTAACCTACTGCCACTACCAGCAACTGCGCACCACATATGTCCACTGTTAACCAATGTCGCCACTACCCGCTACTTCCCTCTATTGCCCTATAGTATCCGCCACTGCCTGTAAATATTGCCAATGCCCACCGCTACGCGCCACTATCTGCCACTCTCCGCCAATACCAGCAACTGCCCGCCACTGCCCGCCACTGCCCGCACAACACACCCCTCTTCGTTAGAATCCCCCACTACCCGCCCCTGCTAGCTGTTACTAAAGCTACTGCCCGCCACCACCCGCCACTATACACCACTGCCGGCTATTGCTTGCTATTACAAGACACTGCCTTAAAATAGTGCCACTGTACTCCACTGTCTGCCAATACCGGCCATGCCGGCCACAACCTACAACTACCAAACAATATCTGCTAATGCTGTCCACCGCAAGGCTCTGCCGCCCACTGCCGGGCACTGTGCGTGACTACACGCAATTACAGGCCACTGGCCGTCTCTGTCCACCAGAAGCCGTCAGCATCCACAAGTACCGGCCAATAGCTGCCAGTACACGCCACTGCCAGCCATTACACGCCGATACCTACCACTACCCGTCAGTATCCGCCAGTATATCCCAGTATCCGCCACTGTACCGGCCACTGTCCGCCAGTACATGCCACTGCTCGCCACTGTCCCCGAGTACTTTCCAGTAGACCCCAGTAATCGCCAATGCCTGCTAATGCCCGGCAATACCCATCATAGTCCAGTACTATCACCATTATCAGCCACTACCTGCCTCTTTTAACAATGACTGCCAGTAACCGCCTGTACACGTCACTACCCGCCACTACCGACCACCTCTCGCCACTGCCGCATCTAGCGATCAGTGTCAGCCAGACACTGTCAGCCACTGCCAGCCACTGCTAGCCACTACCTTTTACTATGCGCCACTACCAGCCACTGCCCGCCACTATCCACAGCTGCCCGTCATTGTCAGCCACTACCCACCACTACCCGCCACTTCCCGCCAGTACCCGCCACTACCTACCATAACTAGCCACTGTTTGCCACTGCTTGCCATTGCTAGCCACTACATTTAACTATGCGTCATTGTCCGCAACTATTCCCCATGCCTGCCAGGACCCACTAGTATACGCAGTCGCGTGTAGTGGCGTGTAGTGGCGTGTAGTGGCATATCCCACGCCAGTATCAGCCAGTACACACCACTACCCACCACTGTCTGCCAGTACACGCCAGTACATGCTGTTACCCGCTTCTGTCAACCATTACACGCCACTACCCCGCACTACCCATCACTGATCACCAGTATCTGCCACTACAAGCCACTATTAGCCACTACACGCCACTATCCACCACTACCCGCCACTACCCGCCACTACCCGCTACTACCCGCTACTACCCACTACTACCCGCCATAACCTGTTTATATTGCCACTGTCAGTGTCTGCTAATACTAGCCACTGCCAGCCACTACCTGTCACTGCCCGCCATAGTCCGTCACTACAGGCCACTACCTGCCACTGCCCACCACTTTACGCCTGTATCCGCCACCACCCGCCACTGCCAACAACTATTCCAGCTACTGCCACTAGGCGCAACTACCCGCTATTGTCCCATGCCTGAAATTACCCGCCACTATGTGCCACTACACGCCACTACACGCCACTACCGGTGACTTTGCGCCAGTAGACGCCATTAATCAACAGTACACGCCACTACCAGCCATTGTATGCCAGTTACCTCCACAACAAACAACTGGCCGTCATTGTTTGCCACTACCCGCCAGTATCTACTACTACCCACCACTACCTGCAACTACCCGCCATTAAAAGTCACTGAAAGCACCTGACAGCCACTGCCGACCAGTATCCGTTAGTATCCACCATTGTTTCCCATGCCAACTATTTCCAGCAACTACCCATTACTACCCACCACTCTTCGTTACTATCCCTCACTGTCCGCCACTGCCCGTCGGTATTCGCCAGTATCCGCCACTGCCATCATTATCCGCCAGTACCCGCCACTACCCGCCAGTATCCGCAACTACACGCAACTACCTGTGACTACCCGCCACTGCAAGCCAGTGACAGCCACTGAAAGCTACTGCCCGTCACTACCCGTCACTACCGGCCACTTCTCGCCACTGCCCGTCACTGCCCGTCACTGCCCGCTACTGCCAGTAACAACACGCCATTGTAAGCCACTAGTTGTCATAGCGTGCAACTATTGTCACTGCCTTACACTAATAGCTACTACCGACCACTTGAAGCCACAGCCCGTCATTGCACGCCACTACACGTTAATTCCTGACGCAATCTGCCAGTACCCGCCACTGCCTGCCACTTCCCGCAACTGCTTGTAAATATTACCACTGCTTGTCACAACTTGCCACTGTCCGTTAGTACCTGCCAGTACTATCCAGTACTCGCCATTACCCGCCACAACCGACTTTGTCCACCATTACACATCACTACCAACAACTACTCATAACTGTCCGCGAGTATACGCCACTGCCAGCCACAACTTTTCACTATGCACTACCTGTACTATCCCCCATGTTTGCCAGTATCAGCCAGCACACACCATTACCGGTCGCTGTCCGCAACTGTCCACAATGCCTTCCAGTCCCCGATAGTCCCCGCCACTACACGCCACTACACGCCACTACACGCCACTACACGCTACTACCCGGCAATACCCACCAGTATCTGCTTGTATCCGCCATTATCCGCCACTATAAGCTACTACTCGCCACTATCCCCCACTACAAGCTATTACCCGCCAGTATCTGCTTGTATCCGCCACTACCTGCTACTTCCTTCCACTACCTTCAACTATCCGCCACCGCAAGCTACTGACAGCCACTGTCCACCACTACTCGTTACTATCCACTATTATCCCCCATACCTGTCCAACTAACCACCACTACCAACCACTCTTCATCACTATCCTCAGCTACCTGTCTCTGCTCGCTACTACTGGACACTTCTCGCTACTACCCGCCACTGGCCGCTACTACACACCAGTGTCCGCGTGTAACTATTGTCACTGTCCTACACTACCCGCCACTTTCGCGTGTAAATATTGCCACTGCTTGTCACTACTAGCCACTGCCGCCAATACCCGCCACTATTGCACCTATCCTGCCAGCTTCTAGTCGCCAACGTCTGCATTCCCACTACCCGCTACTACTTGCCACTGTCTGCCACTTTCCCGCTCCAACCGCCACTGCCCGCCACTGTCTGCCACTATTGCTTCTGCCCGTCTTTAGCCGCCACTGTTCGCCACTACCAGTAACTTCTACTTGGCGTTGTCCAGGATCAAAAATTGTAAGATGGCACTTACTTTTGTTTACTGATACATATAAACTCTGTTCGGACTCTACCTACCTCCTGCCTATACACATTGGATGTGTCAAAACACAAACATGCAAAAATTACAAATTATAGACGAACTGACTTATACTAATTTAATACACTTGCCTGGAGGAATTAATTAGCTTTTTCACATAATGTGTCTGTGTGATGTGTTTTTGATGTGTTTTTATGTGTTTTTGATGTGTTTTGATGTGTTTTTGATGTGTTTTTGATGCGTGTAAATGAAATATATTTTTTCAGAACTAGGATTATGAAAATATCTATGTAATTATTTTTTGAATATGAAATCAATGAGTTTAATTAACACTAAATGTATCTTCTAGTGAACGGGTCTGAATTAAATATAATTAACATTCAATTTGTTTACGTAATTAAAGACAGCTTTTCTCTTAAACTTACACATATTTCAATATGTAATTGAGTAAATGGGTGTACGCACTATTGCAAATTGCTCCCTCATAATCTGTGTATATAAACAGTTAATATAAGTAAGGCCATGTTTTGGGAAACTGGAGGTCGGTGTCAAACCAATTCAATGGCAGATGATGGGTTGAGATGTGTTGGGAAGCCAGGTTCTTAAATCATAAAAACACATTTGTTGAGACTCAGAACGGTGTGTATATTGTGCATTTCTCTCTCTCCATCTCCATCTCCCCATCTCTCTCTCCCTATCTTTATTCCTTTCCCCTCTCTATCTCTCTCGAAGCGAAAAGATAAGAGTCGGCATTTGGAATGAACACGAGAACCACGAATTCTTATCGCGCTCTGAATTCTTCAAATTTAAATTATGTTCTTTTGTGCATAAATAAATTATATTTTCATATAAAAGTAAAATGCCTTGTTATATCATTTACAGAACTTTCTATTCCAGCTGAGTTGTCTTAGCCAGTTCAGCATGCCAAGATCGTTCCAAAGATCGTTCCAAAGATTTCCAAAGACTTAGGAAATATTAGTAAAAAAGTGCAGATTGCCCAATGATAAGATCCAGGTGATCACGGACACAACAAAAATAACACGGACACAACAAATAGACAATCTAAAAACCCAACGGACACACACCAAAGAAAAGTCCACGGACACAATCTAAAGACCATACACTTTTAACCGAAACGATCACCACGGCATCAACAGAAGAACAAATCCCAGAACACACTGTAAATTCACACAAGTTAAGTTAGGGGACCATTTTCTTCTGCTCTCATTTACTCTGTGAATTTGTTGGTAAATAATCTATAAAACTTATCCGTGTATAGAGCTTTTTGTTTAACGTCTGCTTTTAAAAAAGAAATAGACAAAATGGCTAACCCTTACCCAACCCTTTTAAATAGAGTTCTCACAGGTGAATCGAAGATGCCAATATTTAGTGGCAAATCGTCTGACTTAAGGCCAGCTGCTCTGAATCAGAACGAGCGGGTCTACAACCTGACAGACCCAAATTTAGTAAACATGGCGTATGACTTTTCAGACAGTCTACCTTCGGAATGGATCGGAGAATATCTCGACGACTATCGGAATACCACCAGTAAATACCTGCTCGAGTATTCAGCGGCACAGTATGGTGAGGTTGTAAATACCGTCTACGTCACTAGGACTCTAATTAAAATAAAGCAAAATCGAGGCGAGGCACTCGAGGACTAAGCAAACAGCAAAGTATAGTACTGCAAGACCTAGGGAATATTTCTAAAAAAATCCCTACCATAAAAGATAAAATACTATTTGCATCGGATGAGTCAATTGGCTCTATAATTAATTGGTTTTCGAACTTAACAAATAAACCATTATTGAATTTCATCACAGTTGACATCGATAATTACTATCTACCCAATCGTATTGAATAAGGCATTCATTTTAGCGAAAAATAACTCTGATATAGAAATTAGGTTAATTCTAATATCCAGAAGATATACAGGGTGATTCATAAGTCACTTCACTTAGCTATTTAAAATGATTACCATATGAAGCACAAACATACTATGAACTTTTGATAATTGTTATCTTACTCTCTAATTACTGCTATTTGTTATTTTAAATTTGTTTGTTTATATATTTGTTTCTATATATATTTATTTCATAATCAATCAAATATGCTACAAAGAGTCATAAATTCCTTGCAAAAAGAATGGAGCTATGCATGCAAAACGAAGGGGAAAATTTTGAAAATCTGCTGTAATTTTTAACTCCCATAAATGAACTTGTTGAATAAACTTTGTTTTGTGTTACCGTATTTTTGAACTTTCGAATTTCAAAAATAAATAGTTAAGTAACTTATGAATCACCCTGTATATTGCATTTTAACAATGAATATTGGACTAGAAAGGACACTCGTAACAATTATGATGCTGTCATGGGTGTCTCAGATTTCGCACAGGTCACTGACCTGGTAGGCTTATATTTGATTAGAAAACTTAAATTTAAAATTTTAAATATCCAAGGAAGGCTTTATAGAGATGATGCTCTATTTTTGTCTAAAGAGAGGCCAAGAAAGTACAATAATACCATAAAAAACCTACACGAAATTTTCAAAAGGTTTGGCCTTTCTATTAGTATAGATCCAAGGTAAAAATCTCTAACTTCATTTGACTTAAACTCCTAAACATATAGCCACTATCCTTATATCATGTTATGTTCATAAACAGTCGTCAAATCATTCGCAGTCAATAATCAAATCAATAGTCCCCTCAGTTGCAAACAGAATTTCTAAACTCTAAGCTAATGAAGAGATCTTCGATCAAAACTATAACTTCTTCAAGAATGCATTACATGAATCAGGATATTCAGAAGAAAAAATTATAAACAAAATACACCTCCCAATGTTAAAAGACAAAAAATATAATAACCCATAATATGGCACTAAACGAACGAAATCCAAGAAATAAAAATCACTATTCTTGTAATAAAAAAAAAAATAACCACCCCAATACAGAGCACAAACAAGCAAATCCCCAACATACAATCCCACATACACGCATAAGACAAACGGCAAATATTTGGGTCACCACCCTATAACAGTAATGTAAAAACTAACATACCAAGGGAATTATTTAAGATAATTGATAGATCCTTTAAATACCCACACAAAAATAACAATATCTTCAACAAAAACTCCATTAAAATCTTATACTCAACGATGCCTAATTTAACCCAAACAAAAGTTTCATCAAACAATCAGAAAATTAAAAAATCCCAAACTATATCTAGCAATACAAACTCTCATACCCATAATAAATGTAATTGACAAAATAAATAACAATGCCCATTTCAAAACGATTGCACGCATAAAAATGTAATATACGCATTACAGTTACAGAACTGCTCCCTGTTTCAGGACTTAAAATCGAGACATTTTTCCCTTTAATATTTTTCAAAATTCTTCACTTTTGCAGTTTAAAGATTTTTTCACCTCTAATAATTAATTAATATTCAATTATTATTTGTTAGACATTCTGACAATAAGAGCGTTATCTTTGAAATGCCATGGGTTAAAGTTCATTTTCTATTTGTCTTCTTTGTTTGAATATATAATGAGATAATAAACTTGTAAACTATACAAATTTTATCGATTTCATTACTTCATTATCCGTATGTAAATGCTCTATCTACTAAATTGAGCTTTACCGTATCTCGATATGATCTAATATGATGTTTTATATTAGTATTATCCATTTAAGCTTCATTTCATATTCCAATAATCACGATTTGTTTTTCACATTTCCAAAAAAACATAACATTCCTGTGAGATGTATTTTTTACGGTCCGTTTCATTTGCCGTAAGCCAAACATCAGTTTTATGTCAATATCGTCTCTGCAACACTACGACATCATCAGAAAACTCCACAAAAAATCAAAAGTTCTTGGATTAAAATGTCTTGAAATATATATATATATATATATATATATATATATATATATATATATATATATATATATATATATATATATATATATATATAGTCCGGAAGTTTCTCAACCATTAAAACTATATATTAAAAAAATATGTATATATATATAAAAAAAAACTTATAGTCTCAAGTCTTCCAGTGGAAAATCACTCATGTAAGTCAATTTATTTTTTACAGTTATTATATTAGTTAGTTTCTAACACTATTTAAGGGATCATCAGTTGTTTACCATGAAAAACTGTTTCGGGAATTTAAAAACAAGACAGTATTTAATTTCATGGCTTCCCAGCAGAGTTGATCAGACCCCACTTCCCTTAAAAGACAAAAACATAAACGTTCCTTATACTAAATCTACGTTTTGTTCCATATAAATGTTTTGCTAACTTATATTAGTTATTTAAGACACACACACAAAAAAAATTTCTTTATCTGTGCTGTTCGTCTGTCTAATAAAATTTATCTGTTACTTACAAAAATGTTGCTGCATTTTAAAGTGTTTGGACGAATCCATGACACTATTATTTAAGTGATTAATGTATTATTTTTAGTTTTATATTATAAATATAAAAAACATCAACACATCAAAAAATAAAAAATAAATAAATAAATATGTATATATATATATATATATATATATATATATATATATATATACATACATATATATACCTTTAGTTCCTCCTTTTCTCCCTCGTCCTCCTTTGTTGTCCATCTCCCCGTTGTCGTCAACCTCAAATAAATATTAATCTTCCTTGTTCACTTACAGTTTTTCTAATCTGCGTTCACAACTGTCGATTTTTTTCTTTTCTCATTGTTTCAAATCTGCGTCTATAAGTTAACCGTTAATTTGTTCTCTTTTTCTTTCTTTTTCTTCTTCTTCTTTGCCAACTTCCGGTGTTTAAAATCGGCGTTCATAACTGTCGATTTTCTTCTTCTTCTTTTTCTTTTTTAACATTTCTTTCTTTCTTTCTACTGTATTTTTATTGTTTTTCTTATTATAATTAGCAGATGTGTTATATATACGTTTATACATATTATACATTATTTCTATTTATATATCCTATGATTTGTTCTATCAGTTTATTTTGATTAATTTGATAAGATTTAAAAGCATCAGGATGGCGAGTAATTGCCTTATTTAATTGTCCAAATATTTTATTTTGATCGCCACCTTGGTTAATCATTCTTATTATTAGATCAGAAATTGGGGGCATGAAATCTACTAATTTTAAGGTAACACGAGCAATTCTCAGAAATTCAGACATAATACTCCCGTAAAATATATACACAGGGCTAGTACTATTTTTATATGGCATTCGCACGATACGAAAAGGGAATGAATTTCTTTTATCAAACAGTTTATAGATAAATACTTTATCTTCAATTTTTATATCCAAATCAAGAAAAGTAGCTTGTGTTCCCTTATGTTCACAGTTTAATTTTAACTCTTTAGGATATATTAAATGTTTAGTATTTGCAAACTCTTCGCTATCATTAATGCAAACAAGGTCGTCAATATATCGCCTACATCCATGATAACTATACGCTCTAGATATATCATTTTTTATTAATGATGACATATATATATATATTCCAGTCTATGTAAATATAGATCTGCCCAAGATGGAGACGGATCCAAACCCATTGGAATACCTATTGTTTGGAGCAGTAATTTATTCCCTATTTGAAAGTAACTCTCTTTTATAAGGTGACTTATAAGCATTATCAGACCAGTTTTGGATACACTCGTCTTACCATTTTTATTTTTACACCAAAAGACTTTAGATTTTGCAAAGTCTATGTATTTACCTTTTCCTCCTGCAAAAGCTAAATCTACAGTATTACCTAATTCTTTAATAAGTTCTTTATGGGGTATTTTTGTATATAATGTACTAAAATCGTATGTCGAGATTGATTTAGCCTGTTTACGAGAATTAATACGATCTAATTTTCTTTTACTAGATCGGAATTATTTACCACCCAAAATAGGTGTATATTACTATAGAATTTACTTTTTTTATGGAAATTATTTATTTGGTTTATAATTAATTTAAAGATTTTAGACACAGCCTTACTTCAAGGTTTAGTGATGCACATTTTTGAGGCAACAATGAAACGAGCGCCAACTGGTGTTTTATGCATTTTAGGTATCCAATACATAGATGGAAGTTTTTTGTATTTTTCTTCTAATTTTAATCCTAATTTTTCACAAATAACAGTATTGTTTATAATAATGTTATCGCTTTTATTATTACTTAATTTATAAGTATCTGAAACTTCACCTATTATTCCTACTTCTAGCAATAAGCGTTGTATATAATACTTTTTACAGATAAAAGCTATATTATTTGTCGTCTTATCAATAGGAACTATTACAAACCTATTTTGAAGCATTTCAAGCTCCGTAGTTATTTGTGGATTTCTAAGGAGGGGATTCGTTCTTTTAGGGTGTTTAAATTCTTTTAAACGTTCTACTTTTTTATTTACGAATCTAAGTATATTATTTTTCCATGCGTCAAATGTAGAGTGTATATATATATATATATATATATATATATATATATATATATATATATATATATATATATATATATATATATATATAAATATATTGAAATTTTTTGAGAAACCAGTTAACAGACGCGTGAATTTATATCAATTATTTATAATTATATTAAATCCGTTTTCTTTAAATATTTTATAAATCCGAATTTTCGGTTTAACACATGCTTCTAAGATACACAAAGAAACGGAAAAAGGGCAGCAAAACGTAAATAATAATAATAATAATAATAATAATAATAATAATAATAATAATAATAATAATAATTATAATAATAATAATACGAAGAAGAAGAAGAAGAAGAAGAAGAAGAAGAGAAGAGTGTATAGCAACACCGTACGTGGGAAGCGTATATTACGTAAAGTGGAAATTATGTGAAGGAAATTTCCGCTTAAAGTTATAAAATTAATTGAACGTGTTGAAGGAAGTGACATAAGAAATAACGTATTCGTGCTAGAGTGCGTTGTAAAAGAAACTCTAAACTATACTTTATCTAATAGCTAAGAGGTATTAGGGGGTTAATACCTTTCTAAAGTGGATTAGCCGAAAATAAACATAATAGGTCAGACTTGATCTTGAACCCGGCGACTTCACTGCACCAAACAGACTTTCCAAAGTATAAGTACATAATGAAAGTAAATTCGAAAATTGGCAGAGAGAAGATTGTATAGCGACGTTAACGTTTCATTAATAGTGCATAGCCTTTGTACTTAGAGTTGCATATCAACCCTAACCATAACCATAACCCTAACCCCTACCCTAATACCTGACGCAGGTAATGTAGCGTGTGACGCGTCGAGCCTGACTGAATGTTTAGCACCTCTACTCTACAATTACGTGTTTCGCTCAACCATGTCGATATTACAATAAAAAATCAAGTAATCTCAACGTGAGTCATATGGCCCTCTTGGGGGTCCATGAGATATTTCCTGAGGCCATGAGGTCACATTTGAAATATGAAGGATGAGAGGACAAAAAAGTTAGAATAGATAAAATATAGATATGGAGCATTTTGTAAAATTATTCTAACTTAAAATAGTAAATTTATTATTCTGACTACGATTCTGATCTTAGTTGGGTTTTTTTCAAGACGTTTCGGCCGATGTAACCTCCAACCTTCTTCGGGTGCATTTTACCTACTTGGGAACATTTATGCTGAATCTGGGAACCTATTATTAAGTTGTTATTATTATTTACGATTGCCTGGAGTAAGGATTGAACCTTCAACCTTACTGAAGGCGGTGATCAGCAACACTTCTACCCGGTCATTAACTAAAATGGTAAGAGTTCGACATAAAGTCTCCCAAGTTCAAAAAGGTTGCACCTGAAAAAAGTAGAAGGTTACATCGGTGGAAACGTTGTAAAAAAAATTAAACAGAGACAGTAGTCCGAATAATCCAATAATACTAAATTATTAATCTTCAAAAAGTATCATTAATTGAAATAATTACTTTATCTAATAACCCTTTTTTTTGTATTTTTTTATTTGACATATATGTAAAATTATTATTATTAATTTAAATAATAACTTAATCTAATAACGAATTATTGCTGTATTTTTTATTTGACGTATATGTAAAATTATTATAATTAAATTAAATAATAACTTAATCAAATAACACAATTTTTAATTCTATTTTTTCGTGTGATGGAAAATTATTATTATTAATTCAAGCAAAAATTGAATATAATAATCGATTTTTTTAATTTTATTATGTCGTTTAATCTATATGTAAAATTATTATCATTAATTTAAATCACAACTTAATCTAATAACCAATTTTTAATTCTATTATTTCATTTGATCTATATTAAACATTATTATTATTAATTCTTATAATAAATTAATCTAATACCCAATTGTTTTGTATTTTTTTCGTTTGATGTATATTAAAACATTATTATTATTAATTTAAATAATAACTTAATCTAATAACCCAATTTTTAATTCTATTATTTCGTTTGATATATATGTAAAACTATTATTGTTAATTTAAATAATAACTTAATCTAACAACCCATTTGTTTTGTATTTTTTTGTTTGATGTATATGCAAAATTATTATTATTTATTTTAATAATAACTTAATCTAATAACCCACTTTTTAATTCTATTATTTTGTTTCATTAATGAGTACAATTATTATTAATATTATAATTATTATTATTATAATTTTTATGATTATTATTATTATTATTATTATTATTATTATTATTATTATTATTATCATTAATCATTTAAATAAGAACTTAATCTAATAACCGACTTTTTAATTCTATTATTTCGTTTGATCTATATGTAAAATTATTATTATTAATTTTAATAAAAACTTGATCTAATAACCAACTTTTTTATTCAATTATTTCGTTTGATCAATATGTAAAATTATTATTATAAATTGAAATTATAACTTAATCCAAAAACCCAATATTTCAATCTATTATTTCGTTTGATCTATATGCAAAATTATTACTATAAATTTAAAAAATAACTTAATCTAATAACCCAATTTTTAAGTCTATTGTTTCGTTTGATGTATATGTAAAATTATTATTATCATTAATTTAAATAATTACTTAACCTAATACATCACTTTATAATTTTATTTTTTCGCTCCCTGCCCCCTGTTTCCCCGACAGAACAGACATGCAGAAGTTAAAAACTAATGTAAACAGACATCTCGCTGCGCAGATCCCAAGTTAGGTTGACCCCTCCCTTCCTTCTCCCCATTTCTTTTCTCAGTAGCTCCTTACGTCTACAGTGGGGGCTTGCCTTGTTTGGGGTTAACTATGTTAAATAAAAAAGTAAAATTTGTATTATTATTATTTAAAAAATAACTTAATCCAATAACCAATTTTTGATTCTATTATTTCGTTTGATCTATATGTAAAATTATTACTATCATAAATTTAAACAATAACTTAATCAAATTATCGAATTTTCAATTCTATTATTTCATTTGTTCTACATGTAAAATTATGTATATTATTAGTTTAAATTATAATTAATTTAATAACACAATTCTTTATACCATAATTATAATTTCATCGATGTGTAGAGGTATTCTTATCATAAATTTAAATAATAACTTTATCTAATAACCGAATTAATTATTCTATTTTTTCGTTTCATTTGTATATAAAACTATTATTATTATAAATTCAAAAAATGACTTAATCTTACTACCCCATTGTTATTACTATATTTCGTTATATATATGAAAAATTATGATTATTAATTAAACAAATAACCTAATCTAATAACCGAATTTTTTATTCTATTATATTGTTTTTATCTATATGTAAAATTATAATTATAAATTTGAATAATAACTTAATCTCATACCCCAAATTTTTATTTTATTTTTCGGTTGATCTATATGTAAAATTATTATTATAAATTTTAATAGAACTTGATTTAATTACCCAACTTTTTTTCTATCATTTCGTGTAATCTATATGTAAAATTATTATCATAAATTAAAATAATAAATTAATCTAATAACCGTATGTTGTATACTATAGTTTCGTTTGATGTATATGTTAAATTATTATTATAAATTTAAATAATCACTTAATCTAATAACCCAATGTTTTAATCTATTATCTCGTTTGATCTATATGTAAAACAGTTATTATTATAAATTTAAATAATAACTTAATCTAATAACTTAGTTTTTAATTCTATTATTTCGTTTGATTTATATGTAACATTATTTATATTATTACTTAAAATAATAATATTACCTAATAACCCAATTTTTAATACTATTGTTTCGTTTGATCTATATGTAAAACTATTATTATCATAAATTCAAATAATAACTTGATCTAATAACCCATTTTTTAAATTCTATTGTTTCGTTTGATCTATATTTAAAATTATTATTATTATAAATTAAAATAATAACTTACTCTAATAACCCAATTTTTTATTCTATTATTTCGTTTGATCTATCTGTAAAATTATTATTATCATGAATTACAATAATAACTTAATCTTATAATCCAATTTTTTATTCTATTATTTCCTTTTACGTATATGTAAAATGAATATTAAAATGTTAATAATAATTTAATCTAATAACCATATTTAAAATTCTATTATTTCGTTTCATCCATATTGAAAATTATTTTTATAAATTTAAATAATAACTTAATCCAATAAGCCACTTGTTAATTCTATTATTCTGTTTTATCTATATGGAAAATTATTATTATCATTAATTTCAATAATAACTGAATTTAATAACTCACTTTTTAATCCTATTATTTCGTTTGATCTATATGTAAAATTATTATTATTATTAATTTAAATAATAATTTTATTTAATCACCCCCTTTTTAATTCTATTATTTGTTTTGAACTATATGTAAAATTAATATTATTATAAATTTTAATAATAACTTAATCTAATTACCCACTCTTTAATTCAATTATTTCGATTGATCCATATGTACAATTATTATTATGAATTGAAATTATAACTTTATCTAAAAACCTAATTTTTTATTCAATTATTTCATTAGATCTATATGTTAATATATTATTATTAATTTAAATAATCACTTAATTTATAATTAATTTTTTAGTAGTTTTTTTGTTTGATCTATATGTAAAATTATTTTTAATGATTTTAATAATAACTATATCTAATAACCATTTCGTTTGTATTTTTTGTTTGATGTATATGTAAAATTATTATTGTTTATTTAAATAATCACTTAATTTAATATTCAATGTTTTGGTAGTTTTTTCGTTTGACCTATATGTAAAATTATTCTCATGATTTTTATAATAACTATATCTAATAACCATTTCTTTTGTATTTTTGTAAAATTATTATTGTTAATTTAAATAATAAATTCATCCAATAACCTATTTTTTCTTTTACTTCGTTTGATGCATATGTACATTTTTTATTAATAATTTAAATAATAACCTTATCTAATAACGAATTTTTGTTTTATTTTTTTCGATAGATGTATATGTAAAATTATCATTAATTACTTAAATAATAACTTAATCGAATACCCAAATTTTTGTATTTTCTTCGTTTGATGTATATTTAAAATAATTATTATTAATTTTAAAAATAACATTATCTAATAACCAATTTAAAATACTATTATTTCGTTTGATGAATATGTAAAATTATTATTATTATTTATTTGAATAATAACTTAATTTAATAACCAATATTTTTTGTATTTTTTCGTTTGCTGTATATGTAAAATTATTGTAATTAATTTAAATAATAACTTAATCTAAACACTAATTTTTTCTGTATTTTTCGTTTGATGTATATGTAAAATTATTATCATAAATTTAAATAAAAACTTAATATAAAAACCCAATTTTTAATTATATTATTTCGTTAGATCTATATGTAAAATTATTATTATTAATTTTAATAATAACTTGATTTAATAACCAATTTGTTTTTATTATTTTGTTTGATCTATATATAAAATTATCATTAATAATTTTAATAACTTAATCTAATAACCAATTTTTTTTGTATTTTTCGTTGTAAAGTTCTATGAAAAATGACAGTATACTGAAATCATATGCCCTTAATAGGGTTAAGATGAAAATATATCTACACTAACCATTAAATGTACAAAAGCAAAGAAATTCCCAAATTTTTACACTTTTATTTTCATTAAGGGTATGCGAGCAAAACAGGGCTATGCATTTTACTGGTAGGAATTTTTCTTATAAAAAATATAAACATTGTTACTATTTTAGAACTGTTAATATAAGCATTGCCAATAAACATTTTTACTGGTATTTTATTTACCTTCATAGTATCCTTATAAATCAAAAAATGTAAAATGTAAACCTTGGTATTTTTCATTTCTCTGAAATTCTCGTTTTCTCTGAACTAGAAACAGTACCCTAGGGCTCTAATATGACAAATATGGGCAATAGAATGCAACTTTATTTCGGTTCTTACTTTGTAACCTTGCTTAAGGGTTCAACACGTAGGCTACAGCCAAAGTCTAAGTTCTTACTGGATCGAACTAGGCCCAGTCGATATTAGGTAGCTTCCATAAGAACATCAGATCGATCAAAACGTTTGTCAATAAAAGAAGATGAGTTCCAGCCGAATTCCCTTCGGAAAAGCCCAAGTATAAAGGATTAATTCTTGTTCGATTTTTGCGCTGAAGAAAAAATCCTACCAGTAAAATACATAGCCCTGTTGTGCTCACATACCCTTAATGACAATAAAAGTGTAAAAATTTGGGAATTTATTTGCTTTTGTACATTTAGTGTTTAATGTATATGAATTTTCATCTTAACCCTATTAAGGGCATATGATTTCAGTATACTGGCATTTTCATGGAATGTCACTACTTTTGTAAAGGCTATGCCTCAATACAATGCCTTTTCATAACTGATATAGTTGGTAGTTAGACTAATCAATGTTTCTTCCAATATTCACAGGTAAATATTTTTTAAAAATTATGATGAGTGTATATTTACTCATGATACAATTAAAACTAGAACACATTTTTTCACAGTTAATATATATAATTATATTAACTGTGAGTTAATCAACGTTGTTTTCTCTAAGGCTTTCTTATTCCTATGCTAAAATGTAACTTAGTTATGAGATTGAGTTATGTTTAAAAAAATGTTAGGTGTCGTTTAGAATTATGGTTTATTCTTGTAAAATCAGTACTTTTCTGAGCAAGAAACAAAAAGCGATAAATTGACAAGAAGTTGATGAATTACCTGTATAAAACTGTTCTATGTGGCGCCCTGTAGGAATGGTAAATCAAAATAGGATTCCCCCTCCCTTGAAACCGCCATATCTATGTATTAACACGCTAAGGTGTACGTACGTGTGTCACGCTCTTAAAGAAATTCAATAAATAAATAAATTAGACGGAGAGACTTGGAATCGAAACTGTAACATCTAGCTGAAAAGCGGTGACTTTACCACAGAGCTAACTAAATGAAGTTGTTAAATAGATCAAAATTAACTTAATTAAACCATCAACTCACCCCGCTCGCTACTGTCGCTTTAGCGTGGAAGGAGTAGGTGACGACGTTTATGCACTTTTTCTTCGGTTAAGCATTTGAACGACGAGAGAGAGAGAGAGATGTGAAATATTTTCATTTTACGATGCAACATCATCAAAAATAAAGGTAACTTCTATGAATTTCTGTGCTTCAAATACTTCTACATATTTGAAAAAAATCCAATATAAAACTCCTGACGGGCTGTGCCAACGCGAACGTTGGCAGACGATACCTTAAAACGTTAAAAGCATTTATTTTCTTCTTTTGATTCGAAAGACAGCCGATATTATTTTTTTTTAAACTCACATTAAGAAATGTTTGTTTTGTTTTTTTCAGTGAAACACGAAAGAAAGAGAGTGTGTGTGTGTTCGTAAGAGAGTGATAGAGAGAAAATAGAGAGAGAGAGAGAAACAAAACGTAATTGAAAAGTGAAAACGCAAGAAAAACAAATAAATAAATCGCAAAAAGTAAAAAAAAAAAATGTAACAAAAACGAAAGAGACGAAAGTAACAAGTACAGTTTCGTTTTCTTTCGGTAAGCCTGCCAGTTTTTACGGTATATCAACCCTTTTTAGTAAAGTGTCCATCGTACACGCGTTATTTGAATGCAAATTATTATTTAAAAAAATTATTTCACTCTTATCCGGGGGGGGGGGTTGCTCATAATAAAGCAAGCGTAACTTACTAACAAATAGAGGGTGCTTTGTTAAATTGGGACCCTCGCTAACGTTAACCCCGTCGTTAGGGTTAGGGTCAGTGGGGTATGCGTAAGACAGTGAAAGAGTTGATGCATTGTGTCTATGTGTGTGTTGGTGTCATTGTGTCTGTGTGTGCGTTGATGTCTGTGTGTGCGTTGGTGTCAGTGTGTCAGTGTGCCTGTGTGTGCGTGGCTCAATACAATGGTCATTTTAAAGGTTTTTTGGAATTTTCTGGGAAACTAAGGTATATGGTAAACTGAAATTTCAATGTCATCAACTAGACCCGCGAACCTCTATATCTGCCAAAAATCAGCTGAATCCATCAAATAGTTGATGAGATACATGGTGCACATACGTACGTACGTACGTACGTACGTGCACACGTATAACACAAAATCATGCCTGACCTTTCTGGATCTCTGGGTTGCTTTGACCAATGATGCTGAAATTCTACACACTTATAGAACCTATCAAAAGAAATTGTGCAAAGTTTCAACTAATTTGGTTTATTGGTCTTTAAGTTATGATTGATCAAAGAAATGAGATTTCCAGAATAGGCTATCGCGCCTCCCTTGATTATTATTATTATTAATGTGAAAAATAACTTAATCTAATAACCAATTCCTTTGTATTTTTCGTTTGAAGTATATGTAAAATTATAATAATTAATTTGAATAATAACTTAATCTAATATAAATTTTTATTCTATTATTTCGTTTGATGTATATGTAAAATTATTATTATCAATTCAAATAATAACTTAATCTGATATACAATTTTCTTTTTGTATTTTTTCGTTTGATGTACATGTAAAATTATTATTATTAATGTACATAATAACTTAACTTAATATCTAATTGTTCATTATATTATTTCGTTTGATCTATATGTAAAATTATTATCATTAATTTAAATAATAACTTAATCTAATAACCACTTTTTTGTATTTTTTCGTTTGATCTATATGTACAATTATTATTATTAATTTTAATAATAACTTGATCTAATTAACCTATTTGTGATTCTTTTAATTTTTCGTTTGATCTATACATAAAAATTATTATGATTACAAATTTAAATAATAACTTAATCTGATAAGCCAATTTTAAATTCTATTTTTTCGTTTGATCAATATGTAAAATTATTATTATTAATTATTTTAATAATAACTTAATCTAAGAACCAATATTTTGCATTTTTTTCGTTTAATCTGTATGTAAAACTATCATTATAAATTTAAATAATAACTAAATCTAATAACCAATTTATTTTAATATATTTTTCGTTTGATCTTTATGTAAAATTATTATTATTATTAATTTAAATAATAACTTTATTTAATAAACTTTTTTTAAATTCTATCATTTCGTTTGATGTATATGTAAAATTATTATTATCATGAATTTAAATAAGAACCTAATGTAATGACCCAATATTTGATTGCATTATTTCGTTTGATGAATATGTAAAATAATTATTATAAATTCACATAATAACTTACTATAATAACCCAATTTTTTATCCAATTATTTCGTTTGATATGTAAGTACAATTATTATTATTATGAATTTGAATCATTACTTAAGCTTATTAGCTTAAGTAATGATTTTATTCTATTACTTCGTTTGATCTATATTTAAAATTATTATTTTTATAAATTTGAATAATAACTTCAATTAATACATTCAATTTTTAATTCTAATATTTCGTTTGATGTATATGTACAATTATTATTATGAATTAAAAGAATAACTTATTCTAATAACGATATTTTTAGTTTTATCATTTCGTTTGATGTATATGTAAAATTATTATCATCATGAATGTAAATAAATAACTAAATCTAATAACTAAATTTTTAATTCTATAATTTCGTTTGATGTATATGTAAAATTATTATTATAAATGCAAATAATAACTAAATCTCATAACTTTATTTAAAATTCTATCATTTCTTTTGATCTTTATGCAAAATTATTATTTTTAAGCATTTAAATCATAAATTTATCTGATAACCCAAGTTTTTATTCTATTATTTCGTTTAAGGTATATGTGAAATTATTATAATACATGTATATAATAACTTAATCTAATAACCCTATTTCAAATTCTTATTTCGTTTGATCTATATATAACATTTTTATTATTATAAATTTAAATAATAACTTAATCTAATAACCTAATTGATTATTCTATTATTTCGTTTGATCTATATTTAAAATGTTTGATTATTATCAATGTAAATAATAACTTAACGTAACAACTTAATTTTTAATTATATGAGTTCGTTTGATGTATATGTAAAATTATTATTATTATAAATGGGAATAATAACTTAATCTAATTACTGATTTTAAATTCTATTGTTTCGTTTACTTTATATGTAAAATAATTATTATTATGAATTAAAATAATAACTTAATCTAATAACCCACTTTAAATTCTATTATTTCGTTTGATCTATATGTTAAATTTTTATTATTATTTATTAAAATTACAACTTGATCTAATAACCCACGTTTTTATCTATAAGTAAAATTATCATATAATTAATTTAAATAATAACTTAATCTAATAACCCTTATTTTTTATACAATTATTTCGTTGGATCTGTATGTAAAATTATTATTATTATAAATTCAAATAATAACTTAATCTAATAACCCACTTTTTTATTCTATTTTTTCGTTTGATCCAAATGTAAAATTATTATGTTTATTAATTTAAATAATAACCTAATCTAATAACTTACTTTTCAATTCTAATATTTAGTTTGATCTATATGTAAACTTGTTGATATTATTAATTTAAATAACTACTTAATCTAATAAATCACTTTTTGAGTTTTATTATTTCGTTTGATCTATATGTAGAATTATTATTATTAATAATTTAAAGAAAAACTTATTTAATAACCTACTTTTAAATTCTATTATTTCGTTTGATATATATGTAAAATTATTATTATTAGTAATTTAAATAATAACTAAATCTAAAAACCCACTTTTCAATTCTATTATTTCGTTTAGTCTATATGTAAAATAAATATTATTAATTTAAGCTATAACTTAATCTAATAACCAAATCCTTTTGTATTTTTTCGTTTTACTTATATGTGAAATAATTATTATTATTAATTTAAATAATAACTTTATCTAATAACTCATTTTTTTATTCCATTATTTCGTTGTAGCTATATGTAAACTTATTATGATGATAAATTCAAATAAAAACTTAATCGAATAACCCACTTTTTAATTCTATTATTTAGTTTGATTTATATGTAAAATTGTTATTATTATTAATTTAAATAGTAACTGAATCTAATAACCCAATTTTTGAATTCTATTATTTCGTTTGATCTATATGTAAATACATCATTATTATTAATTTAATTAATAAGTTAATCTAATAACCAATTGTTTTATTCAATGTTTTCGTTTGACCTATATGTAACATTATTATTATTATAAAATCAAATAATAACTTAATTTAATAACTCATTTTTTATTCAATTTTTTCGTTTGATCTATATGAAAAATTATTATTATTATCAATTTAAATAATAACTTAATCGTATTACCCACTTTTTCATTCTATTTTTTTATTGACCTATATGTAAAATTCTTATTATTATATATTTAAATAATAACTTAATCAAATAACTTACTTTTTAATTATATTATTTAGTTTTATCTATAAGTTTAATTGTTATTATTATTAATTTAAATAATTACTTAATGTAATAACCCACTTTTTGAGTTCCACTATTTCGTTTGATCTATATGTAAAATTGTTATTATTATTATTATTAATTGAAATAATTATTTTATCCAATAACCCACTTTTAAATTCTATTGTTTCGTTTGATCTATATGTAAGATAATTATTATAATTAATTTAAAGAATAACTAGATCATTTTACCTACTTTTTAATTCTATTTTGTCGTTTGATTTATATGTAAAAATATGATTATCATTAATTAAAATAATAATGTAATCTAATAACCCATTTTTAATATCTATTGTTTAGCTTGATCTATATGTACTTTTTTATTATGATTAAATTAAATAATAACTTTATCTAATAACCCAGTTTTTAATTCTATTTTTTCGTTTAATCCATATGTAAAATCATCATTATTATTAATTAAATGATAACTTAATCTAATGACGAATGTTGAATTCTCTTGTTTCGTCTGTATCTATATATAAAATTATTATTATTATTATTATTATTATTATTATTATGATTATTATTATTATTATTATTATTATTATTATTATTATTAATTTAAATAATAACTTTATCGTATAACCCACTTTTTAATTCTATTATTTCGTTTGATCTATATGTAAAATTATTATTAATAATAATTTTAATAATAACTTTATTCAATAACTCACTTTTTAATTCTATTTTTTCGTTTGATCTATACGTACAATTATAATAATTATTAGTTAAAATAATAACTTTATCCAATAACTAATGTTTTAATTCTATTTTTTCGTTTGATTCATATGTAAAATCATTATTATTATTAATTTTAATAATAACTTTATTCAATAACTCACTTTTTAATTCTATTTTTTCGTTTGATCTATATGTAAATTATTATTTTTAGTAATTTAAAGAATAACTTTATATAGTAACTCACTTTTTAATTATTTTTTACGTTTGTATCTATATGTAAAATTATTATTATTATTAATTTTAATCAGAACTTCATCTAATAACCCACTCATTTATTCTATTATTTCGTTTTATCTATATGTAAAATTTGTATTATTATTATTTAAATAATGACTTAATCTAATAACCAATTTTTTATTCGATTATTTCCTTTGATGTATATGTAAAAGGTCTGTTTTTACTTTTGTATATTTAAAAAAATGTTAAAATATTTTCCTTAAATTAAGATATGTTTCCGTATTCTTTCAATTTTTACTTTTGTAATTAATTCTATGTAATTGTCACATTTAATTGTAATTAACCCGTTTTTTTGCTAATAAACGTTAATTGGATAAACATTCATTGGCACGACGACTAATAAAATATTAAATGCCCTAAAGTCGTGATTAGAATTCCAGTAAATTTCTCATGATGAGCACTTAGGTGGACGGGTTTGACCTAGGGGATGAAAAGTAAGATACTACTACTACTACTACTACTACTACTACTACTACTACTACTACTACTACTACTACTACTACTATTACTACTACTACTATAAAGACTACTACTACTACTACGACTTCTTAGACTACTACTAATACTATTACTACTACTAGTACTAAGACTACTACTACTACTACGGCAACGACGAAGAAGACTACTACTATTTCTACTAAGACTACTCCGAGACTACTACTACTACTACTAGTACTAGTACTACTAGTACTACTACTACTAAGACTACTCCGATGACTACTGCTACTGCTACTACTACTACTACTACTGCTACAATTCAACTACTACGGCTATTAATACTGCAACTACTACTACGACTACTACTTCTACTACTACTACTACGACGACGACAAAAACGACTACTAATAATAATACTAATACTAATACTACTAACACTACTACTACGACGACTACTACTATAGATACTACTACTATGACGAAGACTACTACTACTAAAACTACTACTACTAAGATTACTACTAATACTACTACTTATACTACTACCACTACGACGACGAAGACTACTTCTACTACTACTATTACTACTACTACTACGACAGCGACTACTACTACGACTACTAATGATACCACTACTAATATTACTACTACTACTACGACAACGAACATTACTACTACCACAACTACTACTACTACTAATAATAATAATATTGGAGTGAAAGAGACTATTGACAGCATACAATGCAGAGCAAGTATGAAAACAGTTGAAATATTAAGGAAAATCGTTGAGTGTGGAAATTAGCCGACATAACAGATCACGGCGACCAACCACAGGTAGCTTGAAATGAAGAACATTGCACGTTACTCTAGCTTTATTCCACACACCCACATCCATTTTGCTAAACAATTTCTCCCAAACTATAGATAAAATAAGAAACTTTTGATAAACTAATCTTAGACAGGGAATCGTGACCAATAGGATATTGTGCTTCGACATCATAAGACGTCCGAAGATAGTCAGCTGACCTGCCAAAAGAGAAAGGCTTTTCCCTTTTCATCGCAACGTGTCACTTTGGACTTCCTATCCACGATGCCACTTCCTGTACACGTTGTTTTATTCTTTATTATTAATGGAATTTTCCGATAGCTCTTTTACTCTAACCTAATGTGGGAAATTCTGTTTTTAACATTGATGGGACTGGAGACCAGGTTCAATCTTTAGTCGAGTCATATTAAAGACTTAAAAACGGGGTGCTTTTTACTTTGGGACCCGCGCTAAAAGTCTCTCGACGTCGGTGCTTTGCGTATGTTTACGTTAAACGCCGGACAGTGAAAAAGTTGTTGACTTACCTGCGTTCAAAAGAAACATAAACAAGGCTGGATTTAGAAATAATTCCGAAATTATTATTTTTTTTTTTTACAAAAAATGTATCACTCCTCAGTGAAAGTCAGCTTCTGCATTTGGCGTTAAGGCATCTCCAAGAGTATTTATTCGTGAGTTTTGTTCGCTTAGCGATCTGGCATTTATCTCCACATTCTTTTCATTTTTATTTCTTTAGCAATCAATTTATCTTCCTGACAGAAATTTATGTTCCTGACAGAAAGTTTCAAGAATCAAGTGATACAATGTAAAAAGTTTGTTTTTAAACGAAAGAAAAAAAAAAACAGTGATAATAACAGTAAAAAGCTAATCAAGTAAGTGTTAGTTTGTTTTACATTTTTTTGCGAAAATTATTTTTTTTTCAACTTTTTTAATGACTATTCTTGTTTATTTCGCTACGGTTCAGCGTTAGGGCAGTTGGGGTAGGGTTATGAATTAGGGTTAGGGTTAGGGTTATGAATTAGGGTTAGGGTTAGGGTTATGAATTAGGGTTAGGGTTAGGGTTAGGGTTAGGTTTATGAATTAGGGTTAAGATTAGGGTTATGAATTAGGGTTAGGTTTATGAATTAGGGTTAGGGTTATGAATTAGGGTTAGGGTTAGGGTTAGGGTGATTAATTAGGGTTAGGGTTAGGGTTAGGGTTATGAATTAGGGTTAATGCAGGGTTAGGAATTAGGGTTAGGACAGTCGGGTTAGAAATTAAGGGTTTCTCCAAGAGTATTTATTTAGTAATCAATTTATGGTCCTGACAGAAATTTATCGTTCCTTCAGGAGTGTCAACAGCCAGTGATACCATGTCAAAATCAATGTTGCAATCGCATTTTGACTAGTTTGCAAGTTTAGCGTTTGATCCAGTTGTAATGCTTAGATGTCGTCTACTTATTCGTCTCGCTTCGGGGCTTTCCGGCGTTTACCGTAAACCGACGCGGAGGGATTTTTAGCGCGAGTCTCTATGTAAGAAAGTACCAAAAATGGTACCCGATGCGCTTTTGCTAAACAATCAGTATAATAAGGGATCAAGGGTAAGTGGAGTAATCAATAGAAAAGAGTGGTGTCCTTACTTACATCCGGGTGTAGTTGCCAATGAAAAGGGAGCATTTGGTAGCCCTTGACTATGGTTCAGCACTTTACGTTTTACTACATCCATCTTGCTACACAACAATTTTCCCCAAAAGAAATAGAAACGTTTGTTAAACTAATCCTATATCGTGTCGTACTTCGACATTAGATGAAACGAATTTGTTGGTGTGCTTCAACAATCAGACGAAGAAAATGACGTGGTCACAAATTTGATTATTAATCGATATTAAACGGAATAACTAAGAAAAGAGAAAGAAAAAACAACAACACCTTTGTAGCGAAGATGGCGAAAGGTTCTAAACTTTGGCCGGGTTTACTCCGATCCAGTGCGTGCAACTTAGCAACCTTTTCGGATCTCCAACCTTCCACCTGTTTGAAGAGATTCTTGCATCCGCCTGGGGGGCCGTGCGTACAACCGGTGGGTTATTCTTTTCAACAAGTCGAGTAGAACGCTTCCTTTTTTTTTTTTTTTTTTTTTTTTTTGAAGTAACGGCGAACGTCTATCGCTATAAAGAAGGGCGTCAGGTCTAAAGAGGAAATTTGATGTCTTATTTCTTATTAGTGTGAGAATTGCTAAGGGCGAGCCCCCCCCCCCCTCGTTGCGTCTCAAGGAATGACAGCTTCTTTAGTTTCATGTTTTATTTGGCTTTTAGACTCATCTTCTTTTATTTCTTTGAAATTCAAGGGTTTAGACATTTTTTTTCATTCTTTCTTTTGTCCTTTAATTCGTTGTTCCCTTTATACATTTCTTTTCTTCGTCAGTCGTTCGTTCGTTCTCTCTTCTTTTTTACGTGTTAAATTCGTTGCTTTCTTTAGACATACCTGAATTGCATAGGTTTCATACCAGTCGGAAGATACGTGCTCGACAAACAATCCAGCGGATGTTGAACCGCGGTGGCATAAACTGGCTCCACTCTCTCGGAGTGAGGTACGATCCGGCCCAGTCCTATGAGGTGCACCGTTTCCTTTCCAGGCATTACCCTCTCTCTTTAAGTAAAGGTTCTTTTATTGCCGGTCGCCTGAGTCGCCCCTACAAGGGAATGCCGACGGATTTATTCATGGCTATCTTTGCAGAAGCAAGAGTGCGATCTTGTGTCACATCTGTCTGGGGTGGAAAGTAAATAAAATAATTGTCTGAACACAGAGTTAAAAACCTAGGCACACTCTGACTCTCAGGTCTAGCTTGTTTAGAGCCCTACTTTGTGTTTGAATGAAATATCATCTGTCTCGGTCCCAGAAAGTGCACCCTCCTAGGCAATACCTCCTCCTACGAGAGTGGGGTTGGTTTATTGTTGGTTGCCTGAGGCGCCTTTACCGGAGAATGTTGATGGGTTCCTTCTCAGCTATTTTTGTACTACGACCAGTTCCCTCTCGGGGAAGCTATTTTTCTCGACCGCCCAATCTTTGGTCGCAGTGGGAAGCAAGTAAAACCTACTTATGTTGTTCTATTCGGTTATTGGAGACCATACACCTAGGCATTATCTTCTCCTTTGAGAGGTGGCATATGTGTATCATCAATCGTTTACGGCGCCCCTACTCGGAAATGCCATTAGGTCTGATCACAGTTAATTTTGCATCCATCTAGAGTGCTCCCCTTCTGAAGGAGCTGGATTTCTGACTATAAAGTGACGTCACGTCAAACTTGAGAATCTGATAAATCGATATTAGTTTAATTAACACATCATGAGACAATTGTCGTTTTGGTTAGGAGCAAAGTGTAGTATCTGTTCTGATGCGTCACTTAGTCTATTCTAGACTGAGGTAATTTTCATTTTTGCTCTAGTCTAGAAAGCCCTTTTTTGGGGAGATGATGTTCTCCATATTAAAAATCGACCTTGTGTCTAATTCTGTCCTCGTTGGGAAGCAAGTTAATAAGAACACATCATGAGACAACATCCCTAATGACGCTAGCTGTGGCGTCGTCGCATGTCTTCTCCATAAACATAACGAATAAAAGAACAGACACTTATAAACAGCAAAAGAAAAATCCAAATTAAAATATCAACGTGTCTTTTTTTACAGTTTGTTTTCATGGAAATCGCTCCAGACAAGGCATGAAGCCACTTGATGTAAGGATCTTGTTGTATATTTGAATGAGACGACGACAAACGTACGACTTACCTCGTGTGTGGAGCCGGGCACAAAGAGGGAAAAGAAAGAGAAGGAGCAATGCGTTTTATGGGAAGGAAGTACTTCCGGCAGAAACGGAAGTGCTTCCGGCGGAGACGGATTGTGGGAAGGAGGCTGCACGATAAGAGCAGTCAATGTTTGGGTAAGACAGGGAGCAGTTTGCCTGAGCAACAGGTGGTGCCGTCGTCTAAAGTGATAGAAAGAAGAAGAGAGAGAACGAAAGGGAAGAAGAAGGAGAGAAAGAGGAGTTTATTTTTATTTTTATTTCGGGTTGCTACCTACTGCTCGAAACTTAAGAACAGATCTAACAAGAACAAATATGATTATCGCAAAGACAGTAGATGCCTATTGACCTTAATCTTGAAAAGACCAAGATTATAGGTAGGAGGAAAACAGTCAGCGGGAAGAGAGTTTCACAAACATGCGGTTCTTGGAAAGAAGCTACTGGAATAAGAAGCATCATTGTAATGAGGTATCAAAACAGCAAATTGATGGAGACCACTAGACCAACGAGTCAAACAAGCTGGAACAATAGAAGCGGGGAATAGATCACATAATTCTGAAGAACACATGCCATAATAGTATTTATAGAAAAAACTGAGACTAGCAACATCACGTCTGTGATAGAGAGGGTCTAGAGAAGAAGAAAGGGTGGAGTCAATGAAATTACAGATACGTTTCTGCACCTTATCAAGAACCCTCAAATGGGACAGAGATTCACTAGCCGAAATATAACAACAGTACTCCATACATAATCTGATTGTGGATTTGTAGAGATTGAGAATAGCCTCAGATGTAAGAAAGTGTTTAGAGCGATAGAGAGAACCGACTTTACGAGAAGCAGAAAGAGCAATGGATCTAATGTATGAACTCTAAGAAAGATTTGATGAGAAAGAAAGACCAAGAAGTTTGAGAGTCGATTTCTCCTCAAGAGCAGAGCCATCCATGAGAACCAAGGAAGAAAAGGGTCACGCCCACGATTGCAAACCAGCTTAACCAGCAAACTTTCTCATTGCCGTCTTTATCCGTCCTTAACATAAAACCGTCAGTTGTTAATAATACACAGTGTTTAGAAAATCTGGATTATGTTCTATATGTGTATATAGGTCCGGAAACGCTTGGTTTTCTAGTTAAACAACTGAAACAAATACCGATGGACATTTTTCTATTGTAAACCTCTAATATGCATAATGCGTGTGATAGTGCACTGTTATTCCTACATATCGAATAGTTAAACACTATCCCTGTGGCATGATCGCAGATGAAATAAGCCTGGGCATGGTGTTGCTACGTACACTGACAAAATCATGAAAATATGACACGAAACAAATATAAAAGCTGTGCGGCTCAGAAGATAGATAAAAGCGTCATGATTCGCAAGAGCTCCGTTAATCTTAAACATGGGGATCCGTTCGACATCCTGCGATTGTCGGCCATTCTTATTTCAAACACGGGCAATACAACAAACAAAATACAGATACATAAATATGATTAGCACAAACGAAAGATCACGCAGAGGAAGAAACGGACCACAATTAAAATTAGTAATGGAGTGCTATTACAAATCAATCCTCAGACAAGATGGCTCGTCTACACATATAGAACATAATCCGGAAGTTATGCCATCGATTGCATATAAAACAGAGCTTTGTATAGCAACAAACACAGCGAATCAAGGGCCCCCTTACTTTTATTCAGCTCTGTTGGTTGTTTCTTACTTATTTCAGAAACGATGCGAGTTAAGGTTAATCTGGTCGTCAACTAAAACCAAGCTTCTCTCTTTTCACCAGCAATGCTCGGATTCTTTTTTTGCTCCAATCAAAATGAATGTCCCTTTCTTTGGATTTATTTTAATTCCAGATCTAAAAGCGAACACATAATATTCAGTCTGTCGCTAAGGTCGCTGGAAAATGGTTGGATCATTCTACTGCCCCAGAAATTACCTGACCCCACATGTAATCCTCTACCTATATATAAGTCAGATACGTCCTAAGATGGAGAACTGTTTACACATCTGTGGAGGTACTGATCAGTACGCTGTTTGCTGCCTTGACAAAGTACAAAATCGACCATTAGTTAATTTTTGCTAGATTTATTAACCACATGTGCACTATTTATTGCATGTAATGTCACTTAACCCTAAACCCTAACCCTAAACCCTAACCCTAAACACTAACCCTAACCCTAACCCTAACCCTAAACCTAACCTTAACTCTAAACCTTACTCCTACCCTAACCCTAACTCTAACCCTAACCCTAAACCCTAACTCTAACCCAAACTCTAACCCTAACCCTGATCCTAAACCCTAACCCTAAACCCTAACCCTAACCCTAAACCTTACTCTAACCCTAAACCCTAACCCTAAACCTACCCCTAACCCTAACCCTAACCTTAAACCCTAACCCTAACCATATTCTAGAGCCGAGTGATCTCTACTCTTCCTTACATCCGATTTTCACAGAAGAGACGTTACTAGTCTCTCTCTACTCTATCGTTATTCCCATGGTAGCTGTTCGACTGAGCTCCAATCTCTGGTTACCCTTTGCAAGGCATTCACAGCAAGAGCTCGTATTGCTATCACAACAGGAAAAAAAAACGAGTTTCGTGTTTTCCCCATGTTTCTAGTGTCAGGTGAAAACATAACCTCTTCGTAAGGCTTCCCATCTCTGCAATGCAATACCGCAGGACTGCTTCCCTGCAGACTACAACATTGTCGTCTTCAAATCCAATGTCAACAGATACTTGCCATAAGCCGCCCCACAAATAATAAAACTTATTTCAACTGTTAATCATTTCATCTCATTAATTCTTATCTCCGAGTTGCTCTTGGCCTTCTTAAATAGTGATCCAATAGTAAAAGAAATATTTCGACAGGCTTAAGACAGTCACAAAATGTCACAAAATGTCTTACCTTCTGTAGGACACCATCATGTCGGAAGCCGCTCCAATCAGCAACAATTTAAAGTGACGCATCACACTTAATGTCATGTGCGATGTAATATATGTAGGGAAGCACCTCCGCCGAACAAACAACATCTAAGAGGACCCGGCCACCGTATAGGTGATAACTGTAATCCAGTATATATACGATTAACCACGTTGACACGTATGTATACCACGTTAACACCGGTTCTCATTAGATCACCAAACTCAAGCGACATTAAATCCGGGCAGTATCAGATGGGTGACCATTCGGGAATACCAGGCGTCATACGCGACATGGTGGTGCCTACTCTCTGCAACCCCTCCTTCTCCAAAAACTGCAAAATCTAACGTCATTAAAATGATTTCCCCTGACCGAGATATACATGCGCCTGTGAAACGTTTGTGAATTGAATATTACCTAGGAACTTCCTGCTTCGTCGGGGTGAATGTGGTGTCAATCAGTCATTGATTTGCAAAAGCACCTGCCTGTCGATAAGTAGACATAGATGTAAGATAATCGTGGACTTTTGGAAGACCGGAATAAACGAAGAGACTGAACGTTTATTAAAAAAATACTGATGTCCGTAAGTTAAAGCGACTCACCAATACCAACTAGAGAAAGAAGGACCCGAACCCGTGGCCTGCCTCCATTTTCCAGTGTCTCATTTCATTACTATATTGTATTATGTTTAATGTGGTTTATTTTGCAATGGGTCACCGGGCCATTACAGTTCCAAGCTACAACGATTCATATGCGTGTGCCTGTGTGCGTGTACGTTTACGTGTGCGTGCGTGTGTGCGTGTGTGTGCGTGCGTGTGTGTGTGCATACGCGTTTGTCTGCGTGTGTATTTGTATGCCTATTTACATCCTCTGCCGGTTAGACACAAGGTTAGCTAGGAATTTGAAAAACGATCACACTAAGTGAAGTGCACTCTCGCCTACAAAAATGCCCGAGCATCCCTTTTAGCATTCCCAGTAGGCGTGCATGGCAATTTATTTGACAATAAACAGCCCTTCTCAGCGAGAAGGTAAAGCCTAGGAGGACTATGCACATTTGTCAGTGATTGTTATATTATTATTCCGGTAGCAAGAAGCGATGGATGGTTCCTTATAGCAAGAGAACACATTTCTTCTTCTTCTTCTTCTTCTTCTTCTTCTTCTTCTTCTTCTTCTTCTCGGAGAGAGGTCATACTTCTTTTTCTTCTTTTTCTTGGGGGTGGTCATACTTCTTTTTCTTCTTCTTCATCTTTAGTGGTCATACTTCTTCTTCAGCTCCTTTCTTTTTTCTTCTTATACTTCTTCTTCTTCTGCTCTCCCTCTTCTTCTTCTTTATCTTTTTTCTTTTTAACCCTTCTTCTTCTACTTCTTTTTCTTCTTCTTCTCCTTCTTCTTCTTTTTCTCCTTCTTCTTCTTTTTCTCCCCTTTCTTCTTCTTCTTTTCTTAAAATTATTCTTGATATTCTTGTCATCTTTTTCTACAGATGTTTGCTTTCAAGTCTCTCTTTAATTCCTCTTCCTTCAAACTCTTCCTCATCCATTATCTTTCTCATCTTCCCCATGCTCTTCATTCCCAACCATTTTTGTCTTTACCTTTTTCCTTCATTCTCTTTCGTTAAACGCATTTAGTTTTCAAATTTGTCCGTTTTCTCCCATATTTCTCTCCCCCCTCCCCCATCATTTTCCTCTTACTTCCCTTCCATCTTCTTCTAATTCCTTATTCTTCACTTAAAATCCTTCTTCATCTATATCGTAGAGACAAAAGGCCCAAAGGACTCTTTCCATGTCTAATTTGCATAACTATCATTAATTAATGGTTTGTGTTATTCATTCGTAATTTCATTGTTCTGTTTATTCCATCTATGTGCAATGTTTTTGTCGATATTAACAGTAATTAATAAAAAATAATTTAATACAATACAGATAAATTATTAAATCTTTCTTAAAATATTTGCTAGAAGTAATTTAAACCAGAGAGAAAGATTGTGGCTTTACGACGGCAACTGAAAGATAAGAAATAATTTTGAAAGGGCAAAAATGGTTGATTGATTGACCCCCTCCTTCTCTCCCGTTAGCAACGCCATATAGAAGAAGGAGAAAGCATGTCTGACTGCTACCTTCCATTAGCTACCGACGTCACATTTTTTTTATTGTGTTTAATAAACAAAAATAAAGAAAACACACACATACGCACGAAAACACAGAGCGAATTGATTTCTCTCTTTCCGTTTTGGCGATTTCATTAAAAAGATCGAAATTACCAAAATGTTAATTAATGCGTGTTTACAACAAACTTATGAATGAAATGTTTATTATTTAACACTTTGGTTTCAAATATTTCGAGTAGCGAATTTGGAAGCGTTGATGAAATGGCAATAATAAGAAGAATATTTTGAAAAAATATTTTGAAAACCTGGACAACGCATTTATTTATGTTTTTTAAAATAAATTATTTATTTACTTTAAAAACTTGAGTACTTTCGGTGTATACACCCTTGTCAAAAGTATACTCATATTTTTTTAACTCTTTTTTTTCCATTAATCCTTCTTGATTGAAACATATTTATCGCAGTTAAGTTGAAATTCGTCTATGACCGAAAGTACTCAAGTTTTTTAAGGAAATAAATAATTTATTTTAAAAAACATAAATAGATGCGTTGTCCAGGTGTAAAAAATAATTTTACAAAATATTCTCTTTATTATTGCCATTTCATCAACGCTTCCAAGTGTGACTTTTCATTATATATATATATATATATATATATATATATATATATATATATATCATGGACGGCGGCACCGGGGGGCAGAGGGGGCTGAAGCCCCCCCCCCCACACACACACTTTTTACTTGGCCCCCCACTTTACGGTCATCAATAATGAAGTTATATATGCATGTGTTTAACCGGGTCCCCCCCCACTTTTTAGGAGAGCCCCCCCCCCACTTTTATAACTGTCCCGCCAATCCTGTATATATATATATATATATATATATATATATATATATATATATATATATGAGAGAGAGAGAGAGAGAGAGAGAGAGAAAATTAACTTTTTAACGAATTTATTCATTAGCTTTCAACGACATTCATTCTTCTTCCTTCCTGTTTTTTTTTAATTCTTTTTCTTTTCATATAATTTTTTTATTTTACAGCCTATCTTTATCGTCTGTCGCCGACATTTTGTATTTTTTAAATTTAAATTTTTATTTTTCGTTTCTTACAGGTTTACCATTACTTGACGCTGACGAGTTGCTGTCACGGTTGACCAACAACCAGGTTTCAAACTACACGAATCATGGCGGCGACAGACGCCATCTTGGCAGCCGATTTTCATAAAAACTAACAAATAAAATGAATATATATATATATATATATATATGCGTGAATTTTTATTGTTTTTAAAATGTTTTTTTTTCTGCGCTTCCATTATCATCTTCGAATGTGATCGCCGTTACAAAAGCGCTTCTTGTGTTATGTCACGAACGTCTCGCTTTATTCAACAAAGAGTCCTTCTTTGTTTTCGTTTTTGTTAAGAAGAAACCTGTCACAAAGTGATAGAAATATTGAAGTGTAGACTAGACAGTAGGATGGGTAGATTTGACACTGTTTCTTTTTTTGTTTACAAATTGTCTTGGGCAAGTGAGGATAGATGGGGTTTAACGAGATTAAAATTGACACCAGTTCCCAATTTTTTTAGCTATTTTCTTGTAAAAATGTAATAAAAATGTCATTTAAAAATGTTAAGTTGTTCAATATTTGGTGCAAATCAAACATAATATTACACTTTCTGTCTTTGTTTCAACACACACACGCACACATACACGCACAATGGCAACTTTGGTTGAGGTCAGTGTCCCTAATGATGGGGGCCCAAACAGAGCTGAAAGGGAGAAAATAACAAAATATCAAGGTCTAATGTATGATATGAAAAGAAACTGGAACCTCAAAGAGATCTCCATCATTCCAGTTATCATAGGAGCCACTGGACTCATGAAGAAGAACTTGAAAAAAGTATTTAGCAAGTATACCTGGTGAACCAAGTGCAAGTGAAATCCAAACCACTGAACTCAAGGGAACAGTCAGAATCCTGAAAAGAGCTCTCGGTTGGAGTCTGTAAATAGCGGGTGATCGTATGGCATTTGGAAGAATGCTCCGTCCCCAGCAAATGAGAGAAAATAAAAAGAAATAGAAAAGAAGAGAGAATATATATAACATATTTGGTATATATATATATATGTATATATATATTTGTGTTAGAGTGAAATGAATTCCAGAAAGAAATTCGGGTATGAGAGCTCAATGTAATAAACAGATCGAGAATAAAATAAAGTAACACGGAATCACATAATCACCGGTGCAATCATTTATTTCGACCCTACGGCCTTTTCAAGCATTCAAGCAATACGACTATTCACTACCGGTCATGCGATTTGAAACCCCGCATTACGAGTATTTTACAACTCAAATCCGACGCCTTAACCCACGGCCAATTTTAAATAGGGAATAAAATGTGATAATGTTAACACGTTATCGGTGGCTATAACGTCCAGAGCGTTCTACCTTTTTGAGGAAGGAACGATGCATTTAAAGCTAGTGACGCCATGCTGTGTTAATACTACACAAACAGTGTTCTACTTTATATATATATATATATATATATATATATATATATATATATATATATATATATACATATATATATATACATATATATATATGTATAAAATATATACATATATATACATATATATATATATATATTGTGTGTATTTAGGCAGCAAGTTTTCATTTAGGCAAACGTTGTTGAATAGCACGGAGTGTTTCTGCTTTGTGATCTTTTTTAAAATTCTTTCCATCTTCCGATTGGTCAACTTCGTACCTCGATCAAACTGGTGTATGAAGTTTCCGTAGTTTTGTTGTTCCATCTTCCTTGCGAGTACTTTCGATTTGATATCCTCAAATCATCTTCAGGCGTGTTAGTGTGAAAAAAGAATATGTATTTATAGAGTGTAAAGAGAGGAAAAGAGTATGTCTTTACTTTTTATTTTATTTATTTATTCATTTATTTTTTATTTTTATTAATTTATTTATTTATATATATATATATATATATATATATATATTCTTTGTAGAATGGTAGGAAAAATCCCAGCAGAGTGCTCGATTAATTAAGAATCAAAGTTAAAAATTAAGAGCATAATATTTATTTATTCTGGTACAGAAAAATTAGTACAACATTCGTACCGTCGGTTTCAAGCACGGAAGGTCTTACCCATCCGGCTCTCTTCAGCTTCTGTTGTCATCTGTTTTGGAAATGTGAGGTCACATGACACTCTTGTTGGGACGCGTTATTTGCTCAGTGTGTTGTGTGTGTTTGTTTAAATTTGAATTTAGTGTCATAAGACCGTTGAGATTTAAAACACGGGAGAAGAAAGAGAATTCAAGATTAAAGGGAATAAAAAGGGGAATAAAAAAGGGGGGTAAAAAATAAAAAAATATATATATATGAAAAAATATATATATATTTATATAAATAAATATAAAAAAACATATATATATATAAAAACATTTTAATACTAAGAATAAAGGAATAAAAAAATAAAGGAATAAAAAAATAAAGGAATAAAAAAATAAAAAAATAAAAAAAGAAGAAAAAAGAAGAAAAAAGAAGAAAAAGAGAAAAAGAGTATAAAAAGGTATAAAAAGAAGAAAAAAAGGGGGTTAAAAAATATATATATATAGAGAGAGTAAAAAAGAGCGAGAGAGTAAGAAAGAATAAAAATAGAAAGAATAAAAATATATAAATAAAATATATAAATAATATATAAATAAATAAATAAAATAAATAAATAATATATAAATAAAAATAATAATAATAAAAAATAAAATTAAAAATTAAAAATTAAAAATTAAAAATTAAAAATTAAAGATTAAAAACAAAAATAATAAAAATAAAGAAAGGGTTTCTCTGAAATTCCCGTGAGCCAAATTATGAATTTGTATCATTAGCCGTTATATTTTTGAAGGTATGCGTTCTAAAAACCGTTGATGTGTGAGAATCTTTTCTCCAAATTGGAGTGATTTTTAAGGAAGAAATTCGGACTAAGGGAGGTAACTAAGATGGAAATATGAAATATTTGAGTTTGTTAAAATGGGTTTGTAGAATCTGGTGGTTGATAAAAGATAAAAAAATAAAAAAATAAAAAAATTAAAAATTAAATATTTTTGCATTTTGGTGAAAGTCGAAGTTTTTGCTCTTGGAATTTATGTGGATATAGTTTTTTGAGTAATCTAGTGATTGATAATTAAATTAAATATTTTTGTATTTTTGTGAAGGTCGGAGTTTTTGCTCTTGAAGTTTAAGTGGATATAGGTTGATGAGGTGTTTGTTCGTTTTTATTGTGTTTATATTAGTAGAGGGGGGGGGGTAGTTAGACATTATGTGAATCGGTCAGACCAGTTTATAAGCAATGCTTGCCTCTTGTGTACACATCCCTTGAATATTTCATCGCGGACATTTAAACAGGCTGTATTCGGATCGATGATGGCTTTTGAAATGTGGTATTTTTCAGCGTCACATAGAGGACATCTGTTTATGGCTGGAGAGAAGGATGGTTTTCTCTCAATTATTTTCCATTTGATGGTGAAGGGTGTGTTTTCTTCTTTAAGCTGCCATATTCGGGTCGCGAGTGCCGTATTAGCCTTGTTTTTGTATTTGAAGGAGTTTCTGTGTGCATATAGCCTTTGTTTGAAATTTCCCTTCGTCATCCCAATATATTTTTCTGCATTACTGGTATTCTGGTCTGTGACGGTTGCTTCATAAATGATTGAATTGATTTTGCAATTTCCCTCCAGGGGGCAGTTGTTTTTGTCTTGGCATGAACAGCCTGCGTTTGTAATTGTTTTGGGTTCTGCAGAGATAATTTTTCTTATTGAAGGGGCAGTGGAATAGCTGATCTTAACAGAATTTCTGTTAAAAAGTTTGTGTAATTCATTTGTGGGTGGGAAGTGTTTGTCGAGCAACTTGAGGAAAAGTTGGCCTACCTTTGTTTTGGTATTGGTCGAATAGGGTGGGGAAAACCAGATCACCGATCTCCTTCTATTGCGGGTCCCCCGTGGTTGGTCTCGGTTGGGGGTGTATGAGATTTCTTCTCTGAACCCGCTGTCGCGGAGCGCTTTGTTGTAATATGGTGCTGCTTGGTTGAAAATTTCGGGACTGGATGAAAGGTTTGAGATTCTTTGGCTAATATTATTGATTAAATTTTTAAAGATGGTGGGGGGGTGGCAGGATCCCTTGTGTATGTATTGGAGTGTTTCATTGGGTTTGTGGAAAGGTTTGTGTGTATTGTTTTTAAGGTTCAGTGTGGTATCTAGGAAGTTTACTTGGTCTAAATTTGTTTTAATGGTAATTTTGAAGCCGAGATTATGGAAGGTGTTTGTTAATTCTTTTCTAAATCTATCTAATGTGTTTCCGTTGTGGTTGCGTGACAGACAAAGTCCGTCATCTCTATAGAGACCAAAGAAATGGTCTGGAAATTTATTTTGGAGTGTATTTAATATAAGCAAGCCGACTAAGTCACAGATGTCTGCACTGTCGTAGGCCCCCATTGCAACATCAAATAGGTCCTCTGGGTTTGATTTTTTAACCCAAGCCCTTCCCTCGAAGAAGAGAAGGGTTTGTCTTGCTTGCAGTATTGTGTCTCTTTCTAGTTGACTGATGTTTGTGTGTGAAAGTGCAAATGTTAAGGCCTTATCTAGGGTGTCTTTTGTAATGGATGGGTAGAAGTCTACTATATCTAATTGTGTGAATTTGCATCTGTGTTTATCTTGTATGTTATGGAACCAATTTAGGACTGAGTTAGTATTGCCCCACAGACTTAGGTTTATTTTTTCCTTAATTTTATTAACTATATTTTTAACGATGGATTTGCTTGCTAGTCCTAGTTCGCTTTTAGCTGGGTTGATAAGTCTGCATGAGGGTTTATTTGTGAAGTTTTCTTTGTGGTCTTTTAAAGTAACAAAGGCCTTCCTCTTATCTAAATAATTAATTCTATATTCGACGCCTAGTCTAGTAGCTATTTCAGTAGTATCATTATTAATAGATTTATATGTATCTGCCTTGGCTAATTGATATTTATCGGTAATGGAGCTAATTGTTAGGTCTGTTTTTTCCTTTTTAGTCATTTTATAAATATTTTTAGTTTTGTCGGAGAATACAAGTGCATTATTTTCTCTTTTAAGTTTTTTTATGTCGGCGGTAAGTGTCTTCTGAAATGGATTTTGCTTGTTTGTAAAAACTAGGTTGTGAGTAATGTTGAGTAGGTCTTTTTCGAAATTGTCTAAGGCCTCTACTTTTGGCGGGTATTTACCAGATTTTAAGCCGTAGTAGTTTTTTTCCGTTTGCCTCTGTTCTGTATTCAACACTTTCCACCTCATTCTTCCTATGACGTCCACTATTTTTGTCAGGAGTATCCTGGTATATGTTTGTTTTTTGGGGGTTGGGATATTTTTGGTAGAATATCCGAGAGTGTATAGTTCCATTTCCCAGGGTATAGGTGGTAATCCCTGTTAATTAGTTATTTCCGTGGTGTTGGTAGTTTTCCCGAGAGTGCTCGACTACAAGGCTAACAGGGTTTAACTGTAATTCCTGGTAGGGGCTGAGTAAATTCTTTGTAGAATGGTAGGAAAAATCCCAGCAGAGTGCTCGATTAATTAAGAATCAAAGTTAAAAATTAAGAGCATAATATTTATTTATTCTGGTACAGAAAAATTAGTACAACATTCGTACCGTCGGTTTCAAGCACGGAAGGTCTTACCCATCCGGCTCTCTTCAGCTTCTGTTGTCATCTGTTTTGGAAATGTGAGGTCACATGACACTCTTGTTGGGACGCGTTATTTGCTCAGTGTGTTGTGTGTGTTTGTTTAAATTTGAATTTAGTGTCATAAGACCGTTGAGATTTAAAACACGGGAGAAGAAAGAGAATTCAAGATTAAAGGGAATAAAAAGGGGAATAAAAAAGGGGGGTAAAAAATAAAAAAATATATATATATGAAAAAATATATATATATTTATATAAATAAATATAAAAAAACATATATATATATAAAAACATTTTAATACTAAGAATAAAGGAATAAAAAAATAAAGGAATAAAAAAATAAAAGAAATAAAAAAATAAAAAAATAAAAAAATAAAAAAAGAAGAAAAAAGAAGAAAAAAGAAGAAAAAGAGAAAAAGAGTATAAAAAGGTATAAAAAGAAGAAAAAAGGGGGGTTAAAAAATATATATAGAGAGAGAGAGTAAAAAAGAGCGAGAGAGAAAGAAAGAATAAAAATAGAAAGAATAAAAATATATAAATAAAATATATAAATAATATATAAATAAATAAATAAAATAAATAAATAATATATAAATAAAAATAATAATAATAAAAAATAAAATTAAAAATTAAAAATTAAAAATTAAAAATTAAAGATTAAAAACAAAAATAATAAAAATAAAGAAAGGGTTTCTCTGAAATTCCCGTGAGCCAAATTATGAATTTGTATCATTAGCCGTTATATTTTTGAAGGTATGCGTTCTAAAAACCGTTGATGTGTGAGAATCTTTTCTCCAAATTGGAGTGATTTTTAAGGAAGAAATTCGGACTAAGGGAGGTAACTAAGATGGAAATATGAAATATTTGAGTTTGTTAAAATGGGTTTGTAGAATCTGGTGGTTGATAAAAGATAAAAAAATAAAACAATAAAAAAATTAAAAATTAAATATTTTTGCATTTTGGTGAAAGTCGAAGTTTTTGCTCTTGGAATTTATGTGGATATAGTTTTTTGAGTAATCTAGTGATTGATAATTAAATTAAATATTTTTGTATTTTTGTGAAGGTCGGAGTTTTTGCTCTTGAAGTTTAAGTGGATATAGGTTGATGAGGTGTTTGTTCGTTTTTATTGTGTTTATATTAGTAGAGGGGGGGTAGTTAGACATTATGTGAATCGGTCAGACCAGTTTATAAGCAATGCTTGCCTCTTGTGTACACATCCCTTGAATATTTCATCGCGGACATTTAAACAGGCTGTATTCGGATCGATGATGGCTTTTGAAATGTGGTATTTTTCAGCGTCACATAGAGGACATCTGTTTATGGCTGGAGAGAAGGATGGTTTTCTCTCAATTATTTTCCATTTGATGGTGAAGGGTGTGTTTTCTTCTTTAAGCTGCCATATTCGGGTCGCGAGTGCCGTATTAGCCTTGTTTTTGTATTTGAAGGAGTTTCTGTGTGCATATAGCCTTTGTTTGAAATTTCCCTTCGTCATCCCAATATATTTTTCTGCATTACTGGTATTCTGGTCTGTGACGGTTGCTTCATAAATGATTGAATTGATTTTGCAATTTCCCTCCAGGGGGCAGTTGTTTTTGTCTTGGCATGAACAGCCTGCGTTTGTAATTGTTTTGGGTTCTGCAGAGATAATTTTTCTTATTGAAGGGGCAGTGGAATAGCTGATCTTAACAGAATTTCTGTTAAAAAGTTTGTGTAATTCATTTGTGGGTGGGAAGTGTTTGTCGAGCAACTTGAGGAAAAGTTGGCCTACCTTTGTTTTGGTATTGGTCGAATAGGGTGGGGAAAACCAGATCACCGATCTCCTTCTATTGCGGGTCCCCCGTGGTTGGTCTCGGTTGGGGGTGTATGAGATTTCTTCTCTGAACCCGCTGTCGCAGAGCGCTTTGTTGTAATATGGTGCTGCTTGGTTGAAAATTTCGGGACTGGATGAAAGGTTTGAGATTCTTTGGCTAATATTATTGATTAAATTTTTAAAGATGGTGGGGGGGTGGCAGGATCCCTTGTGTATGTATTGGAGTGTTTCATTGGGTTTGTGGAAAGGTTTGTGTGTATTGTTTTTAAGGTTCAGTGTGGTATCTAGGAAGTTTACTTGGTCTAAATTTGTTTTAATGGTAATTTTGAAGCCGAGATTATGGAAGGTGTTTGTTAATTCTTTTCTAAATCTATCTAATGTGTTTCCGTTGTGGTTGCGTGACAGACAAAGTCCGTCATCTCTATAGAGACCAAAGAAATGGTCTGGAAATTTATTTTGGAGTGTATTTAATATAAGCAAGCCGACTAAGTCACAGATGTCTGCACTGTCGTAGGCCCCCATTGCAACATCAAATAGGTCCTCTGGGTTTGATTTTTTAACCCAAGCCCTTCCCTCGAAGAAGAGAAGGGTTTGTCTTGCTTGCAGTATTGTGTCTCTTTCTAGTTGACTGATGTTTGTGTGTGAAAGTGCAAATGTTAAGGCCTTATCTAGGGTGTCTTTTGTAATGGATGGGTAGAAGTCTACTATATCTAATTGTGTGAATTTGCATCTGTGTTTATCTTGTATGTTATGGAACCAATTTAGGACTGAGTTAGTATTGCCCCACAGACTTAGGTTTATTTTTTCCTTAATTTTATTAACTATATTTTTAACGATGGATTTGCTTGCTAGTCCTAGTTCGCTTTTAGCTGGGTTGATAAGTCTGCATGAGGGTTTATTTGTGAAGTTTTCTTTGTGGTCTTTTAAAGTAACAAAGGCCTTCCTCTTATCTAAATAATTAATTCTATATTCGACGCCTAGTCTAGTAGCTATTTCAGTAGTATCATTATTAATAGATTTATATGTATCTGCCTTGGCTAATTGATATTTATCGGTAATGGAGCTAATTGTTAGGTCTGTTTTTTCCTTTTTAGTCATTTTATAAATATTTTTAGTTTTGTCGGAGAATACAAGTGCATTATTTTCTCTTTTAAGTTTTTTTATGTCGGCGGTAAGTGTCTTCTGAAATGGATTTTGCTTGTTTGTAAAAACTAGGTTGTGAGTAATGTTGAGTAGGTCTTTTTCGAAATTGTCTAAGGCCTCTACTTTTGGCGGGTATTTACCAGATTTTAAGCCGTAGTAGTTTTTTTCCGTTTCCGGAGGGAAATTGCAAAATCAATTCAATCATTTATGAAGCAACCGTCACAGACCAGAATACCAGTAATGCAGAAAAATATATTGGGATGACGAAGGGAAATTTCAAACAAAGGCTATATGCACACAGAAACTCCTTCAAATACAAAAACAAGGCTAATACGGCACTCGCGACCCGAATATGGCAGCTTAAAGAAGAAAACACACCCTTCACCATCAAATGGAAAATAATTGAGAGAAAACCATCCTTCTCTCCAGCCATAAACAGATGTCCTCTATGTGACGCTGAAAAATACCACATTTCAAAAGCCATCATCGATCCGAATACAGCCTGTTTAAATGTCCGCGATGAAATATTCAAGGGATGTGTACACAAGAGGCAAGCATTGCTTATAAACTGGTCTGACCGATTCACATAATGTCTAACTACCCCCCCCCCTCTACTAATATAAACACAATAAAAACGAACAAACACCTCATCAACCTATATCCACTTAAACTTCAAGAGCAAAAACTCCGACCTTCACAAAAATACAAAAATATTTAATTTAATTATCAATCACTAGATTACTCAAAAAACTATATCCACATAAATTCCAAGAGCAAAAACTTCGACTTTCACCAAAATGCAAAAATATTTAATTTTTAATTTTTTTATTTTTTTATTTTTTTATCTTTTATCAACCACCAGATTCTACAAACCCATTTTAACAAACTCAAATATTTCATATTTCCATCTTAGTTACCTCCCTTAGTCCGAATTTCTTCCTTAAAAATCACTCCAATTTGGAGAAAAGATTCTCACACATCAACGGTTTTTAGAACGCATACCTTCAAAAATATAACGGCTAATGATACAAATTCATAATTTGGCTCACGGGAATTTCAGAGAAACCCTTTCTTTATTTTTATTATTTTTGTTTTTAATCTTTAATTTTTAATTTTTAATTTTTAATTTTTAATTTTATTTTTTATTATTATTATTTTTATTTATATATTATTTATTTATTTTATTTATTTATTTATATATTATTTATATATTTTATTTATATATTTTTATTCTTTCTATTTTTATTCTTTCTTTCTCTCTCGCTCTTTTTTACTCTCTCTCTCTATATATATTTTTTAACCCCCTTTTTTTCTTCTTTTTATACCTTTTTATACTCTTTTTCTCTTTTTCTTCTTTTTTCTTCTTTTTTCTTCTTTTTTTATTTTTTTATTTTTTTATTCCTTTATTTTTTTATTCCTTTATTTTTTTATTCCTTTATTCTTAGTATTAAAATGTTTTTATATATATATATGTTTTTTTATATTTATTTATATAAATATATATATATTTTTTCATATATATATATTTTTTTATTTTTTACCCCCCTTTTTTATTCCCCTTTTTATTCCCTTTAATCTTGAATTCTCTTTCTTCTCCCGTGTTTTAAATCTCAACGGTCTTATGACACTAAATTCAAATTTAAACAAACACACACAACACACTGAGCAAATAACGCGTCCCAACAAGAGTGTCATGTGACCTCACATTTCCAAAACAGATGACAACAGAAGCTGAAGAGAGCCGGATGGGTAAGACCTTCCGTGCTTGAAACCGACGGTACGAATGTTGTACTAATTTTTCTGTACCAGAATAAATAAATATTATGCTCTTAATTTTTAACTTTGATTCTTAATTAATCGAGCACTCTGCTGGGATTTTTCCTACCATTCTACAAAGAATTTACTCAGCCCCTACCAGGAATTACAGTTAAACCCTGTTAGCCTTGTAGTCGAGCACTCTCGGGAAAACTACCAACACCACGGAAAAAACTAATTAACAGGGATTACCACCTATACCCTGGGAAATGGAACTATACACTCTCGGATATTCTACCAAAAATATCCCAACCCCCAAAAAACAAACATATACCAGGATACTCCTGACAAAAATAGTGGACGTCATAGGAAGAATGAGGTGGAAAGTGTTGAATACAGAACAGAGGCAAACGGAAAAAAACTACTACGGCTTAAAATTTGGTAAATACCCGCCAAAAGTAGAGGCCTTAGACAATTTCGAAAAAGACCTACTCAACATTACTCACAACCTAGTTTTTACAAACAAGCAAAATCCATTTCAGAAGACACTTACCGCCGACATAAAAAAACTTAAAAGAGAAAATAATGCACTTGTATTCTCCGACAAAACTAAAAATATTTATAAAATGACTAAAAAGGAAAAAACAGACCTAACAATTAGCTCCATTACCGATAAATATCAATTAGCCAAGGCAGATACATATAAATCTATTAATAATGATACTACTGAAATAGCTACTAGACTAGGCGTCGAATATAGAATTAATTATTTAGATAAGAGGAAGGCCTTTGTTACTTTAAAAGACCACAAAGAAAACTTCACAAATAAACCCTCATGCAGACTTATCAACCCAGCTAAAAGCGAACTAGGACTAGCAAGCAAATCCATCGTTAAAAATATAGTTAATAAAATTAAGGAAAAAATAAACCTAAGTCTGTGGGGCAATACTAACTCAGTCCTAAATTGGTTCCATAACATACAAGATAAACACAGATGCAAATTCACACAATTAGATATAGTAGACTTCTACCCATCCATTACAAAAGACACCCTAGATAAGGCCTTAACATTTGCACTTTCACACACAAACATCAGTCAACTAGAAAGAGACACAATACTGCAAGCAAGACAAACCCTTCTCTTCTTCGAGGGAAGGGCTTGGGTTAAAAAATCAAACCCAGAGGACCTATTTGATGTTGCAATGGGGGCCTACGACAGTGCAGACATCTGTGACTTAGTCGGCTTGCTTATATTAAATACACTCCAAAATAAATTTCCAGACCATTTCTTTGGTCTCTATAGAGATGACGGACTTTGTCTGTCACGCAACCACAACGGAAACACATTAGATAGATTTAGAAAAGAATTAACAAACACCTTCCATAATCTCGGCTTCAAAATTACCATTAAAACAAATTTAGACCAAGTAAACTTCCTAGATACCACACTGAACCTTAAAAACAATACACACAAACCTTTCCACAAACCCAATGAAACACTCCAATACATACACAAGGGATCCTGCCACCCCCCCACCATCTTTAAAAATTTAATCAATAATATTAGCCAAAGAATCTCAAACCTTTCATCCAGTCCCGAAATTTTCAACCAAGCAGCACCATATTACAACAAAGCGCTCCGCGACAGCGGGTTCAGAGAAGAAATCTCATACACCCCCAACCGAGACCAACCACGGGGGACCCGCAATAGAAGGAGATCGGTGATCTGGTTTTCCCCACCCTATTCGACCAATACCAAAACAAAGGTAGGCCAACTTTTCCTCAAGTTGCTCGACAAACACTTCCCACCCACAAATGAATTACACAAACTTTTTAACAGAAATTCTGTTAAGATCAGCTATTCCACTGCCCCTTCAATAAGAAAAATTATCTCTGCAGAACCCAAAACAATTACAAACGCAGGCTGTTCATGCCAAGACAAAAACAACTGCCCCCTGGAGGGAAATTGCAAAATCAATTCAATCATTTATGAAGCAACCGTCACAGACCAGAATACCAGTAATGCAGAAAAATATATTGGGATGACGAAGGGAAATTTCAAACAAAGGCTATATGCACACAGAAACTCCTTCAAATACAAAAACAAGGCTAATACGGCACTCGCGACCCGAATATGGCAGCTTAAAGAAGAAAACACACCCTTCACCATCAAATGGAAAATAATTGAGAGAAAACCATCCTTCTCTCCAGCCATAAACAGATGTCCTCTATGTGACGCTGAAAAATACCACATTTCAAAAGCCATCATCGATCCGAATACAGCCTGTTTAAATGTCCGCGATGAAATATTCAAGGGATGTGTACACAAGAGGCAAGCATTGCTTATAAACTGGTCTGACCGATTCACATAATGTCTAACTACCCCCCCCCCCTCTACTAATATAAACACAATAAAAACGAACAAACACCTCATCAACCTATATCCACTTAAACTTCAAGAGCAAAAACTCCGACCTTCACAAAAATACAAAAATATTTAATTTAATTATCAATCACTAGATTACTCAAAAAACTATATCCACATAAATTCCAAGAGCAAAAACTTCGACTTTCACCAAAATGCAAAAATATTTAATTTTTAATTTTTAATTTTTTTATTTTTTTATCTTTTATCAACCACCAGATTCTACAAACCCATTTTAACAAACTCAAATATTTCATATTTCCATCTTAGTTACCTCCCTTAGATCCGAATTTCTTCCTTAAAAATCACTCCAATTTGGAGAAAAGATTCTCACACATCAACGGTTTTTAGAACGCATACCTTCAAAAATATAACGGCTAATGATACAAATTCATAATTTGGCTCACGGGAATTTCAGAGAAACCCTTTCTTTATTTTTATTATTTTTGTTTTTAATCTTTAATTTTTAATTTTTAATTTTTAATTTTTAATTTTATTTTTTATTATTATTATTTTTATTTATATATTATTTATTTATTTTATTTATTTATTTATATATTATTTATATATTTTATTTATATATTTTTATTCTTTCTATTTTTATTCTTTCTTTCTCTCTCGCTCTTTTTTACTCTCTCTCTCTATATATATTTTTTAACCCCCTTTTTTTCTTCTTTTTATACCTTTTTATACTCTTTTTCTCTTTTTCTTCTTTTTTCTTCTTTTTTCTTCTTTTTTTATTTTTTTATTTTTTTATTCCTTTATTTTTTTATTCCTTTATTTTTTTATTCCTTTATTCTTAGTATTAAAATGTTTTTATATATATATATGTTTTTTTATATTTATTTATATAAATATATATATATTTTTTCATATATATATATTTTTTTATTTTTTACCCCCCTTTTTTATTCCCCTTTTTATTCCCTTTAATCTTGAATTCTCTTTCTTCTCCCGTGTTTTAAATCTCAACGGTCTTATGACACTAAATTCAAATTTAAACAAACACACACAACACACTGAGCAAATAACGCGTCCCAACAAGAGTGTCATGTGACCTCACATTTCCAAAACAGATGACAACAGAAGCTGAAGAGAGCCGGATGGGTAAGACCTTCCGTGCTTGAAACCGACGGTACGAATGTTGTACTAATTTTTCTGTACCAGAATAAATAAATATATATATATATATATATATATATTTTCCATTTTTTAATTCATACAACTTAAAAAAAAGGAGTGTCTAAAGTATTGAAAAGTTACAAGGGCGTGATTATGTTTGAAGGGGTGTGAAGTAAGAGTTTGATTTCTTAAGCGCAAAAAAAAAAAATTCGACCATGTTTTAAGAGCGTTTAAAATTCAAACGTGTAGTTGTTTAATGGTTAGGAATTTAATAACGTTGATTACTAAGCTAGACACTTCAAAATGTTGTGACTAGTCTCATAAACAATGTTATTGATTGTAGGGCGTTTCGTTTTTATGTAAAGGGCCTCAAGAATCTTAAGCCTTTTAATGTTGGTATCGTGGTGTAATATATTTGTATTATTGACGAAGATTTCTCTGTATTGAGAAAATTCAACGTTTGCCTAAATATATATATATATATACATATATATATATATATATATATATATATATATATATATATATACACACACATATATATATATATATATATATATATATATATATATATATATATATATATATATATATATACATTTAGGAGAGAATCGATAGTTTTAATTAATAATATTGTCGAAAGAAAGAGCAAATGGGGAAATTGAAAGTGCCAAAATTAGCGCTAAAGCGATAAAAAGTCAATTTAATGATTTACTTAAAAAACCGATTAAAAGGCACTGCGTTAGGGAAGAAAAAAAACTATCGATTTTCTCCTGACGAGATGATAGTCGAAAGGGCCTTAGAGAGATTTCCGCGTTTTATTTTGAAATGTATTTATAAGTTGTATACCTCAAAGCATTTATATATATATATATATATATATATATATATATATATATATATATATATATATATATATATATATATATATATCGAAAGTGACATCATACCTTTAGAAGCCATCAAGACATGCCAAACATTCAGCTGTCAATAATAAATTATAACTTTTTTACGTTTTAGAAAACTTAAAATTGCATTAAAAATAGGAAAAAAAGCGCATGAAATCAAATTTATTTGGCAAAAAATAGCAACGTGCAAAAAGCCGTGTAAATTGACAGGTGGCAGTTATTTATATCCGCATACAGACTGAATGTTTGTCTAAAGCCTCTTTAAACCTGGGTATGGTAGTCATCGTAACGACCTCCTCTGACAGATTGTTCTACGGGGGAGAAACAAGGACATAGTGTTCTATTGAGCCGAAAACGAGGCTGTCACATCTATTGCGGGTACCTGCGAAGACCACAACTTCGCGCTCGGGTGAAAAACTCTTCAAAATATATATTTAAATTCCCGTTGATGATGTTGTACACCAGAATCAAGTCTCCTCGAATCTTTTGCTGCTCAATTGAGAATAGATTTAGTCTTTGTAGTCGCCCTATGTAATAAGCGCTGCAGGTGTAGGATATCTATTGTAGATAAGGATGTGTTGGTTAGGTGACATACTCAAGAATAGGCCGTACCAGAAATATGTATAAGGGACGGGAAGTGTCTGCTGTTAGGTTGAGAAATGATCTCCGAATCACATATAGAGAACCCGTCTTTCTTTTTTCGCCATCTCGTTGGTTTGAAGAAGTTCTCGACAATCGTACAAACATCCTTTGCATTAGTGACGTTATTGAATGGTTCAAGTGGAAAACCAATAGTCAGGGGGAGGAGTAGTTTGATACCCAATAAAAAGATGACTGAATCGTGCAGAGTTCAGCGATAAATCCCAGCGTGAAGACCAGAACCAGACTTTGTTAATAGTTGTGTTATGATCTAATTCATACCGAAACTGAACTTTATTCAATATAATTAAAAAAAGGAAAACAACATTAATGGTTGTGTGTTGTTTCTGCGTTAAAGTAAATAAACACGACGTTGTTTCATGGACTTGAAAGAGTAAAACTAGTTTATTATTTTGATTGTGAGCAATGTGAAAAGAATTTCTTTTTACAAAAGTTATGGAAAACATACAAAGTCAAGCAATGCCGATAATACTTTGTTACCGTTACAATATCAACCCATTTGTTGTGAGGAAAATATTGTCAGTTACAATGTATATTATTATGTGCGTTTCTATTACTTGTCTCCCTACGAGGTCAGATTGAAATGTGGAGAAAATCCAGCTCATTAGCGGGGCTCTGGATTGGGACAAAAATAATAAAGACCTTAATCTAGTAGAATTTCTCCTTCACTCACCGAGGACAAAAAATATGAAATTTTGTATCAGAACAACTTCAACACTTTGAATTATTTATCTGCAACAAATATAAAAACACCATTTAAATGAAAACGGTCAAGGAAATGCGATTATGATTTCAGGGAACACACAAGCACCATTTAAATATACACACAAGTTAAAAACAAAAAATAAATAAAACTGATAAAATAATACATTTTGTAAGTGCTACAAAAATGTCAACTTATTTAGAAATAAATATATGAACAAAGCTTTTTTCTTTGTGTTTACACTTGGTTTAAATTGTAATTCTTTTCCAGATATAACATTCAGTTTAAAGTGTTCAGAATGTAACTTTAATTCAATGTTTTTTTTTCTAATGCAAACAATATTTGAACTGTTTTAAAATGTTACTACATGCAAAGAACATTTTGACACACGCCAAAAAAAGAAACTTAAACATTTTTTATACAAAAAGAAACAAGTTTTAAAGGAATTATTATTTTATGGCTAAGAAATTTTCCAGAGAAATGGTGTCGACAGGTCGACATAAAAGTTTAATTTGATATACGTTTAAAAATATATTAGAATTTTGTATCGGGACAAACAAGACATTTTATTTTATGCAGACCTGTGAGTGAGTAAAAAATTCAAATTTTGGGGAAAAATTTTAATTTTGGGGAAAATGTATTTGTTTTTTTTTTCTTTTTATTTAAGATTTTCCTATCAACACAGATTTGGCATCCATTTTGAATTTTAGTCTAAATGAGTTTTTTTTTAATAGTTTTACCTTCAAATCACTCAGAATTCCACCTTGAAAACGATATAAAAAAGGAATCCTTTTTTAAATACCATACAATTACGATATCAAATAAGAAATAATTTCAGTAGAAATGACCCTGTAGCGTGTAATCGTTCCCTTCGAAGCGTTCTTTTTTCTGCTTAGCACCAATGACTGACGTCAGCAATAAATGGAATGGCCTTCTTTTTACGAAGGCGACGGTATAAACATCCCAATTTAGATACTAAGGATAGAAAAGAGTTTAATTTTATTAAACAAACAAAAAAATTCATAAGCGGTGAGTTTGTTTCTAAGAAATTTTCCCTGTGAATTATTGTGGTAGACAATTAAACGCTGACACTATAGTCCCGGTTTCGAATTTCGTTATGGCTAGCCATACTGATGAGTCGTAGAGACGACAAAACACATGTCTGTGGATAACTATAAACATATTATATATATATATATATATATATATATATATATATATATATATATATTGGTACAGAAAAATTAGTACAACATTCGTACCGTCGGTTTCAAGCACAGAAGGACTTAGCCACTCGGCTCTTTTCAGCTTCTATTGTCATCTGTCATATATATATATATATATATATATATATATATATATATATATATATATATATATACTGATTGATAACATCGACATGCCAGTGTAGCAGCTTTTAATACATGTCTGTATGAATAAAAACAATTATATAATTATATATATATATATGCATGTATGTGTGTATATATATATGTATATATATATATATATATATATAAAATAGATCAAAATGAAAAGACTGACAAAAGAAATAATTAATAACGTTAAATTTGTTTATAATCTATGTATTATCAACACGTGTTGACTGACAGCTTCTTGCCTTTCGTTCATCAGACCAAATCTGATTTGGTCTGATGAACGCCAGGCGAGAAAGTGTCAGCCACCATGTGTTCTTGATTCTACGTCTACTCTATTCAATCGGAGACTTACTCACGCTCTATCCCCGATATTGAACACTGTACACTTATAGATATAGCAAAACACATACGAAAGTACACACACACACACACACACTCATATATATATATATATATATATATATATATATATATATATATGAGTATAAAATGCACGATATATCATAAAATGAAATACCGTGAAGACAGGATGTCTAAAAAAGACAAAAGGAAAACAAATTAAATACAGGAATAAATCATAAAAAACAATAGATTTTACTGGTTTCATTCGGATCAACGAACATGTTTGTGGATCCAAACGTGACCGGTAAAATCTTTCGTCTTTTGATGATTTATTCCAGTCTTTTATTTGTTTCTCTTTTGTCTTTTTCACACACACACACACACACACACACACACACACACACACACACACACACACACACACACACACACACGCGCGCGCGCGCGCGCGCGCGCGCACACACACACACGCACGCACACACACACCCAGACACACACACACACACACATATATATATATATATATATATATATATATATATATATATATATATATGGGAAAATGTCATCCTGATGAAGTCTTATATATAAAGACGAAACGTTGATGTACACATAAAAAAACATCCATTTTTTGGTTTTCCTTTTTTATTTTCCCATCACGTCGGATTACCTTCATCCTTCTCTTCCCATATATATATGTATATATATATATATATATATATATATATATATAGATATATATATATATATATATATATATATATATATATATATATATATATATATATATATATATATATATATATATATATATATATGTAATGAATAAATTCGAAAGTTAGGACCATTTCTCGCACAAACGTAAATTTCGTTAATTACAATTCTACACAATAGACGTATCATCGTAAGGTGACGTTGGTTAAGTGGATACCGACACGGACTGAAGACCTGGGTGTTCCAAGTTCGAATCCGGTCGGTTCCACTGTATTATTTTCACTTAGGGATTTTGGCAACCTTCCCGTAAGTACCCGATGTCTTTCCAGAAAGATTTCTAAGTAGAAAAACGCCGGGGAAACTAATGCCAACACCAGACTCATCTAATTCACACGAAAGAAGACGCATCATCGTTTTTTATATACTGCTTATGTATATGCGAAATCAGTCGCAAGATTAACTAATTTGCATAATGTTCTTTCAAATAAACCCTTTTATTCATTAACTATTATTTGTTTTTGTTATTTTTTATTTCAAATAATATTTTCAATTTTAATATAACAAATCGTTCTGTTTCGCAATATTGTTTTATTTCCTTAAACACATTTAGCATTTGTGTTCAAACGTTTTTCTTAGCAGGGCCAACTTTATTTTCAACAAATTGCGATCTATTTTTAAATTGTATGTGAAAACATGAAACTGAATTTTGTTCTTCTTTTCTTTATGGTTGCATTTAAAACATATATAAATTCGTATCGAAATTACTAACATCTTAATGTTTATTTATTTATAGAAATAAATAATAAATAGCGAGCGTTGAACGCTGTGGACAGCAAGAACGCATCCCCACTGCCTCACCGGGTAAGTGTATGTTAATTTCAATTACTGTCTGTGCTGATTGCTGATTGCCGATAGCCCTGTTCCCCTGAGCGTTTGTCTAGCTTGAATCTACGAACTGCGTTCGATCCCATGTGACTGCCTGCAACCACCACTCCTGCACTGATGAGGGCAAAAAACCTGAAACGATATCATCTGTAGGTAAAAAACACTTTAATATTTAGTATATATATATATATATATATATATATATATATATATATATATATATATATATATATATATGTAGGAAATGAAATAGAAAACAATAGATATTTTTATATATTCATCAACGTTTCGTCTTTATTGTAAGACTTCCTCAGGATGATAATTTGAATAAAAACGTCATGCAAGTACATCGAAATTTGGGATTGACATGATGGAGAGATGAAGGAAAGTAGTAGTCGTGGCTCCTGTGAGCGCTGGAGGAGAGTACAGGCTGTGAGAAGTCAGTGGTGGCGAAGTTAATGATGCGTATATGTTTATATATTTCTATGTTTAAGCTTCACTCCAAAATTAATTAACCGATCATGTTTTAACACAGCTATGAGGCGTGCGGAAGGGTAACGTGGGTTATATTAAATTTAATTTAGTTTCACGCTAAAGAAAGTAAAGAGAGCACGAAAGCCTTCCGTTAAAATTCAGATGACTCCGATTTTTGTGAAATTATAACAATTTCTTATTAGACATCAATTAATAAATATTTTGGTATTTTAAAGGGATTTTAGGGGCATGATATGGGCACAACCTCGTATTTGAAAATTAAAATATTTCAGATTGCATCGAATTCGATCTCTAGTCATTAGACACCAAATAAGCAAGATTTCCTTAATTTTAATTTCTTCTTAAGATCCCTTGAACTTAAGCTATAAATCTTCTAGAACCAAACTCATTTAAGGGATTTTGATAAAAATTAGAATAAGGATTTTAGACAAATAGTTTCGTAGCATTATTTCTTAATTTAAAACTTTATTAGGGGACATAAAAGTGGTGCAATACTGTTCTGTTAAGGGATTCATTTTACCTGTTCTGGAATGAGTATTCATTCTAGTTATATATAAAGCAAAGTGAGATTTTTCCATATTTCACTGACCGGAAAAAACTGCATGAACAAAAGCCATGTAAAGTATGTTTCGTCATTTATTTTCGCAATATATTAGTCCTTGTTCTGAAAAACAAAACTTTCATTTTTTTTTAATCATAGTTCACCCCAAACAAGGTAGGCCGCCACTGTAGACGTAAGGGCCTACTAAGAAAAAAGGGTGAAGGTTTTTTTTTGGGGGGGGGGGAAGGGGTTGAACCTAAATTAAGAGCTGCGCAGCGAGATGTCTGTTTACATTACTTTTACATTTCTGCATGTCAGTAACGTCAGGAAAGCAGGGAGCAGGAAGGGAGTTCCAGGGTCCAGCTGCACGAGGAAAGAAGCTTTTGGAGTAGAAAGCTATTCGGTATCTGGGGAGCTCCACAGTGAATGGAGGGGATTTGGCAGATTGTCGGGTTGGTCCAGTGAATTTACGTTGTGGGGGCACCAGAGCACAATCTATTGAATTACTTGTACAACAGGCACAAGGAAGCAACATTGCAGCGATGGGACAGGGGCTGGAGCTTGGTGGATAGTAAAGGACTTATCAAGTTGGCGACTCTTTTTTGGACCCTGTCCAAGAGGGATAGACTAGCGGATGATGCACCAGCCCAGATGTGGCAACAATACTCCATGCATGGGCGGATGGTGGCCTTGTAGAGATATAGGATAATGTCAGGTGTGAGTAGTTTACTGGCACGGTAGAAGGAGCCCACCTTCGATTTCACTATTTAGTCCGAGATGCCTTTACATGATAGAAATATTATCTTCTTTTAATATAAATGAAAGTTTTTATTGAATTTAAACATGCAATAGCGTAAAATAAAATAGTAAAACTCTTATTTAACAATAATTTTATTACGAAATTCGATCAACCAGAATGCATTTAAGCTTATTCGTAAAACAAGTCAGCCATTTTATTCTTTTCTTAATTGTTGTAAAAATAATTACTCACTTCGTTACCCTTAAGAATTTGAAAGCAATGTGAGAGCTTTAGAATTGTCGAATAGAAAGTCATTTCAAGTTTTAATTTTTTTTTTTCAAGTTTTAATATAAATATTTTAGTATTAAAATACAGACAGTTTCAGAAGCAACTTACACCCAATAATTACAAAAAATGCGATTAAAACAGCATTACTGTTGTGACCCTGTTTAGGGGCCGAAATGAAGACACGAAACACGGGGTTAGGTGAACAATATATATTGAAGAAAAAATATGTACAGAGAACAAGAGAAGTGGTATATCAGTCCTGACTGCCAGGATAGACTGGAGTTGATTCCAAATACGAGAAGCCTAATTGCTTCCAGTATTTTGTAGGAATGGACGAGTCCAACTGTTCGTCATCTAGGTACGGCACCATAACAATTATCATGACGAAATTTATCAGCACTAACATTTAATGTAAAATGAATATTCAAAACATGATGGGGTTTCATCAGATGCCTTACTGGGTTGGCAGGCTGAGAGCAGGCTCGAGGCGTTCCATCGAATGGTGGCGATAGAGGGGCGCTCATAAAGTCACGTGAATTCACGATGGTTCCCTGCGTGACACGTATTTAATAAACCTAGGCCTTTGAGGAAGTCCCGCGTGGCGGTGTCAATCACTCCATTCGCCTCAATGACGATCGGTTGGAATACAAATTTGTCGCAGAGATGGTCGTATTTGGCTCGTTTACCCTTGTTACATGACCAGGTTTGTCACCGATTCCGTTTCTGACAAAATTATTTAGAGGTTTATAACCATTTGGTTCTGTTTATATTTTAATAATCAAACGATACCGTAATAATTAAATTTAAACTCTAACGCCAGATACAGGCATTTTGAGTGAACTAGTGAACTAGTTATAAAATGTGTTGTGTTAATTCAGGGTTTGTATTAAAATTAAAAATTAATAATACAGTTAGGATTTTATGTATGTCTTCCGCTTATTTAATTGCGAGGATGAAGAAAATTAGTTGATTTCAAGTAGTAAAATTATGATATGGTTCAGTGGAAGTACCACCCTCCGATTGCTAGTGGTATGTAGGATAAGGTTTTTATAATTCAGTAGTGCAAAGCTTGATGGGTGGTAGGTTTATGCGCCCGGATGAATAGTGCTTCAAGGAACGGCGAGGATAGAGGTACTTTGTAAGTATGGCAAATTTCTGTCTGAACTGGAAAATAACATCAGATCGCTGGTCCACCGGTGGGGAAAAAGTGGCCAGAAAAGGAATAGACAGAAGCTTTCATTTCTACTCAATCAAACTTGCATGAAACCATATATATATATATATATATATATATATATATATATATATATATATATATATATATATATATATATTAGAAGTTGGAAAATACTTGTAAAAAGTAGAGCACTGTAAAATATATATATATATATATATATATATATTGGTACAGAAAAATTAGTACAACATTAGTACCGTTGGTTTCAAGCTCAGAGGGACTTAACCGTCCGGCTCTCTTCAGCTTATGTTGTCACCTATTTCAGAAATGTGAAGTCACGTGTCACTCTCGTTTGGACGCGTTATTTGCTTAGAGTGCTATGTATATTTGTTTACATTTAGTGTAAGGAAGATTGGGAAAAAAGAGGGGTGAAATGTAACAGTTGAGATTTAAAAATTGAAAAGATTTAAAAATATAAAAAAATAAAAAATATATTTATACAAATCCCGTGAGTCAATGTTTATGAGGAGCGTATATTTGGCCGTTACTGTTTTGAGGGTTAATTATGTGTCTTCCAGAGAATGTTAAGGAGAGAAAATGGGTTTAAGGATTATATTTATGAAAAAATAAAGGGGTTAAAAAACACATGAAATTCAAATTCAAGGCCTCGATTAAAGGACTTTAAATCAATCCAAAAGGAATTTTAATAAAGGTATATATATATATATATATATATATATATATATATATATATATATATATATATATATATATAATATTTGTTATTGTTTATTTATCTATGGACGTATACGTTTCGTTTCTTTTCAATCAAGACTCATCAGCATAGAAGTACGACTATTCACCACAGGTCACACGATTCGAAACCCTGGATTACAAGTATTTTTCAACAGATAGGCCAGTTCTGAACAGCTTATAAACAATGATAATTTTAACACTTTTAAGGGCGGCGAGACGTACAGGCATTCAACTTCTATAAGTGAAGGAATGATGCATATAAAGCAAGTGACGTCACGCTGTGTTATTACTACCATTTACAGTGCTCTACTTTTTAACGAGGAGCTTCAAATATAAATATTTGTTATTGTTTATTTATCTATGGACGTATACGTTTCGTCTCTTTTCAATCAAGACTCATCGGCATAGAAGTATGACTATTCACCACCGGTCACACGATTCGAAACCCTGGATTACAAATATTTTTCAACCGCAGTGGCACACACACAAACGCAGGTAAAGTCGCTAAAATACCAGAAAATAGAAACTGTTGACGGCCCCTCCCCTACAATAGCTACCAGGGGCGGGGGCTCGAGGAAGATGAATTTGAGGAGAGGGTTGGGTTTGAGAGCATTATGAGGGTGGTCGGTTTACCCCCCCCCCTCCGTCCGTCCGGCTTTTCCATCGACTCTCGACTCTCGCTTTGCTTCATAAAAGGTTCACCTAATCATTTCGCCATTAGACACGTCTTTATACAAATCTCGACACACAAAGTCGAACAATAAACAACAAGGCGATCAGTCAACTGGAAACGAACAAAACAGAAAAGAATTCCACTGCTTCGTTTCTCCGTTTTATTTGGCGCGTTTTTTTTTGGGGGGGGGGGGCGTTTTTTGGGGGGGTGGGGCGTTTTTTTTTATGTTTAGCTTTTTTTTTCTTAGTTGCTTTTTTTTGTTTCCTTTTCTTTTTATCCTTTCTTTTTCTTCTCTCTTTCTTTCTTTTTTTATTTCTGCTTTTTTTTTTCTTGTTCATTTTTCTCTTCGTATTTCTTTTTTTTTTACTCTTTTCGCTTTACATTATTCACGTATTTCAAAATGTTTTCCCCGCTTCTTGTTCGCTGCCATATACACAACCTTTTCGGTCGCTGCGTGCTCCGACCTTCTTCGCATGCTTCTCGGTGTTGTTGATGACGTTAAAGTCATTTTACTGCTTCCCTTCTTATTTTTTATTTAGGGATTATAAAAAATTTATTTTCTTTTTTTTTGTTGTTATTGCTTTTTTTATTTTCATTTCTTTTTCTTTTTTCCTTTTCTTTTTATTTTCATTTCTTTTTCCTTTTCTTCTAGCAATCTTCTCTTTTTCTTTTTCTTTTTTCTTTTCATTTATTTTTTTTTCATTTCTTTTTCCTTTTCTTCTAGCAATCTTCTCTTTTTCTTTTTCTTTTTTCTTTTCATTTACTTTTTTCATTTCTTTTTCCTTTTCTTCTAGCAATCTTCTCTTTTTCTTTTTCTTTTTTCTTTTCATTTATTTTTTTAATTTCTTTTTCCTTTTCTTCTAGCAATCTTCTCTTTTTCTTTTTCTTTTTTCTTTTCATTTATTTTTTTTTCATTTCTTTTTCCTTTTCTTCTAGCAATCTTCTCTTTTTCTTTTTCTTTTTTCTTTTCATTTACTTTTTTCATTTCTTTTTCCTTTTCTTCTAGCAATCTTCTCTTTTTCTTTTTCTTTTTTCTTTTCATTTATTTTTTTAATTTCTTTTTCCTTTTCTTCTAGCAATCTTCTCTTTTTCTTTTTCTTTTTTCTTTTCATTTATTTTTTTTCATTTCTTTTTCCTTTTCTTCTAGCAATCTTCTCCTTTTTTTCTTTTTTCTTTTCATTTTTCTTTTTCTCTCTTTGTCTTTCTCTATAATCTTTTTCTTTCTTTTACTTCCTGTACCTTCCTCCATTCATTTTTTTTTCTTTTCATTCCGTTTCTCTTTTTATTTTGTTTTCTCCTTTCGTTTCTCTTTCGTCCCCTATTCAGTTCTCTATTTTATTTTTCCCTTTATTTTTGCCTTTCCTTTTCGCTGCTTTTCTCCTTTTTCTTTTCTTTTTTCTATTTATTTTTTAAAAAACTATATATACTAATATTCGTGACGTGTAACTGTCTGTGTGATTTCCAGTTTCACAGAATCTCACTACAGAAAATTCAATTTTGTAGCCAAGAGTTTCGTTATTTTAATTGTTTCAGTCTTAACAAAATAATTTTTGTTGTTTTTGCATTTCTTTTTACAGCTGATACTTAGCAGCTATCACTATATAATTTATCCTGATGATTTTCCCTGGGAATGAAGCATGAGCGTATAACTTACTTGCCATTAATATATTTTGATACTATATACATTCCATGAAAAATGCCAGTATACTGAAATCATATGCCCTTAATAGGGTTAAGATGAAAATTCATATACACTAAATGTACAAAAGCAAAGAAATTCCCAAATTTTTACACTTTTATTGTCATTAAGGGTATGACTACATATCAACCAAACCATTTCATTATCACATCACTACAGTATAAATCTCTATGCATGAGTGGATGAAGTGTGTGAGGTGTGCTGAAGAAAAATTCCTACCAGTAAAATACATAGCCCTGTTGTGCTCGGATACCCTTAATGACAATAAAAGTGTAAAAATTTGGGAATTTCCTTGCTTTTGTACATTTAGTGTATATGAATTTTCATCTTAACCCTATTAAGGGCATATGATTTCAGTATACTGGCATTTTTCATGGAATGTCACTACTTTTGTAAAGGCTATGCCTTAATACAATGATCATTTTAAAGATTTTTTTGAATTTTCTGGAAAACTAAGATATATGGTAAACTGAAATTAAAATGCCATCAACTAGACCCTATAACCTCTATCTCTGCAAAAAAATCAGCTGAATCCATCAAATAGTTGATGCGATACAGGGTGGCACATACGTATGTACGTACGCACAAATAACATGATTCCATAACTAAACTTTTTGGATCTCTGGGTTGTCTTGACTAATGATGCTGAAATTCTACACACTTATAGAACCTATCAAATGAAAATGTTGTGCAAAGTTTTAACTAATGTGGTTTATTGGTTTTTGAGTTATTGTTGATCAAAGAAATGAGATTCCCAGCATAGGCCATTCTTGAGTCTATTAAGGGGTAGAGCGCTCTCGCGCCTCCCTTGATAAACAGACGTGTATAAGTAATAGATGTAGCACTAGTTTTAAGTTTTAATATTTTTTCTTTCTTTTGGGGCAATGGTAGTATTTCCGCGGCACACCCCTAAATGGTAAAGTTTACAACAAAAATAAATATAATCCCAACGTTATCACCACCATTCCTTCTACCTAGAATACATACCAAGCATATGCATATCATTGACGCTCCCGCGTGCAAACCGATCCTTTCAAAATGCATAACTTACTCAAAATTTAATGTTGAGCTAATCTTTTCTCCATTAGAGTTTTGTATCTAACCTATTTAAAAGGTCTTTTATGGAGGAGGATGTGAGATTGAGTGGGCACACAGGCTGAATGGGAAAGTTTACAAAAAAAATAATGTGCCAATGTTACTCACTGTCTTACCGAGAATATATATTCGAAAATTCAGAATTATCGATTTATTAGGTCATGCGTTTATCCTGTACAGGAATATATATATATATATATATATATATATATATATATATATATATATATATATATATATATATATATATATATATATATATATACATTTAAAAAGAATACGCGGAAATCTGTCTAAGGCCCTTTCGACTATCATCTCGTCAGGAGAAAATCGATAGTTTTAATTAATAATAACGTCGAAAGAAAGAGCAAATGGGGAAATTGAGTGTGCCAAAGTTAACGTTGAAGCGATTAAAATTCAATTTAATTATTTCGTTAAAACGCTTCAACGTTAATTTTGGCACACTCAATTTCCCCATTTGCTCTTTCTTTCGACGTTATTATTAATTAAAACTATCGATTTTCTCCTGACGAGATGATAGTCGAAAGGGCCTTAGAGAGATTTCCGCGTATTCTTTTTAAATGTATCTATAAATTTTGTACCTCAAAACATTTATTTATATATATATATATATATATATATATATATATATATATATATATATATATAGGGTTATTCATAAGTCACTTAGCTATTTATTTTTGAAATTCTAAAGTTAAAAAAATAAGGTAATACAAAACATAGGAGTTTAAAGTTACAGCAAATTTTCAAAATTTCCACCTCCGTTCTGCATGCATAGCTCCATTCTTTTTTGCAAGGAATTTACGACTCTTTGTAGCATATTTGATTGATTATGGAGTTGTGCGAAGGAGGCTTTCTGTTCACATCACGTTTCCATTGCCTAACAAATAGCAGTAATTAGAGAGTAAGATAACAATTATCAAAAGTTCATAGTATGTTTGTGCTTCATATGGTAATCATTTTAAATAGCTAAGTGAAGTGACTTATGAATATATATATATATATATATATATATATATATATATATATATATATATATATATATATATATATATGTATGATTATTTTTATTTACACAGACATGTAGAATATCTGCGACACTGGCATGTCGATGTTATCGATCAACAGCTGTTATAAATTGATATCTCATCAGGGAGAGTTAAAATACGATCTTAACGTTAGATCATATTCTTTCCAAATAGGATCTAAAGTTAAGATCGGATTTTAACTAATCCTGATGAGATCTCAGTTTGTGATAGCTGTTGATCGATAACATCGACATTCCAGTGTCGCAAATTTTGTACATGTCTGTTTAAATAAAAATAACTATATATAACAGCTCTATTTGATATTTAGCACTTTTTATAAGCCCGGTTGAAATTCTTTGGATTACTATCCTGTGGATGTTTACCTTGCCTGTATATATATATATATATATATATATATATATATATATATATATATATATATATATATATATATATATATATATATATATATATACATATATATATATATATATATATATATATATATATATATATACATATATATATATATATATATATACATATATATATATATATATACATACATATATATATATACATATATATATATATATATACATATATATATATATATATATATATATATATATAAGGTCACAAAATATATAAAAAGCAACTGAACATCCGGATAAAAATAAAGCTCAATATAATGGATAGAGCATTAATAGCAATAGATAGAGTGAAAGAATGAAATAAGGTGCAAATCAAATTTTATTACAATTCAAAGTTTAAGCAAAAGAATTTAAAGCACTTTGCTTGAACTTTGAATTGTAATAAAATTTGATTTGCACCTTATTTTATTCTTTCATTCTATCTAGTGCTATATATATATATATATATATATATATATATATATATATATATATATATAACAAAACAAAAATATTTATAATTATTTGTCGCCCCCAACTCTAGCCTGGGTTCCGTAGCGTGGCTTGAATACATGTTCCTTTCAGTAGTGGAACACTTTACGACAGCTACCTTTAAATAAGATTAATCTCTCACTGAATTACCGGGTTGTTAATAACGGCCGTGTGGGCTAAGACGTTGGAATTTGAATTTGGAACATGATTCGTGTTCGGGGGTTCGAGTGCGGTGACCGGTGTGAGTAATCTTCGCTACACTGACGATTCCCGAAAGGATGAAACGTATACGTATGGAGATAAACAAAAAATATTTATAATTATAGTGCTTCTTACTTACTTTAATCGCACATGACGTAACGTCCCCTCGCTGCATTGAACACAAAATTCGGTCTCCGAATTGCATATTTCTCGGCTGTTGAGGAAGAACACCGAACTGTTCCTTAATGCTGTCGGACCATCTTTTTGGTGGCGGGCGTCCTCTTGGTTTTGCGTTTGAGAAGTCTTTTGTGTAGCTGGCATTTATCATCCCACTACTCCTAGCAATATGACCAGACCATCGAAGCCATAAGTATATATATATATATATATATATATATATATATATAGCTTTACCAATTTGTAAATAAACCGTTTTTAAATGTCGCTAAACTTTAATTCCGTAGTGTAAATCATCTCGAATCTTGACGTTATACAAATTAAATTTTTAATATGTTCTAATCTAAACCGAAATCTTCGTCCTACATTTTCGTCTTTTAATTTTTAATCGTAAATAATTAAACGTAGTTTTTAATCGTGAACGCTCGAATCTTTCATCATATATTTTTACCCATAAAGCTCACATTCGAAATTTTAAATGAGATGATTTATTTGTTTAAATAGTAAAAACGAATTCTTTTATATATATTTTTATATTTTTATATTTCTGCATAAAAAAATAGTCAAATTAATCTTTTACTTCTGTCACCCCTCCTCGATTATTTTAACATTTACCTCCTTTTTTACATAGACCAATCAAAAAAGTGAATTTATCTTTTTAAGACGATGATCAATTTCTCTCATTATTTGGTTTTTTGACGTGGTTGTTTATACATCTGAGGAGACCTAATTAAGGGGTCGAAATAAGTTATAATGTGTACAACCTTAATGTGTGTATAGTTTTTTCTTTTTATAATTCTATATATATAGCTTTATATATATGTCACATTAATTACTGCAATTTATTAATTCAGTGCATTTTAATGAAAACGAATGATTTATTTTTATGAAATAAAATTATCTTCCAAGGAGGAACAGAAAATGCGCGCGTGTGTGTGTGAGTGAGAGAGAGAGAGAGAGAGTTACTTATCTTATATGCACATGGCTTACTTATTATTTAAACGTTTTGTCAGACCATCTTTAAGCACGTCTTGTCTGATCCACGCTTTTATCCAGATTGTTGTGATTGGAATCACAACCTACACAATCGCTTGTTTGGCGTCATTTTCGACTAATTATTAACTTTCTAGGGAGGTGACGGTTGTTATGTAGATAACGACACGAACTGACGATCTGAATGTCACAAGTTCAAATCCAGTCGGTTCACTTAGGGATGTTGACAACCTTCACGTGCTCCGTTCTAAAAGAATGCCAACAACAGAATGAAGTTGGTGAATAAAGTTGTTCCATGCTGACTTTACTATTTTTACTATTCATTTCCAATTCTCACAAATCCGCAACTTATTTTCTGACGACGCTGCTCTTGTCTAAAATACATCCTGTTTATACATAAAACTAGATCCCTTTGAACAAATACAAGTTAACTAATATTGATAATAGCTAACATACTCACTAATATTTAACAAACGAGCTTAACTGTAAACTTTGGTTTTGTGAACTGTTACAACGGCGCTGGTGCGTGCTACGTGGGGCCAATTAAAGGTGTCGGGCACAGTTGCAGAAAACAAAAACAAAATTCAACGTTTGTTGTGTTAGTTTATCTCTATTTCTTTTTTTCTTTTTGTCCATTAACATATTTGATCTCTTATCAAGCCTGGGCCATGGTGTAGGGAGTTTCTTCTGTCTCCGTCGATTACTCGTCGTCGTTATTGACAGAAAGTTCATCTCTTTAACACGTTAGTTGTTGCTCAGTGGAAAGTGACGTCTCTCAGCAAAAATAGCAGAGATATTGATCGGTTTTCTTTCTCATTGTGGCTGGAATTATGGAAGCAATTAAAGAATTTAAGGAATAATAATTATATTAATTATAAATTAAAGGAATTATGGAAGCAATTAAAGAATTAAAGGAACAATAATTATATTAATTATAAATTAATTATGGAAGCAATTAAAGAATTAAAAAAAATAATGATTATATTAATTATAAATTAAAGGAAGTATAGAAGCAATTAAAGAATTAAAGGAATTATAATTATATTAATTATAAATTAAAGGAATTATGGAAGAAATTAAAGAATTACAGGAATAATAATTATATTAATTATAAATTAAAGGAATTATGGAAGCAATTAAAGAATTAAAGGAATAATAATTATATTAATTATAAATTAAAAGAATTATGGAAGCAATTAAATAATTAAAGGAATAATAATTATATCAATTATATAATTAATTATGGAAGCAATTAAAGAATTAAAGGAATAATAATTATATTAATTATAAATTAAAGGAATTATGGAAGCAATTAAAGAATTAAAGGAATAATAATTATATCAATTATATAATTAATTATGGAAGCAATTAAAGAATTAAAGGAATAATAATTATATTAATTATAAATTAATTATGGAAGCAATTAAAGAATTAAAGAAATTATAATTATATTAATTATAAATTAAATTAATTATGGCAGCAATTAAAGAATTAAAGGAATTATAATTATATTAATTATTAATTAATTATGGAAGCAATTAAAGAATTAAAGGAATAATAATTATATTAATTATAAATTAATTATGGAAGCAATTTAAGAATTAAAGGAATTATAAATTAATTATGGAAGCAATTAAAGAATTAAAGGAATAATAATTATATTGATTATTAATTAATTATGGAAGCAATTAAAGAATTGAAGGAATTATAATTATATTAATTATAAATTAAATTAATTATGGCAGCAGTTAAAGAATTAAATTAAATCTAACCCTAACCCTAACCCTAACCCTAACCTTAACTCAAACCCTAATTTTAACCGTAACCCTAACTCTAACTGTAACCCAAACCCTAACCCTAACCTTTACCATAACCCTAACCGTAGCCCTAAATCTAACCCAAACCCTTACCCTAACCCAAACCCTAACCTTAGGTTTAACCCGTAACCTTACCCGAACATTAACCCTAACCCTAAACTTAACCCAAACCATAACTTTAACCATACTCCTAACCCTAACCCTAACCAGAACATTAATCCTAACCTTAACCTTAACCCTAACCCGAACCCTAACCTTAACCCTAACCCGAACATTAACCCTAACCCTAACACTACCCCATTTTATGGTTTGCTAGTGTTTCATTATCGTTCCAGTAAGACAGCCAGAAGAGTAAGATAGACATATAACTAATAAATCTAAGAGAAACGCTCCATAAAAGTATGAGGGTGAGAGGTGTAGTCGAAAGGCGTCGAATTATTAACTGAAACGAAACTACGGATTAAAACTTGGCTGACATTTCGCTAAAGATGTTAACATTTTTCACATGTATCAGTATCAAGTCAGTGCAGGATATTATCTAGCATAGCAAAAGAATTATCTATTTTCTCGTCTTGAGAAAATGTCTTCCTTATGGAAACTATTCATTTTCTTTGTAAATAAGTTAGCCACGAATGTTAAATTATGTGCGTGGTTTGTTTACTAGAAGTGGAATAGTAAACGATTTACTTTCTCTATTGAATTCATGCACGTTGTATGTGTTGATAATATCGATACATTGGTAAGTTGGAACCTTTTCAGAAGGGCTAGTTGGAACGTTTCGACTAAATACTATCTAAAAAACGGAAATGGTTTTGTGGAACAGTAAAATGTGAAAGACGCTCTAAAACCAGGGGAAAACTCTTGCAAAGAAAAAAAAAATAATTCGGAACAAAAATGGACAAAATGCTTCTCGCTCTTTCGTCTGTCTCAGCTTTTCTCACCCCTTTTTCTCTCTCTGTCGTTTTATTTATTTACTCCTCTGCACGAGTTAGGCACAAGGCCAGTTTTATCTTACTCCCACAAGTAAGATGTGACCACAGGTCGGGTCGAGTAAGTGGGGTTTGAAAAGCCAGCGCCCGAGAAAGTGAGCACTCTGGCCATTAAAAATTGCCTGGGCAGCCCCGTCGGCATTCCCCGGTAGGGGCGCCTCAGGCAGTAAGCAATAAACTTACTCCTCTCCAAAGAGGGGAGGCGAAGTCTGGGAAGGTGGACCTCCTAGAACTGCACAGGACAACCCCACAGACAGGTGGAATCAAGCCCCGAAGGACAAGACGACACCCGTCTATAGGGTGCAGTATCCATCGGAACAGATACTACACTTACTTCCTACTTTTTAAAACGGGTCGATATCTACGCAGGCAAATTAGACACCTACAAAGGCCCAAAACATTGAGCATGCGAATTTGGCCTCTTGAAAATGGCTACTCACGACTGAAAACTCGTCACACACATCATATTCAACCTAAGATCAGCACGGATACCCCTGGTATTCTTGCCGATACGTCCAAATATTACCGGGAAACACACCAGCCACTTGAGCTTCGTATATATTTCTTGTCCCATAGAACAAAATGAAAACATGCATAGGTGGTAAAAAAATAAATAGGAATTAAAAAAATAAATATTATGATTACAAAAGGTTCTTCGATAACATAATTATTAAAATAAAAAATGTAAATAATATAAATATAATTTTGTAATTATAATGTTCGTAATGGCATAATTATCTAAATTATCTCCCTTGGTATATGTCCGAGTCATCTCCCCTGAATTATTCTTACCAACAGTAGAGAGAATGCGGTTTCCTGCCCGGAAGTAAAAAAATATCCGTCAAATCAACATGATGAATTTAGAACATCATATGTACTTTTTTTCTGACTGGGCTTTAAAAGCCATCGGACGTGCTTCAATCAGCTAGCGATCTCTGCGTAGCTTTCATCAACCTCCACGCCGTATTCCAGACTGATGAAACCAACAAATATGTAAGTAATACTTATATAATAGTTCATGCATATTTTTATTTATTTATGACCCCGGAAATATTTAATTATTTTAATAATTCGGACTACTATTCTTATTTTGGTTATTATTTTCAAAGCTGGTCGGCCGATGTAACCTCTAATCTTCTTCAGGCGCATTCTTGTTAAGTAAGGTTTTTTTTATACCTCCTCTCCAGGAAGTTAGACATAAGGTCCTTCATAATCAACCAAGCTCCAGCCCCTGTCTCATCGCCGCAATGTTGCATCCTTGTGCTTGTTTTACAAGTACTTCAATGGATTGTGCTCTGATTAACTAGACCAACCCGACAATCAGCCAAATCCCATCCATTCACTGTGGAGGTCCCCAGATGCCGCAGAACCTTCTACTCCAATAGTTTCTTTCCTCGTGTTACCGGACTCGGGAACTCTCTCCCTGCTCACTGTTTCCCTGACTGTACCGGCATGCAGAAATTTAAAACTAATGCGAACAGACATCTCGCTGCACACCTCCCAACTTAGGATGAGCCCCTAAAACTGACACCCTAATTCCCAGTAGCCCCTAACGTCTACAGTGGAGGCCTGCCTTGTTTGGGGTGAACTATGACAAAAAAAAACTATTTCTTTCCCGATCTTCGCGCCATTTCAGATTCAAACCGATTCCGCTATTTCTCCTCGACTCCGCATTTTTTAATTCTGTCTCCTTCTCATCCACGATAGTCATTCATGTGCAACTCCCCTCTTCCTCCCACAACCAACCAACCATCCACCCGTGTTCCTACCATCCACCCGTGTTCCTACCTCCCGGACATTAACTTCTCTTCTGTTCGATTTCCCCGCGTTTCTTTGTTTCCTTTCTCCTCCCATATCACAATTAATTCGTCACCCAACTCTGTCGTGACTCCACAAACCTGAAAGACTCCTTGTGTTTCAATTCTTAAAGCCCTCCCATCATTCATAAGTGTAAATAAATAATAGGTAAACAACAAAAACACAAAAAAATATATATAATAAAGAAAAAATCAGGGTAGAGTAGCCGGGTAGAGAATGGAGAACTGCAAGGGTGGGATACAAAATGAAAACCGTTTCGTTCATTTAGCCGTTCGTTCCTTCGTTCAATTGGGGGTGGAAGGCAGCTTCTCGTTTTTCTCTCCTTAAAGCTAAACTCCAGGCCCCAATTTCACGGGTGGACGCCGAAGAACAACTCAAACCATAAAATCAGTGACAACAATAAAGAGAAACAGTGATAAAGAAACGAAATAAAAGGATTTAAAAAATAAATAAATATGTAGGAAGGGTATATATAAAAAGCAAAATGAATAAAATAAGAAAGACTAAAATGTATTTCGTTTTTTTTTATGGGTATACGATAACAAGATAGACACCTACAGAAATAGCAGATGGAACGAATACAACGAAAAGAAAGAAACGTTTGAAGTAGACAGCAAAAAGAAACGAAACGAAAAACGCGTATGAAAGAGAAAAAAGGGAATATTCTACCGTTAAGAAAGCTTAGTATGAAACAAAGAAATTAACGGTATTTTGTTAAAGAAGAAAATAAAACTTTTGAAAAAGAAAAAGAGAAAAAGAATAATGTAGTATTAAAATAGTTTTAAAGACGAAGAAAAAAAGTTAAAACTTGAAGTTAGAAAGAAAGACAGAAAGAAAGAAGGACAAAATAAATGGAGAAAAAAGAAGGAAAGAAGGAATTCGAGGCAGAAGAAAAGAAAGAATGAGAAAAGGAAGAAAAGAAACAAAATGGAGTCGGGAAAGAAAAAGTAGTATTTTAAGGTGATTTGAATAGATCACGTGTCGAGGAGTTAGGCACAAGGCCAGTTTTATCTTACTCCCACAAGTAAGATGTGACCCAAGGTCGGGTCGGTAAAGTGGGGTTTGAAAAGCCAGCGCCCGAGAGGTGAGCACTCTGGCCATTAACAATTGCCTGGGCAGCCTCGTCGGCATTCCCCGGTAGGGGCGCTTCAGGCAGTAAGCAATAAACTTACTCCTCCCCAAAGAGGGGAGGCGAGGCCTGGGAGGGTGGACCTCCTAGAACTGCACAGGACCGACCCACAGACCGGCGTAAATCAAGCCCCGAAGGCCAAGACAATACCAGTCTATGGAGTGCAGTATCCATCGGAACAGATACTACACTTTGATCTTAGCCAAACTTGTCTCATTCCTTTGAATGAAGGTGTAAAGAAATGGCGTTGTGTTGAAAAGGTCTGGCTTCTTCGAGCCGTAGCCAAAACATATTTTGCAAATGTGTAGGCGAATAAATATAAATAATAAAAATCATAACCATTAAAGAGCTCTATTTATTATTGAGCACTCTTATATAAACACAGTCAGGATTCTCCTGGTGTTTACCCCGGTGAGGTAAACGTTATCTGGATTACTATATATAATTATATACAATCTAAAATTAACAACATCACATATGAAACCAGTGGTAACATTTTAAAATACTTAACGTAATGCGATTTTGTTCTGTGATGTTTACACATAAAAGAGGGTAGTGCAGTATTAGTGCAGTTCCAACGAGAGAAAAGTATATATGTAAAGGAGTAAGGCTACCAACATTTGTAAAAAGGTTTTTTCAACATTTATTTATTATTTTATTATTTTATCATTTTATAATTTTATATAACGCGTTTCAAGCGACAGTCCCCTCTCATCAGATATGTAAATGCATTTGCAGAAATTTCCTTCGATTTGAAAGAGCGTTGTTTCATTTGAGGAAATGTGTTATTGTTTGTATATATATATATATATATATATATATATATATATATATATATATATATATATATATATATATATATATATATATTATACGTAGATAAAAATGAAATATTCATATATATATATATATATATATATATATATATATATATATATATATATATATATATATATATATATTAGTAGTATGATTTTTAAAGGCTGTAGGCAATGCAAATTCCGGGCAAGGTGCAAGTTGTAAGGAACAAAAACAATAAATCGAATACGAAATAGGTACATGTAAACAAAGAATATTACACTAGGTACATGTAAAAAAAGAATATTACATTAGGTACATGTACACAAAGAATATTACATTAGGTACATGTACACAAAGAATATTACATTAGGTACATGCACACAAAGAATATTACATTAGGTACATGTACACAAAGAATATTACATTAGGTACATGCACACAAAGAATATTACATTAGGTACATGTACACAAAGAATATTACATTAGGTACATGTAAACAAAGAATATTACATTAGGTACATGTACACAAAGAATATTACATTAGGTACATGTAAACAAAGAATATTACATTAGGTACATGTACACAAAGAATATGCACACGTACACTTTCATAAAAAGAGATAAAGCGAACATAACACTTGTAACCGGAATGGAAAACTGTAGATAATGGACTAGCATACTCTCTGAACTCAAACAGCTGAAATCTGTGCGTGCCAGAAATACATTCATATACTACAAGCTCTACATGACTCAAGATTCGCATAAACAAAGGGAGATAATAATCAATACAACACAACCACTTTTCATTAACCGGTTACACCCATGAGAGAAACGAAACCCACAAACAAGTTTTAATAGAACACTTTTAATAGAAAAATTCTTTTGGAGAAATATTTTTGAAAATATATCAGAAAAAAAAATTGAAAAGCTTTTAACATTAAGTGTTTATTAAAGAACGTTTTCAGACAACAATTTTGAAAGCAAAATTATTACAGCACAAAGAAAAATTAGTTTGAGGCTGGCTTCGGGGGGTTAGGGTACGGAATTTAGGAAAATTCGTCACAGGAAAATTGGGCAACGGAAAATTTGTCAACGGAAAATTCGTCACATTTGGCCAAGTAGGAAAATTCGGCAATTATCGAATAAATATCGATTGAAAATAGATTTAAGAACCGTTTTTACAGGAGATATACTTGTAAATACGAGGCTACCCCCCCCCCCAGTGGAGAACATTTTTTTATATTATTTTTTTAGTACTTGTGCAGTTTACGAACAGGGCTATTTTTTAGATAAGATTTTCAAGTTAAATTAAATTTTTACGATATCTTTTGTTTATTAAATTGTTAGGTGAAAGTACAGAATAGTTAACAAAGCACCCCCACCCCTCATTCTCCCCATGTAAAAAAATCGTTGTCTAAATAATGTTATTATTTCAAGCCTGTTTCGTAATTAAGTTACGAGATGAAATCCATCATAATTCATTTAGATTTCTTCGTAAACAAGTCAGTCATTTTAATTGACAAAACATCAATTACTTCGTGTGTGTGCAAAACTTGAAAGGAATTTATAAACTATGAGTAAAAAGTCATTTAAACTGGCTTTTAATTCTTAGAAAATGTCCATGTATTTAAAAAAGCAAACTTGTAATTCAGTGTTATTTTTTTCATCTTGCCTAAAACTTGTTTTAACTAACAACTTTATTTAATACTTAAAAAAGAAATTCTTCTTTCAGACAACGATTTTTTACATGGGGAGAATGGGGGGGGGTGCTTTGTTAACTATTCTGTACTTTCACGTTGTAAAGAATAACCCGGTCCAAACTTTTAATTTCGTAACGTAATTGAGAACCGGATTATTTAGAAAGCCATTCTTAACACACAAAACTGCACAAGTACCAAAAAATAATATAAAAAATGTTCTCCACTGGGGAGGGGGGTAGCCCCGTATTTACAAGTACATATATCTCCTGTAAAAACGGTTCTAAAATCTATTTTCAATCGATATTTATTCGATAATTGCCGAATTTTCCTACTTGCCCAAAAGCGACGAATTTTCCTACTTGGCCAAAAGTGACGAATTTTCCGTTGCCGAATTTTCCGTTGCCGAATTTTCCTGCGACGAGTTTTCCGGGCACCAGGGTACGGGTACGGGTACGGTTAGGGTTAGGATAAGGGTTAGGGTTAGGGTTAGGGTTAGGGTTAGGGTTAGGGTAAGGGTTAGGGTTAGAGTTAGCGTTAGGGTTGGGGTTTGAGTAAAGGTTAGGGTTAGGATTAGGGTAACGGTTAGGGTTAGGGTTAGCGTTAGGGTACGGGTTAGGGTTAAGGTTAGGGTAAGAGTTCGATTTAGGGTTAGGGTAAGAGTTCGATTTAGGTTAGGGTTAGGGTTAGGGTTAGGGTCTTGAATTATTTAAGAATTAGTTTTTTCAGGAAATTCTTTAAATTTTCTTAAAGGATTATCGAGACAAATAAAACAGATGGAGAATATTTGTTTAGATTTTGGGGGGAATGGTATCTTTTTGTGTTCTTTTTTTAAAGTTTTTTTTTTAAAATCTTTGAGAAAGGTTTTCGGAGAAGCTTTCGATGTTTTCTTTTAGGCATGTAATCGCTTAAAAAAGTAGAATCTGATCAATTTAAGAGGCGGTGATTTACCTGAAGGTTTTAATTTACCAAAACTTGTTAAAATTATGCAACACTCTCAGTAAAAACATAAAAAATACGCCCCCCCCCTCAATTAATTGCCGCCCCGGAAGCGGGTGTATTTGTTATCGTATAACTTGCCACTACCGAAAACACAATAATTCTTTAATAAATAATAAAACTTTTGGCAAAGTTGTTGTTTTTTATTCCACCATTCTAGTTTGTTTTCGTCATCGGCGTCGAGCAAAGCAAAACTCGTAAACTTTTACCAAAAGTCTTTTGTTCTTAAGTGGTGTCGAGATGTATGTCTTGTACGAACGGCTTAACATTTCAATAATGTTCAATGGCTTGTAAAACAAAAGTGTTTCATTTTAAATCTCTTTATTACAGTCACATTACTTTAATTAAGATCCTGGGTCAATTTGGAACATTCGAAAACATTAATGTGTTTAAAATGCTCGTAGTCATAAATACATGAATAATAATTTAATATCGGACTTGAGTCTCGTAATTTATGTTCCAGTTATTAAGTAGGTAAGGATTTATTCTCTGATAATGTTTTCCATTATTCCCCTCTTATTTATAATCACTAATACATTACACATTATATATATATATATATATATATATATATATATATATATTATATATATATATATATATATATATATATATATATATATATATATATATATATATATATGTGTGTGTGTACTAGCAAGGATACACCGCGTTGCCGGGGACATAAAAAATAGATGTTAAACAGTGTGTGTAACATCTTTATACTACAACTCCTATCTCTCTATCCGTCCCAATCCGTCTCTCTATCTTTCTGACTTACCCCTTCCCTGTTTTTTCCACATCCCTTTCCCTCATCCGTCTTTCACCTCCACACAGCCCATCCATTTCTCGTGTTTGAATTCACCGAGCTTTCAGTTTTAAATTTACTACTCACATGAAGAGCGCTACTGAAAACACCCAAATAAAATTAAGAATTCCTCCAGAGCACTACTATAAAACCTTTATCCGAGTTTCTTGCTTTTCCTCTCTAGACCGAAAAGAAGCCCAAAAGACATTAAATAATTTTAAAAGATAGAGAGAAGCAAAGAGATAGAATGTTTAATAGAAATTTAACCTCTTTTATTTTGTTTGTAGTGTCCCCGGGCAACGCCGGGTAATCCTGCTAGTTAGAAATAAAGCAGAAGAAATACATCGAAATTGCAGTGTTTTTTTTTATCCAAGTTATGCTAAAAAAAACTGCCCCCTGAGGAAATGTGCTCCATAGCCCACTTAGATGTGTACTTAGAAATTCAGCCATCCTTCTATTAACCTCCATCGTTAAGTTTACATAGGAATAAGCTTTTTGATTTCATGTAGATTCTCTAACATTTTTTGCTATAGGGAACACACACACTATATAAATCTGGTAATTAAGAAAGCTATGTTATAAATACACCATAAACTGAATAGAAATTAAGTTTAGACGATGGTAAAATTAATTATAAACTTGATAGCTACAGTTTAAATACGAAATTAACCTTTTAGGGAACTGGTTGTTTTGTTTCGCGGCATATCAACACTTTTCGGGTCATTTAATGCTGAATCCGGTCATTTTGGTTAAGGTTTTTATGCTTCAAGTTCTTTATATCTTCAAATGTTTAATCATGGTTTTTGGTTTGGTTGTTTTTGTTTCACGGCATATCACCCCTTTTCAGGTCATTTAATGCCGAATCCGGTCATTTTGGTGAAGGTTTTCATGCTTCAAGCTCTTTATATGTTCAAATGTTTATTCATGGTGTTTGGTTGAGTGAAAGGGAGAAGAAAGGGAGAGGGGAGAGGGAGGTAAAGGGGACGGAAAGGGAGAGGAAGGGAAATTGTTGTTTTTTGTTTTGGATTTTGCAGAAAATGATTGAGTTTTGCAAGAAAAAAACGATAAAACATCAATGTTTGGTGCATTTTGAGTCAGGAAGTCAATAACTTCAGACAGCTTGATTCTATTCAGTAGGTTCTATTTGACTCATAGATGGGGCCCTTACAGGTATTACCACTCCGGGCCAGAGTGGACCTGGGAGCAATGACAACTAAGGGGCAACTCCACATTCCCCACAGCTCCCAAATGGAAGCCTCACCACTGGATGTCTTTTTAGGTCATACTCAGGACCTTTTAGGGAACGATACATAAATAGATAAACATAAAAGTAAGTATTACAAATGATAATATGATGGTATGAACTTAAGTAAAACATTGACTAAAGATATTATGAAGGCGGTAATTAACAAATAATACAAATTAAATAAAAAACAGATATAAGCGTATTTTACTTTCAATTAAAGAAGGTATTGTAACAGAGATCTGTCTGCCACATCGAGAAAATATGAAACCCATAGATGTAAACAATAGACAACACACGTAACTAAAAATGTATTTAAAAACATTATACCAATACATTAAAAAATGAACACATATAAAATCCACATGTATTATTTTAGTTACTTGAGCGTAAGGTTAGAATATTAGTCAGAATAAAAATCGAGGAGCGAATCATATCGATGTGAAAGTCCGAATGTTGAATCAACTGCAAAAAACGTTTTCAACACAATCTCTCAAGCATGGATAATCAAATGCTTTAGGGTGTACTAAAAATGTGAAAACTTAGCAAGTGTATAAAAAACAATATAAACATGGAGACTGGAAATGACAGCTGAATCACAAAATCTAGTAGAGATTAAAATATAGAGTATTTTTGTAGAGTGATTCTTTAACTCCACTACATTTATCATAGCAACCCCAAAACACACTTAGGGAGTGCAATGGCGAATACAAATTTACAAACTCAAAGGATAAAATAAACCACCTCATGTATACGGATGATCTTAAACTATTTGCAAGGAAGAATTGGAAGTAAAAACGCTAATAAACACGACTAGAATCTTTAGCCAGGACATTCGAATGAAAATCCGAATGGAAAGGTGTGCACTACACGAAACAAAGACGGGGAAACTTGAAACAGCAGAGGGAATAGATCAGCTCAATCAAAAGTGATGAAGGCGCTTGGTGAATATGATACCTATAAATATATAGAAGTTCTGTTAGCAGACACCATGAAATCAATAGAGATAAAAACGAAGAATACACGAGCAGAACATAGCTGGAAGATAAATGATAGAAATGCAATAAAAATAATAAATAGGTAGTACCACTAGTATAGTAGCCCTTCATAGGTTTGCACGTGACTATTATAAAAAGAGGTAGCGAAGAACTATGTAGAAGCATTAGGGTTAGGGTTACGGTTAAGGTCAGTCAAAATAAACAACTACGGCCCAGAGGAATAAAACAAAACCTACAAACTAACAGTTAGTAAAAACATTCATCATTTATTTGAGTGAATTTTTGAGCGGAAATCTTTATCGATGCTTAAAGATTAAAAGCCGGATGGATAACGCACATGGTACGAAGATACCACGATTTGGCTGGATGTGAAACTTCGCCCCATTGAATGATGTGATCGGAAAACAAAATATTATATAGAAATAATTGACAGAGAAGCAAAAAATATAAGAAATACATGAATGAACTTCAGTTTTTTCCATTCTGAACGATTCACTTTTTTATCGGGATATATGTGATTGAGATGGACCGAAACAATTGTATGCAAATAAAAACTGTTTTTAATGAATTCGTGATATATATATATATATATATATATATATATATATATATATATATATATATATATATATATATATAGAGAGAGAGAGAGAGAGAGAGAGAGAGAGAGAGATAAATGAAAGAAGAGAGATAAATATGTACGAATGACGAATCTATTTCAACTTCGATTGTTCAATGCAAGGTGTACTTGGTAAAAACATGTGCATTTAACTTTCCTTAAGTCAAGGCTTTTCAAAGATTGAAATCTTATCATCAGATATATAGATAGGTAAGTTGGCAGTGGAAAAGCCAAAATTCAAAATTTTAAAAAATATGAAGTAATTTTATTTTATATATATATATATATATATATATATATATATATATATATATATATATATATTTGTGTTATAATGAAATAATTCCAGGAGGAAATCCGGGTATGAGAGCTTAATGTGATAAACAGAGCAAGAATAAAATAAAGTATAATAACACGAAATTACATAATCATCGATGCAATCATTTATTTCAACTTGTGGTTTTTTCAAGCATCCGATCCAGACGATTACATTTTTTAAATGGTTTCAAAAATGTAATCGTCTGGATCGGATGCTTGAAAAAAGCACAAGGTTGAAATAAATTATTGCATCGATGATTATGTAATTTCGTGTTATTATACTTTATTATATATATATATATATATATATATATATATATATATATATATATATATATATATATATATATATATCCTGTCTAAACAGTATCCGACCTAAGGCCAGAAAAATATATTTCAAATACGTAACGGAGTTGGGATCCTAATCCCCTTCAAAGCAGACCACTTTGTGCTTGCACAAACTTAGTCCGCTGATCCATCCACTGACAGAAAAAATCCTGGAAGTCTTCAATTGGAATGGTGTTCATCTCTGTTGTCGTGTTAGATTCAGCAAGTGTTTGGAGAAGATACGATGGGTGTAACACAAATTAAGGAGTTGTTCAACCGATTTAAAAATGACCGCACATCAGCGGAGAGTGACCAGCGTTCTGGCAGGCCCCAAACTGCTCCGAGTGCAGCTGTAACGTATTTGAAATAGTGTTTCTGGCCTTTTCTGGCAGTTTTTTTATCCTTGATAATCCGGAATATTACAAACTAACACCCTTGCTGTCTAGAAAAATAAACAAATCTTTTCGATCTATATCCGACTTATTTAGGTTTTGTTTTTGTTTTTGTTCTTCACAGCTTCCAGCGATCCGGAACTTCGCATTGCCTTCAACCTTTTTAAAAACTTTTATTATTTCTCCCAGCAATGCTTCCAGCAAACTACCAATATATATATATATATATATATATATATATATATATATATATATATATATATATATATATATATAAGCAGACGGACTTGTCCCATGACGGGTAATTGTACTTGGAGACCTTTACAGTCTTTAGTAATTGCAAGTCGAACATCAGCAAACTACAAAGCCATCAAAAACATGCGTCGTTGCTGTAGTGAAAATTGTGTGAGAACAAGATTCAATTATGGGCGTCTATTTTTCAAAACCTTTTTTGTTAAGCCTTCATCGTAAGATCTTAAATGATTGAAATGTGCTGGGATTTTAATAGTTTTTAGTGCAGGTCTTGGCCATTTGGTTGTAGCTTAATTTTCATTAAAATTAGTGATAACAATCTTTTTATTTGAGGGTTTAGTAATCAAATATGTTCAAAAGAAATATATATATATATATATATATATAGTATTATTTTTTATTTATACAAACATTATTGGTTACATATGTGCATACATGTTTCGGTTGGACTCTTTACAGAGAGTCAACCTCTTCAGACCAAAGAAAATATTTATTTAAAGGAGAAGTTTCCCAAATTCATCTCACTTCCTTGTCTTTTTGGGTCTGAAGAGGTTGACGCTCTGTGAAGAGTACAACCGAAACATGTAATGCAATTTTCTGCATCTTAATCACTTAGGAAGTGAGACAATCGATATAATAGTTAGCAAAATAACAACGAACGCTACAATCACCAATAAAAATAATTACATAAAAATACATTAAATATTTAGATGATAAAAATCGTACATATTTTGTCTTGGTCCAGTAGTAGAACGCTGGACTATAGACATCAATATCGAAGGTTCGATCTCTGTCTAATGCTGATGAGGGCTGTGAGCCAGAAACACGTGTCCATGGATTTCTTTTATGTACGTATAAAATAAATAAAAACATATATATTAACGGAAAAAAATACGTCCTATGAAGTTGAGGGCGACTAATAATGAAATTTTCTGCATTTTAATCACTTAGGATGTGAGACAATCGAAATAATAGTAAGCAAACAAACAACGAACGCTGCAATCACCAATAAAAATAATTACATAAAAATACATTATACATACTAGCAAATATATGCTCTTTCCGGTCGCATATTTTTGCTAGGCTGCCGCGTCAAAAATGAACGTTCACGCGTAAACCGATGAAGCCCCAGTCATATTTCTTGGGTGGTTAGACATTGATTATCTTTGTTTTTGACCAAGAATTTTTTAGTTGAAAATAAAGAAAAAAAGAAATTCGACCCTATCCCGATTTTTGTTTTACTGTCTCCCATAAATAGAAGTATTTTTACTTTAAAAAGAAAGAAAGAACATTTTTTGCACCCCTTCCTCAATTTTTTAAATTTTACCCTCCCTCATACATAGAAATATTTTTAGTTAAGAAAAGAAAGAAAACATTTTTTTGACCGCCTTCTCCCAATTTTTTTACAATTCTTCCCCCCATACATATAAATATTTTTAATTAAAAAGGGAAGAAAAAAAAGAAAACCTAACCCTAACTCTAATCCCCACGTTGACCTTGACCCTAACCCTAACGACGGGGTCAAAGTTAGCGCGGGTCCCAAAATGAAAAAGCACCAAAAAATCAAATACAGTGAACACTGTGTGTGTTTGTTTGTTTAATGACGTTTTTTTAATTAAACAATTTGATTCTAAAATCAGTTGTATAGTTTTCCAGTACAATGTCTTATTTTTTTGTTGACAGTAAAGAAAGAAAATCACATCTTTTTTTTTAATAAATAAAACATGGAATCATAAATTCAGGTAAGATCGTAAAAAAGTGATAATATTGGATATGAAAGTATTAAAAAATCAAATACGGAGGGATGTCATTTCAAATGATTTACGCTGTTTAATCAGTGGGGCGTAGATGAAATAACTACGTAACTCATTAATTTTTAAATCAATTATTATTTTAATTAAACAATTTGATTCAATAATTATGATTTATAAGTAAGATTATTAGCGCTCAAAATTGCGTAAATACATGTGGAAATTTGAAGAAACCAATCATGAGTGTATATTTGCGAATACTAATTTATTAGAAGTTCAAATGCAATTGATTATGTAAATTGAGAAACGCGCATAGTGTTTAAGGCGGTTTTTTTCATAGTATATAATGAAGCTGGCGGACTCAGGAGATAGTCATACTACTCTGATGGAGTTTCGGCTTCAGACAGACAGACAGACAGATACATAAACTCCATTATTAATATATATATATATATATATATATATATATATATATATATATATATATACGTAATATCTTTTTTTATAATATAAGCTTACATGTGTAATAGTAATTTATATATATATATACTTCATTATCCTTACAATAGATGTTATCGCAGTTTTCCAATAGTAAAGTGCTGGGATTAAATAATAAATACAATTATTGAATTCCACGTAAATCGTACCATAGAAAAGTTGTGTTTTATATGGTTTAAGAACTTCATAATAAACAAGCAGGGTCTGTGTCCCGGCGTTGCCCGGGGGAAATATAAAATAATGATTTAATCTAAAAGAAATACGTATTAGTGTAGCAATTCTGAAACAAAATCTAAGTAATTTATCGTAAGTAGAGATCAGACAGATAAGTTGGTAAACGAACAAAATACATAATGTCTGAAAGGTATACAAATAAAAAGTATATAAAGTCAATAAGGAAAATGTCGAATATATAAGCACAAATTCACTATTGAGAAGAGTTCATAAGGTCAGATTCGAATTATGGTAAAATCCTGTTTTAGGATTGAGCTTTTGCAGTCAGAGTTGTATAAAAGTCCAGTTTTCATATGTGAAGATAACACAAATCCTTTTGGGAGAAGAAATCCGTAAATGACACAGACAATACGTCCTCATGGGATATGTGACTGTATAGAAAAGCTTAAGTGACTATATATATATATATATATATATATATATATATATATATATATATATATATATATATGTATATATGTATATATATATACCAAAGGAAGGGTGAGAGTAATCCGTCGTAATGGGAAATGAAAAAGGAAAAACCAAGAGAAATGTTTTCTTATATATTCATCAACGTTTCGTCTTTATTTGTAAGACTTCCTCAGGATGATAATTTTAAGAAAAATGTCATGCAAACACAAAACACCTCTCTCATAGACAGACCCCTTCTCTTACCCACGCATTCCAATAACACGTCCATATGCAACACACTTAACGAACTAGGAATTCCAACAGTACACACCACATCACAAACCATAAAACAAAAATTAAACACAGCAAGACATTTAAAAAAAAAAAACACATCCCATGCCGGCTTATATACTGTCCCATGCAACAACTGCAATCAAATTTACGTGGGGGAAACGCAACGTGAATTGAAAAAAATATTGAGCAAACACAAAAGGGACATAAACACCAATAACTCTCTCAATGCACTTTTCTCCCATGTATTAGAGCACGATCATGCTTTAAAATTTGAACAGGCGAAAATCACGAAATACATTCATAACAAAGCTCGGTGAAGACTACTGGAAACTGCACTAATCACAGCCTCCAACACCATCAGACAACGAAATGGCTTCTACAATCTATCCCCCTTAATAAGCAAAATTATCTTGACAGAACAAAAACTGAACCTAGATCATGGCTAACTTTTCTTTCTCTTCGTTCTCAATTGCACTTATTTACTAGTCCCCGTATACACTCACACACAAACTCCTCCTTACATACATTTCCATTCACCACGAATCTAAACCACTTAACCACAAATAACAGCCTTACAAATGAACACAATCTAGACATCCTCACAAATATTTAGATATTTAAACCCCTTTTGCCCTCAATTTAACCCCAAACCATCAACACTGCCTGCACAAAAGTACGTTTCACCTATTTCGCGCCAAAATTAATATAACTTTTTTCCTTCTCTTTTCTTTGTCCTTCCTCTGATTGTCATATTCACAGCACATTTCAACACTTTCCTTCTTACTCACTTATATTCACAAATTCCTGACATAGCCAGCTTGTCAATACTCCTACCATCCAAAGATTTAACTCCTAACCACAACAAAATCTCCCTTCTCCCCTCACCCATCTCACCCTTTCCACTACTTCTTCTACACTCTCACCCACCCACCCCGCACACTTTCAAATTATCTTCATTTCTTCAAACTTTTTTCTAAAACTATGACACTACCTACACACAAAGCCACAGAGTTCCCCCTCCTCTTTCCCCAGCCCCTCAAAATTTATGCTACACCTCACCACGACAAAACCTCAGCACCCCCTCCCCTATCTTCCACCCTAAGACACATTCACTAACACTCCTACCCTCCCCCTTTTTCACTCACAGCCATCCACATTTATTTCACTCCCTGCCACTGACTTCTCTCAGCCCGGACCTGGGTTCAGTGCTGTCAGCAGCCACGGCTACTACTTTTTCTCATCGACCCATCATGTCTACCCAATATTTCGATATATTTGAATAACATTTTTCTTAAAATTATCATCCTGAGGAAGTCTTACAAATAAAGACGAAACGTTGATGAATATATAAAAAAATATCTCTTGGATTTTCCTTTTTCACTTTCCATATATATATATATATATATATATATATATATATATGTATGTATTTACAGAAGAATGAGATAATATAGGTACAGTCGGTTTTAAGTCCAAACAAAGGGAATCTATAGATAGCCTCCTTCAGTCTCTGATTACATCTGTCTCGTAAACCGACGGTACCGATGTTGTCTTAATCTTCTGTAATTACATATATAAATTAATATCACGTTTTTATTTTTGCATTTTTTTTTCCTTAATAATCGGGCACTTAGCTTGGGGTTACTCACACTAAATGAACAAATGGTGCAATGGTGCATGTTTCGTAGCGTTCAATGTTTATATAAAAACATTGAGATGACATTTAACGACGTTAGAACGTGGTTCGAACTACCGCCTATATCTTAAGAGACAATGGATATATCCTGTAAGGTTACTTACGCTGGATTTCTATAGCTGGTTCGATTCCTGGTTTGGGATAAGTTCTAGTTTAGCCGCACTGAACAGCCGTGATACATATGTTTGTGGATTACAATATAAGCCCTCCTTATTTGGTTTAATAGTGTAGATAATGTTAACGTCTGCTATTATTTAGCGTAATTCAAAGCTCTTTGAAAATAAACAAATGGAGCACTGTCTAGTAGCAGTCAATGTATCTAGGAAAACATTGAAATATGATTTACCCATGATCAAGTGATTAGGACTACTGACTGTAGGTTCGATCCCTGCCTTGGGAAAGAGATGTCATACAGCGAAACAGTCTTCTGTGGATTACTATATATATATATATATATATATATATATATATATATATATATATATATATAAAGTATAAAGGTATACTCAAAAAAGAATAAAAGGGAAATACCAGCAGAGTGCTCAATTAAATTAAATTAAGAGCGTAATATTTTTTTATTTTTAAATACAGATTTTTAATCAGACATGGACCAGTGGTTTCTGACAAGAAAAGGGTTTAAGTCCCCCATTTCCGTCTTCGTCAGCATTGTCTGAAATAGTAAAATGATGGATTTTCTTCAAAAAATTTTTTTAACCGTTATGAAACGCTATGCACAAAGAATTTGAAATGAAGAGGCGGTGAGACGCTTAAATCAGAAAAAGCCGTTAAGTAAGAGATTCTATATTTAGAAGTGAGGAACAAGAGAGAAAGGAAGAAGGGAAAATAAAATAAAATTAAAATTAAAATTAATAATAATAAAAGTAAATTAAGAGAAAATTTAATATTATTTATATATAAACCATGGTTAAAGGTACGTAACTCTGATTAATTAAAATATCTAAAAAAGGGGAGGTAACTATTTATTATTATATAATATATATATATATATATATATGTATATACATTTCACGATGGTTTCAGTTAATAAATATCAAATTAAAATAAAAATATAAATATAAATAAATATATAAATAAAAAATCAATAATCAATATATAAATAAAAAATCAATATATAATTAAAAAATCAATATATAAATAAAAAATCAATATATAAAAAAATCAATATATAAAATAAAAAAATATCAAAAATCAATATATAAATAAAAAATCAATATATAATTAAAATTTCGATATATAAATAAAAAATCAATATATAAATAAAAAATCAATATATAAATAAAAATCAATATATAAATGACCATATATAAATAAATAAAAATACGAAAAATAAAATTTAAAATTTAAAGAGGGTGGTGAGAAAGAATGGAGAAAAGAAAAAAGAACTGTGATCAGGTTCGTAGAACGAGAAGTCTGCAGTTGAAGTATATAAGTGTCTGAAAAATGTATGTAAAGGGGGCTATATATATATATATCTCTTTCAAGGTGTTTTCTGCGGAACTGGGATCACTCACCCAATCCTATGTATACTGCGGACAGGAATAGATCACTCTAAGAATAAATAACAAAAAAGAAGAAATAGCAATATGGATGCTATCATCATTAAATTAAATTAAGTTAAATTAAATTAGATTAAATTAAATTAAATAAAATAATGTTTGCATGGACTGAAAAAAAAATTAAAAAAGCCATCCATGCCGTCATGGATTCAATTAAAAAAAAATAGAAACATGGTTTTTGAAAACAGTATTTTGTATTGCTAGTTTATTTTTTAGTATATATTTGATTGCTCAAAATGTCTTCGGCAGAGCTAGGATCTTTTGGCCTCGATGTATGTCTATTGCGAAACGGAAGGGTTCGACCATGAAAATAATAATAAGAAAGTTTCCCGTCATTTAACAGGTTAGAACGACATTTTCCCAAAAGTGTTAAAAACAGCCCCGACCATAAAAAATTGTTTTTTTAAAAGAAAAACTAGATTTTTGAAAACGCTATTCTGTAGTAATATTTTATTTATGGTATATATACGATTTATTTAGGATGTTTTATTCGCAACTAGGATTATTTGCACCGACATAAGTATAATTCGAGAGCGTATAGATCACCTCTAAAAGTAGTAACAACAAGGCTATCGCCTTTAAATAAGAATAAAATGAAGGTTTCCCGGGAGGAAAAATCGAGTCCAGCCATTAAGAAATATTTTAAGATAGAAATCAGTTCTTGAAAACTGTTGTGTATTAGTTTCTTGTTTTTTAGTATATGTATTTCTTTGAGTCGGTTTTCTGTTGAACTCGGGTTAGCTGCCCCATTGAGCGTACACTCAGAATGAGAACTGGTTCAACCATAAGAATGACATCGGGGATTCCATCTTTAAACAGAATTAAATTATATTCTCCCCTGAGTGTTATAGTCAGACCCAGCCGTTAGGGAAATATTAAAAAAATTATTTTAAATAGAAACTAGATTTGTGTAAACAATATTTTGTAGCAATACTTTATTTTTAGTATATAAATTATTTTTTCAAAATGATTCCTGCGGAATTAGGATTATTCACTTCAACCGAAAGCTACCCTGTTGTTATTTATCGGGAGTAGACATCTACTCCCGATAAATAACAACAGGGTAGCTTTCGACATTAAATTAAGTAAAACATATTTTCCCGGAATGTAAAAAGACGTCCCAGCCGTTGGAAAATTAATTTTATGAAGAATAATTTTTAAATAGAAACTAAATTTTTAAAGACAGTATTATGGATAAATATTTTATATCTCGTATTTATGAAATTTTCTTAAAGGGGGTTTCTGCGGGATTATTGATCATTTGCTTCGTTGTGTGTTTATTCAGAATGGGAGCAAGTCAGCCCTAGAAAAAAGGTTCGCACGACCACATACATTCCTAACAGACGCTTATGCTGTGTTTTTTTATGATGGAATAGATGCGGAATGACCACATTACCAGTGGCTGGGAACGTTAAATTGTGGATTGTGGTTTGACCATTTTATTTTTATTTGGGGGTATGCCTTCATCGTTGTGCCGCCTGATGAGGAGGTGTATTCTCGCACATTGTTCCTGTTTCTTTTGGACTGCATTGGGACTAATTCCTTTTTGGTTTGCATAGTAGCAACCATAATGCAAAAATCTTATGAACCACTTTTTTAAGAGTTTTTTTCTCTTTTCCTTTTTTCTTCTGTTTTCTTCTTAAATGACCTCAATTAGAGCAACACCACATTTGGTATTGTCAGTTGTGGAAATTCTTGTTCCAGGTACATAATTCCCCTGATGATCTGCCAAGCAAGGACCTGCTTCGTAGAGAAACACGTGTAGGGAAAAACTCTTTAATTTTAATGAATCTGATAAATAAATGAATAAACTTTGAAAGGAAAAAAGTCTTTTGTGGCGATGAATGATTTCATGAACGAAATGTTTTGCTAAACTTAAAACACACACACACACACACACACACATATATATATATATATATATATATATATATATATATATGTATATATATATATACATAATTTTATTTCCCGCCTACTTCCCTTTTGCTTTCTTTTTCTCTATCTTCAATCAATTTATAATTTATATTTTTATATTCTATCTTATATTTCATTTTACTCAATTTCATTTAATTTTATTTTATTTTACATTTGATTCTCAACGCTCTCACATCTAACCACGTGACTTTCCAAATTTTATTTCTTTTCTTCCCCATTTCATCTTTCCCAAATATGATCTGATGTAAGGATCGGATTTTAACTCTGCTTGATGAGATCTCAGTTTCTAAAAGCTGTTGATCGATAACATCGACATGCCAGTGTTGCAGGTTTTGTACATGTCTGTATGCATAAAAAGAATCATATGTATAAAAGCTCTATTTGATATTGAATACTTTTTATTAGGCCATCTGAAATTCTTTGGATTCCTATCCTGTGGATATTTACTTTACCTGAATTACTATATATATATATATATATATATATATATATATATATATATATATATATATATATATATATGAAGTGTGATAGAATATTAGGCTAGATTTCAATGATTAAGATTTTATTCATTATATCGCTCGTTTTTTTTCCAATTGAAAACTTCCATACAATTTTTACAGACCGTTTCGTTTGGGAAAAACTAGCAATATAATGAATAAAATCTTGGTCATTATTGTCGATTTATATATGCTCTGTTGTTATATATTAGCAATCATCGAGCTTTTACATTGAAAAGGTTGGTCTATGAATAAACATATTTTTCCCACATTTATTTCTCGCTCTTTCTTGTTCTCTGTCTCTCTCTCTCTCTCGCCCTCTCTCTCTCTCTCTCTCTCTCTCTCTATATATATATATATATATATATATATTACAATTTCAGTTATCCACATAAAACTTTATAAGGAGATATAATTTTTCATGTATCAATTTTCAACATTTACTTCAACAGTGCTCGATACATAAGCAGAGCTAGGTAGTAAGTTATGAACATATATTTATGGCAATTAAGCTACACAGAGGTTTCTGCGTTTCATCACCGGGGGAATCTTCAGGCTTAGCCTCTGTGTAGCTTAATTGCCATAAATATATTTTCATAACTTACTATATATATATATATATATATGTGTGTGTGTGTGTGTGTGTGTGTGTGTATGTGTGTGTGTGTGTCAACACAAACTAAGAGCTCAGCATACCGAATTCAACTTCTGTCGTGGCTTTTGCATCACATTCACTAATAACCTTGGGAAAGGCATGAACCCATATACCCTCACTCAAGTTATACATACTTGGTTCTGAAGCCTTGTTTGTGCAACTTGTCTCGGTGAAGAAAACGTCGAAATAACACCAGTCTTTTTCTGCTTATGCCAGCATTGATTCAAGCCGTTCTTTTCTTCGCATTGCCACCGTACTCGAGTACTGACGGTTCAAGAGAAGTGCGGTTGGGGGTTGTAGAAACTCATCGCAGTCAGCGTCACAGGAGGTGTCCATTGTCTCTCGAGATATATTTCTTGTTTTACAGAAATATTGGAAATTCTTTCTTACACTTGTCTGGCTTTGCAAATCATCTTTTTTTCCTCGTTCAAAAAATGAACATAACTGAACGAAAAAAAAAGTGAAGACTTAGAAAAAATATTTAGACTTTCGTTTTTAAATATCTTTCAATTAGTTTGGCATTTCTTTTCTTTTTTAGCGCCGGATGTTTTTTGTTAATTTCCATTTCATCGTCTGTTTTCCTTCAATGGAATATTTCCTCCTTTTCTTCGCCTTCTCTCTTTTCGAACGAGTCGCTGTCAAGTCACGGCGAATCTCGTCTGCGTTAATCACGTGATGCTATCGAGCGAACGAAGAATGCCGAGAATCGAAACAAAATGGCGCCATGACAAACAGAATGACCGTCGCGATTTTTTGCGGTAACTTCCGCTACAGCTGCTCAGCCTATTCGACCAGACTTCGCGTGTCGCCGTTCATCTTTCGTCTTCTCACGCGCATCCATTGTTTCCTTTGTCTCTTATACTTCTCTATTATATTCTTGTTATATATATAATGTATTCGTCTCTATTGTACTTTGCAGGACTCACATACGAAAGTTTATAATATTCCTCTAATAGTCAGACGTGACGTTGCTTCTTATAATTATTTGTCACGTATCCAATACCGAAAAAAAATACGATACCTTCTTTTTCATCGGACGGTGATTTCGTCTGGCATTGCGATATTTTTTTACAACGGTTTTAGATCAGAAATGAAGACTCGACACACAAACGATTTCACGTTGTTAACATTTATTGATACTATTTATCGTATTTATCCAAATTGTTTTGTTTTCACGCAATACTTCTTTAAATGAAACCTGAGTTCAAAAGGCGTATTCAGAATTACATTTCATTCTTAACCTATATTTTATCAACCTCATTTTGTAAACCTATCTTCCTCCTCATCATTACTAATTATCATTTATTATTATAATTATTATTACTATTATTACTATTATTGCTTTCTCTAACTTCCTCGGAGGATCTCCGTACACCCGATAGAACGTGGTCATGTATATTGCACGCCTCTATTTCATCTCGTGGACAGCTAGAACATATTCACACATGAGAAAATTAAACGATGACTATTTTGTAAAATACCCTATTACTCCTCCTCCTTCTCTTCCTCCTCCTTCTCCTCCTACAACAGTAACAGCAACAGCAACAGCAACAGAAACAGCAACAGCAACAGCAACAACAACGATCTCTAAAATATTCGATGTTTACTGGTTGAAATCCTTAATACTGATCGATCAATTCTATCAAAATACTAAATCTTCATTTGTTATCCATATCGGAGTTTAACCAATCAGAAAGCGTTTGCCGTGGCATATCGGCACCTTTTCGCGTTAACTATATACGCGAGAGCCCAAACGCTGTCGCCAGGTAAAGATGAGATTTGCCACAAGAACCTATGTCATTCACAACACGGCGGTATTAACTGCTACACAGACGTTTCGCGGGTAAACAAACTCTGGCCGTAGCCCCTTAGCTACTGGCATCTTGACAAACAACACAAGTCACAATCACCTACTACTAAAATATAGTGACCGCTTAGATGCAGTCTCACAGACGCACCCACAATAAGTTCGTGCAGACAAAAACAACACTTTCTTCGTCTAGATCCTTTCAGTATTTTTGAACCCTTTTTTCTCTTAGCTCGTTACTTTTGATTATTCGATCAAAACGTGAAGTATGTATGGGTTAGGGTAAGTGTTAAAGATAGGGTTAGGGTTGGGGTTACGGTTAATGTTAGGGTTGGTGTTAGGGTTAAGGTCAGGGTTAGGGTTAGGTTTAGGGTTGGGTAGACTTTTTCATTACTTTTGGATAATAGTTAATATTTGACAATCTATTTGTTAAATATATTTTGTTGAGGATTCATTTTCCTTTACCATGAGTCATTTTTGGTTAGCACCAGCAGGAGCACAGAGTGTAAAGTCATTATGTGGTAGATCTTATAAGTGTTGAATCCCTTTTTTGCCGAAATATAATTTTTCTTCTAAAACAAAAGGTAAAATAAGTCTATAATAAATAAATACAGACTTACCTATACAAAAAAATAAATTATTTTATAGAAGAATTTTTTCTATAAAATGGTTTATCCGGTTAATTTTACTCTAATTAAATTTTATAATCCTTATATGAATGAACTTATCTATGAAGAAACTGACAACCCAACTGACTTGGTTTTATTATATATATATATAATTTATTTGAAAACTATATGTTACATATTTCAAATAAATTATATTAGCTCTCACTCCTCTACGATTGAGCACTTTATTGATTTCCTTTCAATATAACCTGACACACACACACTATATATATATATATATATATATATATATATATATATATATATATATATATATATATATAGAATTATAAAAAGAAAAACTATACACACATTAAGGTTGTACACATAATAACTTATTTCGAACCCTTTAATTAGGTCTCCTCAGATGTATAGACAACCACGTCAAAAAAACCGTTTTTTTGACGTGGTTGTCTATACATCTGAGGAGACCTAATTAAAGGGGTCGAAATAAGTTATTATGTGTACAACCTTAATGTGTGTATAGTTTTTCTTTTTATAATTCTGTTTTGCTCTGTTTAAATTACATTGAGCTCTGTTATTCAGATTCTCTACACAAAATTGAAATCTACACACTATATATATATATATATATATATATATATATATATATATATATATATATATATATATATATTGATTTTTCACTTATAAAATAGATCATTCAGTGAAGACCGGGGTTGTTCCAATAAAAACAAGCTCGATAATACTCGATTACAGAGTACAGAGCATTTATATGCGATTTTATGAAGGCTTCCCAAAGCATTCCTTTCAGGACACCAATTATCACCATTAAAGATATTTTTTTCTTACAAATATTATTTATTCAAATTAAATGTTTTTCCTACACGTGTTTCACTACCAAGCAGGTACTTGCTTGGCAGATCATCAGGGAAATTAATTTTAATAATAGAATTTTTTAGAAACAGTTTTTTGTTCCGTTTTTTGGGGTTTTTTTTAATGCATTTGGGACCGATTATTTGCTTGTTGGCTTGGTGGCAGAAATAATGCACGAGCTACTTTTCTAAGACATTTTCTAAGACTTTCTTTTTTTATCGTTGATCTTCCTTGTTTTTTAATTTTAACTTTTATTTTTACTTTTTCCTCTTCTCTTCTTAAATGACCTCAACTATTGCAACGCCACATTGTGTATTGTCGGCAGTTGAAACCATTATTCCAGACATTTAATTTCCCTGATGATCTGCCAAGCAAGTATATGCTTGGTAGTGAAACACGTGTATGAAAAAACATTGAATTTGAATAAATAATATTTGTAAGAAAATAATATCTTTAATGGTGATAATTGGTGTCCTGAAAGGAATGCTTTCGTAAGTTATTAACTATTTAAAACCATTAAAGCGAAACTAATCAATAAAAAAGAGAAGACAAAATTAAATTAAATGCAATGTTTGTAATCAGTGAACTTCGAACGTATTTTTAAACAATCTCAAAGCTGTACATTTCCAACTTTTAAAACATAAAAACAAATATTGATCCATTTGCTAAATAAAATATTCATCCGGAACACACACACACACATATAATATATATATATATATATATATATACATATATATATATATATATATATATATATATATATATATATATATATATATATATAAAGTTGAAATAGCATTCCATTTTTTTGAAATTTCTTTAATTGCTGAATGTACATTTGCGCTCGCGTTTTACATTGTTTATTCCTCACATATCTAACCCTAACCCTAACCCTCACCTTAACCCTTACCCTAACCCAACCCTTACCCTAACCTAACCGTACCCCTAACCCTTACTCTAACCCTAACCCTAACCCTAACTATAACCCTAACCCTTACCCTAACCATAACTATAACCCTAACACTAACCCTTACCCTTACCCGTACCCTTACCTTAACCCTAACCATAACCATAACCATAACCATAACCATAACCCTAACCCTAACCATAACCCTAACCATAACCATAACCATAACCCTAACCCTAACCATAACCATAACCATAACCATAACCATAACCCTAACCATAACCATAACCATAACCATAACCATAACCTACTCTTTTCCTTTTGTTTTATACTTTGTTTTTTCTACCTTTTTATCCGTTTTCTCGCTTTTTACCGTGAAGAACGCCATACGCAGTACGTTTACACACGCACCTTCTCTCTCTCTTTCTCTCTCTCTCTCTCTTCGCTATCATTCTTGACTTGTAGCTTCGTCGTAGGTTGATGTAACGTCTTCGCACTTGTTGTGGTTGTTGTCCGTGGTAAGTGCGTCAAGCCGATGTGATCATTGGTCTTTGTTAACCAGACAATACTTCTCTCAACGTTCTGATTTGGTCTAGTAAATAGTCATGTCGCCCCTGTCCGAATACACACCAATTAAAGGAAGATAGGGACATGAAGATCAAAACAATAAGAAAATGATAGAAATCAACAGGCAGTTTAGACAACTCAGTTTGGTTTATGTTTAAGATAATAATATATATTCTCCTTATGTACATGAACTTCGACCGCTTTTCACAAATGAAAGTGGTTAATGTGTTTGCTTCTGAATGCTGGGGTTAATTTAAATTAACAACTTCTTCAACTTAAATGATGGGCTTAAGAAAAGCAACTACACTTGATTTAAGGATAATGGAATCGCAGCGCTTAACGGAGTTCGACTCTCACTAACTGTCTCCGTTATTCTGTCTGCTTCTCTCTGTCCGCTTCTCTCTGCCTGCCTGCGTGTCTGGTCAATTCGCTTAGCGCAACACTTTATATAGTTAGACGAGTCACTTGGCATTGCCCATATTTTATTTTTCATCATGGTCAGTACGCGTTTTGATTAGTCGTTGACTACCTTAGCTTAGCTCTCAGGAAGTGGACAGCCACGTAAATTACCTAGCCTAGGTTTCCTTTAACCAGAATTGTCCCACATACTCAATTCTTCCCGGCCAATATTTTCGTCACTCATGACAATAACTGACCGGTCCGTAGTCAAAACAATTCTTTTCTTCGGCTTGATACTTTTTCAACTCATGTGAAACAATAATTATCAATTTTCTCACTAGACTCTTCGAAATATATACTAGCGACTCTAATCGCCTTGAATCCTTCGTATGTCCCAGAAGAGAGTTTGTTGATTGCCGGTTGCCTGTGGCGATCCTCGCTTCTTTACTATTGCTTTAGGCTTCCAGCGTTTCCCGCCAGGAGGGGGCTGGTTTTTCCTCCCCATGTAAAACTGACTTGAACTGCAGTGAAAAGCGGGTACTACTAGTTCTACTAAAATATCAATTTTCCAACTAATGTGATATAAAACTATTACCTACCCTATAGATATATTTATTATCTGTTGTGTAGGAGACTAAATTGGTTAAGAGATACTTGATAACGGGGTTAGGATTAGGGTTAGATGTAAGGGTTAGGAGTAACCTGATAACGGGGTATATCACAGGACTTGTTTAGGGCATAGGGTTAGGCTTAGGGTAAAGGTTAGAGAAAAAGGTTAGGGTTAGGTTAGTGTTAGGGTTAAGGTTAGGGCTAGTTTAGAGTTAGAGTTAGGGTTAGGATTAGGGTTAGGGTTAGGAGTAACATGATAACGGGGTATATAACACGAATTGTTTATGGCATAGGGTTAGGGTTAGAAATAACCCCAAAACGGGGTATATCACACGACTTGTTTAGGGCATAGGGTTATGGTTATGGTTAGGGTAAAGGTTAGGGTATAGATTAGCTTTAAGAGTTAGGTTTATGTTAGTGTTAGGGTTAGGGTTAGAGTTAGGAGTTAGGGTTAGGGTTTGAGTTAAAATTAGGAGTTAGGGTTAGGGTTAGGGTAATGAGTTAGGATTAGGGTTAGGGTTAACCTGATAACGGGGGAATATCACACAACTTGTTTTTGGCATAAAGTTAGGGTTAGCGTTAGGGTTAAGTGTTAGGGGTAGGTTAGGGTTAGGGGTAGAGTTAGGAGTAAGGATTAGGGTAAAGGTTAGGGTTAACACGACTTCTTTAAGGCATATTAACTTTTTTGGATAATAAAATTCAGAATCTAATCATTTTAGTAAATGTTTGTTTTCAGGTAATCAAAATATTTGAACTATTTATTGATGTTTTGAATTTCTGTTTTGTTCTTTGACGATTCAGCATCCGGTCATACTTCGGATCGGTTTTATTGATCCGGCAGATGACACACTGACAGGGATTATTTGTCCGGTTCAACTGGACCTGAGAATGTTGGCAATTAACGGAGTGCTTTACACTTCCCAAAGTTCCTGATTGGATGAAATTTTATGTCAAACATAAGACTTATTTAACCGATAAATCGGATCAGATGAGACATTATAATTTTGGATCAGTGTGAACTGCAATTTAGTGCAACTCAAGGTTTATTTCTTAAAACTCCTTAAAACCCCTTTAAACTCCTTAAAACTTTTTTTTAAAAATCCCTTAAAACTCTTTAAAACTTTTGAAAAATCCTTAAAACTCCTGTATTTCTATTGTACATGTGGTGTAGTACAACCTCATCTTGCTCACTTCCTTGCACCATTTTGTCATTTGAAAGTCAAGTCTTGTTTTATATTACTTTAGTAATTCATGTTTGCACCACTGCTTGCAAGTCTCCGCTAGATATACATTACAACCAGGCTTTCCTAGATCTTTAGGGTTAGGGTTGGGGGTAAGGTTAGGGTAAGGGTTAGGGTTAGGGTTAGGGTTAGGGTAACGGTTGGGGTTAGGGTACGGGTTAAGGTTAGGGTTGGGGTTAGGGTAAAAGTTAGGGTTAGGGTTAGGGTTGGGGTTAAGGTTAGGGTTGGGGTAAAAGTTAGGCTTAGGGTTAGGGTAACGGTTGGGGTTAGGGTAAGGATTCAGGTTGGGGTTGGGGTTACGGTTAGGGTAACGGTTTGGGTTAGGGTAAGGGTTAGGGTTAGGGTTGGGGTTGGGGTTAAGGTTAGGGTAACGGTTTGGGTTAGTTGAACTAGTAGTACCTACTTTTCACTGCAGTTCAAGTCAGTTTTACATGGGGAGGAAAAACCAGCTCCTCCTAGCGGGGAATGCTGGAAGGCTAAAGCAATAGTAAAGAAGCGAGAATCACTCCAGGCAATCAAAAAAAACCTCCTGGGGCCCACAAAGGATTTAAGGCGATTCGAGTCTAATCGTAAGGTCTTGAGAATTTCTTTAATACTCTTCTGGTTGTCTTTCCTTGTTTAACTATTTTAAAGATTTGCGAGTTTCACGTGACGTCACGTGGAGGAGTAGCAATCGCCCTCTTTCCTAGCTACCCATTGGACGAGAATGGGCGTATGATCCGTATGGCACGTCCACTATTTCACTGAAAGGACGTTTGAGGGACATTTATAATGTCAATTTAGCATCACGGTTTATGATAATTCTGTGGCTCAAGGCTACAACAATTCTAACGAAACTGTCGAAGTGTTCTGGTGATGTTGAACGAATCGGACTTTTAAGCAGAACCACCGGAGACAGTGACGACGGGTTAGGGTTTAGTCTATATGATGTTCTTGTTGATTGTATACTATTTGTCCTACTTATAAGATTGCAAGTGTTACCTCGGCACCTTGAGCAGCTAGGTCCAAGTATTGCATACGAAGTCGAGGAGGATATGATCCAGAATACACACGATGCGTAGATACACTCTTATTTTCCTTATTCCCTGGATTTGCAGTTATGCACCAGACACGTCATCGCTAGCTACACACAAATGCAGAGACAAGAGAACAACGGATGCTGATGTTGACTCTTCGCGCATTGTAGTCGGGTAACTGTGATACCACCACCCCTACCACGGCGAGGAAGTGTTAGGGTTGGGGTTGGTGTTGGGGTTAGGGTTAAGGTTGGGGTAACGGTTAGGTTTAGGGTTAGGAGTTACTGTTATTGGTAATACGTGAGCAATTGATGAGATCATCAAAATAAACATGGTGCCCGACTACACCAAAGGTGGGAAGACAGATGCGATGCACGAACACCACCGGAAGTATCACTGTAGAAAGAATATAGCAACGTAACTGCTTAGCCTTTTTTCTGTTAAGTTTAAGTGCAAAATCAGATTTCCGGCATGAACAGCGCAGATTAAATGGACGCAGCGCCCGTTCTTGTGTTTATTTTATTTCTTAATCAGATGTGAAATTAATTAAAGATTTCAAGCCATGGTCAACAGGAAGGTCAACCAAACAATCTAACAATAGCAATGAATAAATATTTATCAAGTATCGAGGTAATGATCGATTTCCGAGGGAGTGCGGATGTGGTAGAAGCACCCTTCACCCCATCGTTAAAACCAATTACAAATATTTGCATATGGCTTTTCGTTAATGTATGCCGAGAAAGATCTATGAGATTTGAATAATCACGGAATAAACAAACAAAATCGTTTTTTTTTCAAGTGAATTGGGAGTGGTTGCAATGAAGTGGTTAGAGGCGCGTACTGGCGATTCGGCGTGCCATGTTCGAATCATGTCAATTCATAGTTCCACTTTCACTATGGATGTTGGATACACCCACGTTGTCCCTTTTATGAGTACTAGATTCTAAAAAAGATTCAGAAAGAATAGAATAATGCAGGTTAAAAAATAAACCTGCTCATTCATACGAAATCACCACTGATATGTTCCAGATATCCACCACCGATATTTTGAAGATGTGCACCACTTGCATGCTCCAAATGTTCACCACCGATATTATCCAGATGTGAACAAATGATATACTCCAGATATCCACCACCGATATTCTACAGATGTACCCCACTAATATGCTCCAGATGTGCACCACTGATATATTTCAGATGTGTACCACCGATATTATGCAGGTGTGCACCACTAATATGCTCCAGATCTGAACCACCGATCTGCTGCAGATATGCACCACCGACAGATGTGCATCACTGAATTGCTGCAGATGTTAACCACCGATATGCTCCAGATGTGCACCACTTATAAGCTCCAGATGTGCACCACCGATATACTCCAGATTTGCACCACTGATATGTTCCAGATGTGCACCAACTTTATGCTTCAGATGTTAATCACTAATACGTTCAAGATGCTTACCACCGATATGATCCAGATGTTCATTAATGATTTGTTCCATATGTTTTCCACACATTTTCTCCAGATATGCACCACATATATCCTCTAGATGTGTACCACCAATATGTTGCAGGTGTGCACCACTTTTATGTGCTCCAGATGTGAATAATCTATAGGTTCATGATTTGTATCAATACAGATGTTCCCCGCAAATATACCCCTAGATGTTAAAAATCAATATGCTCCAGATATACACAATTGATATGCTTCAGATGTTAACCATCGTTATTCCCCAGATCTTCACTACCGATATTCTTCCAGATGTTACCACTGATATGCTCAAGATGTTAACCATCTTTATTCTCCAAATGTGCACAACTGATTAGCTCCATATATTAGCAATCTATATTCTCCAGATGCTAACCAGCATTATTCTCCAGATAGGCACCACAGATATTCTCCAGATGTTTACCGCCGATATTTTCCAAATGTGCACCACTGATATGCTCCAGATGTTAACCATCGATATGCTCCAGATTTTTACCAGCGATATTCTCAAGATGTAAACCACCGATATGTTCCAGATGTTCATCACCGATATTTTCCATATGTATTACACCAATATACTCCAGATGAGCACAACTGATATGCCGCAGATGTGCACTACTTGTATTCTCAAGATTTGAATTATCGATGCTCCAGATGTGCACATATATTCTTCAGATGTGCAACACTGATATGCACCAGATGACACAACTGATATGTTCCAAGCGTGAATCACCGTTATTTTGCAGATGTGCACCAATATGCTCCAAGTGTTAATCATCGATATGCTCTAGATGTGCACCACTTATAATCTCCAAATTACCACTACTGATATTCTCCAGAGTTGCAACACTGATATGCACCAGATGTACACCAACGATATGCTCCAGATGGGCACCACGGATATGCTACAGATGGGCATCACCAATATTCTCCAAATATGCAACACTGCTCGATATGCTCGAGTGTGAATCACTGCTATGTTGTTCAAGATGTGATCAACTGCTATGCTCTAGATGTGCATCACTGATATGTTCCAGATGTGCACAACCGATATTTTCCAGATGTGCACAGTTAGAGCATATCAATGCTCTAACTGTGCACTAGCGATCTGCTCTAGATGTGTACCACCGATATGCTTCAGATGTGCAACACTGATATGCACCAGATGTACACCAACGATATATTCTAGATGTGCCTAAGATGTGCACCACTAATAGGCTCCAGATGTACACAACCGATATTCTAGCGATATTAACCACCGATATGCTCAAGATGGGATCCACTTATATTCTTAAGATAAGCACCACCGATATTCTTCATATGTGCAACACTGATATGCATAAGATCGTCACTAACCACATGCTCCAGATGTGCGCCACCGATATGCTCTAAGTGTGTATCCATGATATTCTGAAGATATGCACCACTGATATGCTCCAGATGTGCACCACTAATAGGCACCAGATGTGCAAAACCGATATTCTCCAGATCTGCAACATCGAAATTCTTCAGATGTGCACTACTTATAATCTCCAGATTAGCACCACTTTTATGTACGAGATTCGCATTATCGATATGCTCCAGATGTGCACCGCTAATATTCTTCAGATGTGCAGCACTAATATGCTCCAGATGTTCACCATCGATATGCTCCAGATGTGAACCACTTATAATCTCCAGATTAGCACCACCGATTTTTTTTTAGATATGCAACACTGATATGCACCAGATATGCATCACCGATATGCTGCAGATGTGCACCACAGATATACTCCAAATGTACACAGCCGATATGCTCCATAGTTGGATCCCTTATATGTTCCAGATGTGATCGCACTGATATGTTCAAGATGTGATCCACAATATGCTCCATATGTGCACTACTGATATGTTCTAAACGTACACCACCGATACGCTCCAAGTGTGCTCCATCGATATTCTTCAGATGTGCACCGCGTATAGGCTCCAGATGTGCACAGCCGATATTATCTAGATGTGCAACACTGATAGCACCAGATATTCACCACCGATATGCTCCAGATGTGCACCACCGATATGCTCCAGGTGTACATCACTGTAATTCTCCAGATGTGGACCACCGATATTCCACAGATGTGGACCACCGATATTCCACAGATGTGCACCACCGATATGCTTTAGATATGCATCGCTGATATGTTGGAGATGTTTACCACCGATATGTACCAGATGTTCATCACTGCTATGTTCCATATTCCTGATATTCAACAGATATGTTAAATATAAAACTATTATTCTAAAATGAAGTCGTTTTAAATAATATGTGGTTTGTTTACGTGGCGTGGCGTTTAGTAGTCTCGGTGTCATGCTAAGCATGTTCTTTTCAAATGTTGAACGTTTATTTTGTTCCGGTATTTCTAATTCGTGGCGTCGTTGAAATTCGTTTGAGGTAAAGTCCGGCGATAAATGTTCCTTCTGAACAAATCAATCATTTTCGATGAGAGTAACGGGAAGAATTGTAAACTGTGTGTACCGAAAAGTGGGTACGGCATTCTAGTTCTGTAAGTGTAATTGTCAAATGTACGCGAAGCGAAAGATAGGCGTTGTTTAAATAATGGATACATAGATATGGAAGGCGAGCGGAAAAGACAGAGAGAGAGAGAGAGTGAGAGAGAGAGAAGGAGAGAGCGGAGAGAGCGAAAGAGAGAGGGGGTTTCGATAAAATAAGCTTATGGAAATATGATAGACGCCACGGAATGCAAATAGGCGTGTAGACTGTCCATTTCGAATCACATATTTTGACAAGTTCCCTGGGGAAATATCGTGAGTAATCGTTGATAGATTCCGAATGGAAATACGCAGAGTTTAGTGATAAAACAATGAAGGTTGATATATACGTAGGTCGACACACACATAGATACATCTATAAGAAACATGTGCAGATAGATAACAAAAACATGCAAGTGTAGTTCAACAAGATATACGCCAAAAAGAAGAGCTATAGCTGAACATCTGTTATGGTGAAGCAGTACAACTTCTTGTAAAACGAGAAAAGCTAATTCAGGTTTTTATTTTAATTTCTGCATAGGCGAGACCAACACAAATGTGAATTGTATGCGACATGTCTTAAAATAAAAAAAAACAACAGATACTCGTTCAGTCAGTAACACAGTTTGAGAGATTTATTCGATTCCAGCAGATTGACCGTCGTTTTCCTCGTCGACAGAAACAGCTGTCCGTCTCTCGAATACGTAAGAAGTAGTTGGCTCATTTGATAGTGACGTCTAGTTGTAAAGGTGTTCGTTGTTGTGATATAACAACCGAGGTTTCGTTGTCTTCTTCTCCCCTTTTAGCTGCAACAATGTAACGATAAAATAACAACTTCAACATCGATGACGTCATGAGTTTTTATTTCTTATTCTTTTACATATTACGTGAGCCTCCCCTTGCACGCTCACCAGAGAGGCGAGAATAGAGATTCGAAAAAAATGCGTCCGAACACAGTTAGCTCAAAGAATATTTATTTTCTCTTGTTAGCCACGTTTCATGTCGGACTTCCTGTTCGAAACGTCATATCCTGGAACTTAGCAATAGCTTGATCTCTTGCGAAAATGATACTTTTCTTGCTTAAACTAACATGTGAAAGCTTTAAAGTTTTTACCTAATTTTTACACAACTAACATAAAAGTTGGCTACAGTCATTCAGAATATATGCAAAAGAAAGTTATTACACAAACAGAAATCAACGCGAGCATATTACAGATACTTGCTGAGAAATCCATTCCTATTCAAACATCAATCTAATAGGTCACGCACTGTCATTTAAACTCCAATCCTTATCTCATAGTCGCAAAGTTGCATCCATGTGCTTGTTTTACAAGTACTTTAATTGAATGTGTTCCGACGTACTCATAGCACTGGTGCATTCTCGACGTAAATACTCCCAACTAACCCAACACGCAGCAAAATCCCACCTCTTCACTGTAGAGTTCCTAAAATACCGGATAGCCTTCTACTCTAATAGTTTCTTCCCTTGGACGGCTAGACTATGGAATTCCCTCCCTGTTTCTTGCTTCCCTGACTGTACTAACATGCATACATTTAAACGCAATGTGAACAGACATCTCGCTGCTCAACTCCCTACTTAGAGTGCCTCTTTAAGCATGGCCCCTAATTCACAGTAGCCCCTTACGTCTCAGTGGCAATGTGCCCCCGTCTTTGGGGTGAATATGAGTAGAAAAAAAGAACAAGCAAAAAGATTGGCTTCGAAATTCAACAGTAAAGTATAAAGTACACGAAATTGACCTACGGTTGTTTGAATCTCTGCTGAACGAATTGATACAGTTAAGCGCATGGTTTTGGATGATAGATTGCTTCACCAAGCAGATAGCAAAGTCTATAGGACTTAGTTCTCGTTCGGTATGTCCTATTTGAACTAAGATCTTCGAAATGAGCATTGAACAACATAGGAAAACTGTATGTTGCTCCTACCAGGTCTTAATTTCTTCAAGGATTCAAATAATTTATTAACTTTCCATAATTATTGAATTACATCAGAAAACGGTTTCTTGCTTCTGCTGCTTCGTCAAGGATTTACAAATAAATTTTACCTTTCACTACGATTGAAAAACATAAGAAATCTCTATGTGTTACTGTTGCTTCTTCAAGTATTAAAAATAATAACCTTATATTCTGGTGGTTGTGTTACGATAAAAACACCAGTTTCTGGACAGTTTAGGGGGATACTTTTTTGTCAGCAAGCCTTGTAAACCCTTTCTTCCATATTGGGCTCTTCAAGGAGTTTCTGTTTTGGTAAACCTGTTTGGAGTCCTAATCACTGAACGCTATTAGTTAGGTATATTTCAGCTTTGATTTGTTTTGAAGTGATTCTCCCTTACTACATCATGTGGCCTCATGTCATGTCTGGATTAACTTTCACAAAAGGCTGCCTGCAAATCCAAGAATGCTAACATCAGATTATAAGCTGAAAAGTGTTAGCATGTCCAAGAGACTTCTGACTAACAGACCACACCCTAAGCCTAAGCATAACCCTAACTTTCACCCTAACTCTTCTGACTAACATCCTGTCAAACCCCAAGAATTTCTACCGTAACAGTAAAACGATTCAAGTTCTCAATCCTCGAAGAAGTTCAAACCACGACCCTAACCCTGACTCGCAGACCGCACCCTAAGCATAACCCTAACCCTGACTCGCAGACCGCACCCTAACCCTAACCCTAACCCTGACTCGCAGACCACACCCTAACCCTAACCCTAACCCTGACTCGCAGACCGCACCCTAAGCCTAACCCTAACCCTGACTCGCAGACCGCACCCTAAGCCTAACCCTAACCCTGACTCGCAGACCGCACCCTAAGCCTAACCCTAACCCTGACTCGCAGACCGCACCCTAACCCTAACCTTAACCCTGACTCGCAGACCGCAGCCTAAGCCTAACCCTAACCCTGACTCGCAGACCGCACCCTAAGCCTAACCCTAACCCTGACTCGCAGACCGCACCATAACCCTAACCCTGACTCGCAGACCGCACCCTAAGCCTAACCCTAACCCTGACTCGCAGACCGCACCCTAACCCTAACCCTAACCCTGACTCGCAGACCGCACCCTAACCCTAACCCTGACTCGCAGACCGCACCTAAAGCCCAACTCTAACCCTGAATCGCAGACCGCACCCTAAGCCTAAACCTAACCCTGACCTGCAGACCGCACCCTCACCATAACCCTAACCCTGACTCGCAGACCGCACCCTAAGCCCAACCCTAACCCTGACTCGCAGACCGCACCCTAAGCCTAACCCTAACCCTGACTCGCAGACCGCACCCTAACCCTAACCCTGACTCGCAGACCGCACCCTAAGCCTAACCCTAACCCTGACTCGCAGACCACACCCTAACCCTAACCCTAACCCTGACTCGCAGACCGCACCCTAAGCCTAACCCTAACTCTGACTCGCAGACCGCACCCTAAGCCTAACCCTAACCCTGACTCGCAGACCGCACCCTAACCCTAACCCTGACTCGCAGACCGCACCCTAAGCCTAACCCTAACCCTGACTCGCAGACCGCACCCTAAGCCTAACCCTAACCCTGACTCGCAGACCGCACCCTAACCCTAACCCTAACCCTAACCCTGACTCGCAGACCGCACCCTAACCCTAACCCTAACCCTGACTCGCAGACCGCACCCTAAGCCTAACCCTAACCCTGACTCGCAGACCGCACCCTAAGCCTAACCCTAACCCTGACTCGCAGACCGCACCCTAAGCCCAACCCTAACCCTGACTCGCAGACCGCACCCTAAGCCTAACCCTAACCCTGACTCGCAGACCGCACCCTAACCCTAACCCTGACTCGCAGACCGCACCCTAAGCCTAACCCTAACCCTGACTCGCAGACCGCACCCTAACCCTAACCCTAACCCTGACCGGCAGACCGCACCCTAAGCCTAACCCTAACTCTGACTCGCAGACCGCACCCTAAGCCTAACCCTAACCCTGACTCGCAGACCGCACCCTAACCCTAACCCTAACCCTGACTCGCAGACCGCACCCTAAGCCCAACCCTTACCCTGACTCGCAGACCGCACCCTAAGCCTAACCCTAACCCTGACTCGCAGACCGCACCCTAAGCCTAACCCTAACCCTGACTCGCAGACCGCACCCTAAGCCCAACCCTAACCCTGACTCGCAGACCGCACCCTAAGCCTAACCCTAACCCTGACTCGCAGACCGCACCCTAACCCTAACCCTAACCCTGACTCGCAGACCGCACCCTAAGCCTAACCCTAACCCTGACTCGCAGACCGCACCCTAACCCTAACCCTAACCCTGACTCGCAGACCGCACCCTAAGCCCAACCCTAACCCTGACTCGCAGACCGCACCCTAAGCCCAACCCTAACCTTGACTCGCAGACCGCACCCTAAGCCTAACCCTAACCCTGACTCACAGACCGCACCCTAAGCCCAACCCTAACTCTGACTCGCAGACCGCACCCTAACCCTAACCCTAACCCTGACTCGCAGACCGCACCCTAACCCTAACCCTAACCCTGACTCGCAGACCGCACCCTAAGCCTAACCCTAACCCTGACTCGCAGACCGCACCCTAAGCCTAACCCTAACCCTGACTCGCAGACCGCACCCTAAGCCCAACCCTAACCCTGACTCGCAGACCGCACCCTAAGCCTAACCCTAACCCTGACTCGCAGACCGCACCCTAACCCTAACCCTAACCCTGACTCGCAGACCGCACCCTAACCCTAACCCTAACCCTGACTCGCAGACCGCACCCTAACCCCAAATCTAACCCTGACTCGCAGACCGCACCCTAAGCCTACCCCTAACCCTGACTCGCAGACCGCACCCTAAGCCTAACCCTAACCCTGACTCGCAGACCGCACCCTAAGCCTAACCCTAACCCTGACTCGCAGACCGCACCCTAAGCCCAACCCTAACCCTGACTCGCAGACCGAACCCTAAGCCTAACCCTAACCCTGACTCGCAGACCGCACCCTAAGCGCAACCCTAACCCTGACTCGCAGACCGCACCCTAAGCCTAACCCTAACCCTGACTCGCAGACCGCACCCTAAGCCTAACCCTAACCCTGACTCGCAGACCGCACTCTAAGCCCAACCCTAACCCTGACTCGCAGACCGCACGCTAAGCCTAACCCTAACCCTGACTCGCAGACCGCACCCTAAGCGCAACCCTAACCCTGACTCGCAGACCGCACCCTAAGCCTTACCCTAACCCTGATTCGCAGACCGCACCCTAAGCCTAACCCTAACCCTGACCTGCAGACCGCACCCTAACCCTAACCCTAACCCTGACTTGCAGACCGCACCCGAAGCCTAACCCTAACCCTGACTCGCAGACCGCACCCTAACCCTAACCCTAACCCTGACTCGCAGACCGCACCCTAAGCCTAACCCTAACTCTGACTCGCAGACCGCACCCTAAGCCTAACCCTAACCCTGACTCGCAGACCGCACCCTAACCCTAACCCTAACCCTGACTCGCAGACCGCACCCTAAGCCTAACCCTAACTCTGACTCGCAGACCGCACCCTAAGCCTAACCCTAACTCTGACTCGCAGACCGCATCCTAAGCCTAACCCTAACTCTGACTCGCAGACCGCACCCTAACCCTAACCCTAACCCTGACTCGCAGACCGCACCCTAATCCTAACCCTAACTCTGACTCGCAGACCGCACCCTAAGCCCAACCCTAACCCTGACTCGCAGACCGCACCCTAACCCTAACCCTAACCCTAACCCTGACTCGCAGACCGCACCCTAAGCCCAACCCTAACCCTGACTCGCAGACCGCACCCTAACCCTAACCCTGACTCGCAGACCGCACCCTAAGCCTAACCCTAACCCTGACTCGCAGACCGCACCCTAACCCTAACCCTAACCCTAACCCTGTCTCGCAGACCGCACCCTAAGCCTAACCCTAACCCTGACTCGCAGACCGCACCCTAAGCCCAACCCTAACCCTGACTCGCAGACCGCACCCTAAGCCTAACCCTAACCCTGACTCGCAGACCGCACCCTAAGCGCAACCCTAACCCTGACTCGCAGACCGCACCCTAAGCCTAACCCTAACCCTGACTCGCAGACCGCACCCTAAGCCTAACCCTAACCCTGACTCGCAGACCGCACCCTAAGCCTAACCCTAACCATGACTCGCAGGCCGCACCCTAAGCCCAACCCTAACCCTGACTCGCAGACCGCACCCTAACCCTAACACTAACCCTGACTCGCAGACCGCACCCTAAGCCCAACCCTAACCCTGACTCGCGGACTGCACCCTAAGCCCAACCCTAACCCTGACTCGCAGACCGCACCCTAACCCTAACCCTAACCCTGACTCGCAGACCGCACCCTAAGCCTAACCCTAAACCTGACTCGCAGACCGCACCCTAAGCCTAACCCTAACCCTGACTCGCAGACCGCACCCTAAGCCCAACCCTAACCCTGACTCGCAGACCGCACCCTAAGCCTAACCCTAACCCTGACTCACAGACCGCACCCTAACCCTAACCCTGACTCGCAGACCGCACCCTAAGCCTAACCCTAACTCTGACTCGCAGACCGCACCCTAAGCCTAACCCTAACCCTGACCGGCAGACCGCACCCTAAGCCTAACCCTAACTCTGACTCGCAGACCGCACCCTAACCCTAACCCTAACCCTGACTCGCAGACCGCACCCTAACCCTAACCCTGATTCGCAGACCGCACCCTAAGCCCAACCCTTACCCTGACTCGCAGACCGCACCCTAAGCCTAACCCTAACCCTGACTCGCAGACCGCACCCTAAGCCTAACCCTAACCCTGACTCGCAGACCGCACCCTAAGCCTAACCCTAACCCTGACTCGCAGACCGCACCCTAACCCTAACCCTAACCCTGACTCGCAGACCGCACCCTAAGCCTAACCCTAACCCTGACTCGCAGACCGCACCCTAAGCCTAACCCTAACCCTGACTCGCAGACCGCACCCTAAGCCCAACCCTAACCCTGACTCGCAGACCGCACCCTAAGCCCAACCCTAACCTTGACTCGCAGACCGCACCCTAAGCCTAACCCTAACCCTGACTCACAGACCGCACCCTAAGCCCAACCCTAACTCTGACTCGCAGACCGCACCCTAACCCTAACCCTAACCCTGACTCGCAGACCGCACCCTAACCCTAACCCTAACCCTGACTCGCAGACCGCACCCTAAGCCTAACCCTAACCCTGACTCGCAGACCGCACCCTAACCCTAACCCTAACCCTGACTCGCAGACCGCACCCTAAGCCCAACCCTAACCCTGACTCGCAGACCGCACCCTAAGCCTAACCCTAACCCTGACTCGCAGACCGCACCCTAACCCTAACCCTAACCCTTACTCGCAGACCGCACCCTAACCCTAACCCTAACCCTGACTCGCAGACCGCACCATAACCCCAAATCTAACCCTGACTCGCAGACCGCACCCTAAGCCTACCCCTAACCCTGACTCGCAGACCGCACCCTAAGCCTAACCCTAACCCTGACTCGCAGACCGCACCCTAAGCCTAACCCTAACCCTGACTCGCAGACCGCACCCTAAGCCCAACCCTAACCCTGACTCGCAGACCGAACCCTAAGCCTAACCCTTACCCTGACTCGCAGACCGCACCCTAAGCGCAACCCTAACCCTGACTCGCAGACCGCACCCTAAGCCTAACCCTAACCCTGACACGCAGACCGCACCCTAAGCCTAACCCTAACCCTGACTCGCAGACCGCACCCTAAGCCCAACCCTAACCCTGACTCGCAGACCGCACGCTAAGCCTAACCCTAACCCTGACTCGCAGACCGCACCCTAAGCGCAACCCTAACCCTGACTCGCAGACCGCACCCTAAGCCTAACCCTAACCCTGACTCGCAGACCGCACCCTAAGCCTAACCCTAACCCTGACTCGCAGACCGCACCCTAACCCTAACCCTAACCCTGACTTGCAGACCGCACCCGAAGCCTAACCCTAACCCTGACTCGCAGACCGCACCCTAACCCTAACCCTAACCCTGACTCGCAGACCGCACCCTAAGCCTAACTCTAACTCTGACTCGCAGACCGCACCCTAAGCCTAACCCTAACCCTGACTCGCAGACCGCACCCTAACCCTAACCCTAACCCTGACTCGCAGACCGCACCCTAAGCCTAACCCTAACTCTGACTCGCAGACCGCACCCTAAGCCTAACCCTAACTCTGACTCGCAGACCGCATCCTAAGCCTAACCCTAACTCTGACTCGCAGACCGCACCCTAAGCCTAACCCTAACCCTGACTCGCAGACCGCACCCTAATCCTAACCCTAACTCTGACTCGCAGACCGCACCCTAAGCCCAACCCTAACCCTGACTCGCAGACCGCACCCTAACCCTAACCCTAACCCTAACCCTGACTCGCAGACCGCACCCTAAGCCCAACCCTAACCCTGACTCGCAGACCGCACCCTAACCCTAACCCTGACTCGCAGACCGCACCCTAAGCCTAACCCTAACCCTGACTCGCAGACCGCACCCTAACCCTAACCCTAACCCTAACCCTGACTTGCAGACCGCACCCTAAGCCTAACCCTAACCCTGACTCGCAGACCGCACCCTAAGCCCAACCCTAACCCTGACTCGCAGACCGCACCCTAAGCCTAACCCTAACCCTGACTCGCAGACCGCACCCTAAGCGCAACCCTAACCCTGACTCGCAGACCGCACCCTAAGCCTAACCCTAACCCTGACTCGCAGACCGCACCCTAAGCCTAACCCTAACCCTGACTCGCAGACCGCACCCTAAGCCCAACCCTAACCCTGACTCGCAGACCGCACCCTAACCCTAACCCTAACCCTGACTCGCAGACCGCACCCTAAGCCCAACCCTAACCCTGACTCGCAGACCGCACCCTAACCCTAACCCTAACCCTGACTCGCAGACCGCACCCTAAGCCTAACCCTAACCCTGACTCGCAGACCGCACCCCAAGCCTACCCCTAACCCTGACTCGCAGACCGCACCCTAAGCCCAACCCTAACCCTGACTCGCAGACCGCACCCTAAGCCCAACCCTAACCCTGACTCGCAGACCGCACCCTAAGCCCAACCCTAACCCTGACTCGCAGACCGCACCCTAACCCTAACCCTAACCCTGACTCGCAGACCGCACCCTAAGCCTAACCCTAACCCTGACTCGCAGACCGCACCCTAAGCCCAACCCTAACCCTGACTCGCAGACCGCACCCTAAGCCTAACCCTAACCCTGACTCGCAGACCGCACCCTAAGCCCAACCCTAACCCTGACTCGCAGACCGCACCCTAAGCGCAACCCTAACCCTGACTCGCAGACCGCACCCTAACCCTAACCCTAACCCTGACTCGCAGACCGCACCCTAAGCCTAACCCTAACCCTGACTCGCAGACCGCACCCTAACCCTAACCCTAACCCTGACTCGCAGACCGCACCCTAAGCCCAACCCTAACCCTGACTCGCAGACCGCACCCTAAGCCTAACCCTAACCCTGACTCGCAGACCGCACCCTAACCCTAACCCTAACCCTGACTCGCAGACCGCACCCTAACCCTAACTCTAACCCTGACTTGCAGACCGCACCCGAAGCCTAACCCTAACCCTGACTCGCAGACCGCACCCTAAGCCTAACCCTAACCCTGACTCGCAGACCGCACCCTAAGCCTAAGCCTAACCCTAACCCCTCTGACTAACTTCCGGTCAAATCTTAAGAATGTCTACCGTAGATAAGTAACTAACGATGAAACCCGGGTTCATCACTCTGAAACAGAGTCAAAGATTCATAGCAAAACAGTAACACGATTCAAGTTCTCCATCCTCCAAAAAAGTTCGAACTGGAAGCCTCTGTTACCAAAGTGATAACTTCTATTTTATTAGGATTCTGTAAACGCAGTAAACAGGAGCTTACCCCTCATCATCGAGTGGCTCTTGGCCTTGATAAGTGGTGACCCAATAGATAACAAGAAGGGGCTATGCATCAGAATGAAGTTAACTGAGAAAACCACTCCAGTCGAATTGCAGATAAGAATCTGAGGAAAAGTTTGCACTTGGAATTCCATTTTCTAATGATTCCAATTCATCAGAGACGGAAAATAATTAATATCATTTCATGGTGCCCCGGATTGCGTGAGAAAGACATGCGACCAGTTCATAACACCTTATTACATTTGATTTTTATATCTTACATTTCATAATATACAGTTTTGGGGGTGGCGCTCCAAGGTATACTTAGCATTGAAGGCGTTGGAAGGGTTAGGGTTAGTGTAAGAGTTAGGGTTAAGTGACATTATATGAAATTAATGTCATTGTCCTCTATGTGTTGATGGGATTTAGGTTAAGTAAATAAGATGGAGCTAAATGCTACTGTATTTCATTTTTATCTTATCATTATTGTCTGCTAAAAAATATATATTTGATATAATAACAACATCCTCAAGTTATGCACGCGACGTTGATTTTAGCAGACAATAATGATGAGAAAAAAACAAAAACTTAAAGACATTTTTCAAAATAACTATGTACTTACATTCACTTATGAGCTTAACGTTAATTTAAAAATTCGTTTTTACATGTTCTCATTGACTTCACTTTGTCCAAAATAGACACCAAACGAAAAATTTGTATGTGTAGAGAATTCACCAAAACTGATGCCATATATATCAGACGTAACCATTGGGTCAGAACCACTATGACTATTTATTCTAAATTGATTGCATTCGAAAATTAATAAATCGTGACATATCGTTGTAGGCATTCTTCTTGCATAACTAAAAATCTGAAAAAGCCTATTTACTTCTTCTTCTTCTTCTTCTTTTTCTTTCTCTTCTTCTTTTTCTTCTTCCCCTTCTTCTTCTTCTTCTTCTTCTTTTTTCTTCTTCTTTTTCTACTTCTTTTTCTTCTTTTTCTTTTTCTTTCATCTTCTTCTTCTTCTTCTTCTTCTTCTTTGTCGTCTTCTTCTTCTTCTTCTTCTTCTTCTTTTTCTTCTCTTCCCCTTCTTCTTCTTCTTCCTATTATTATATAGACATATTATAATTTTTTATAATTCTTATGTAGTAGTAAAGAGACTTATTATTTTGCCATCTAATTTATATACGTGTTTATGGTATTTACAGACATGCGTTTCTAAATCAGATGACTACGCTTCTTTTAAAAGAGTCACCTTTTCTCAAAATGTTCACAGATACATGCAAACAAATATTAGAAACGAGCTGAATTAATATAGAGTGAGAGAGGACGAGAGAAATGCACAGGTAGCTTAAAAAGATGAGTGACTTATTCAGTTAATTATAAATTACGGCTACTAAGAGCAAATAAAATATTTTTTTGTATTTTCTATTACAGTATAGGAAAACCCTTTGGTAAACACACTTTGATTAACTCTGATTTAGTATAATAATATATTTATTTGCATATATCTTCTAGTAACAATTCCTAAGGGTGTTTTTCGTGTACATTATTATGAAAAGTTTTAATTGCGCACGGTCGAATCGTCAAAGCAGTCAACCGTTTCGTCGGCCCAACTTTTCTCGAAGGACGTTTGATGAAAAGGATGGAAGGTATTGGAATTCTAGATCGAAAAAAGTGTGGTTGCATTTTGTAAATGATGCCCATAAAATCATGTTGACGGCAAAAAATAAAAACCTACGCATCATTGACAGGATGCTTAAAATAATCATCGAATCACAAACATGAACACACCAACGTATAAGCGAAAACATACACACACATATATATATATATATGTATATATACATATATATATAAATATATATATATATAAATATGTATATATATACATATATATGTATATATATATATATATATATGTATATATATACATATATGTATATATATATATCTATATATATACATATATATATATATATATCTATATATATGTATATATATACATATATATATATATATAAAAATATGTATATATATATATATATATATATATATATATATATATATATATATATATATATATATAGAGAGAGAGAGAGAGAGAGAGAGAGAGAGAGAGATAGATGGTGGCAGTGAGATCATCAATTTGTATCTCATACTCTGATTTTTTGCTTAAGCGGCCGCAAGTTTTGAGCCGGCAGTCGCCGCCGCCATTTATTCCAAACATGTTGTACTTGTGTTATGTTTTCTTCAGACTTTCATCTTGAGGAAGTCCTATAATAAAGACGAAACGTTGATGAATACATAAATAATATTTTTTGGTTTTCCTTTATTAATTTTCTATTACGTCGGAACACTTTTTTCATTTTTTCATATATATATATATATATATATATATATATATATATATATAGCTTTCATTGCTCAAGAGTGCCGTTGGAGATGTGCGCTAAGCAAAGTCTATTGAGCTTGATGGAGAGCACACGGAGTTTTTAATCAAAATCATGCCTTATCTTATGTTATTATTCTATATTTCTTCTCTGTTACATTTAATATTCTTAAATACAATTGTATTGTTATTCATGGCGGCCCCTGTATTTGATATTGAGCAATATTACATGGAGAAAAGTAGCTTTCATTGGTTGAATGAGATCACGTGGTTGGGGAAGGATCAAGTTTGGAATAATTTTAGTTAAGTAACAGTTGGGGACGAACAGTAGTGTCGTACAGATCTTTGGCTTCTTAATTAAAAAAGTTGTTAATACGAGATTCTGATGGGTCTATTCTGCGACTGAACACCCGGTGAAATTAGTAAAAGAACGAGAATCTTCAACGTGTCGCTGTTTGCTGTCTACGATGAAGGAATCACATGATATATGCACAATAACAAAGTAGGAATACGACTAAGTATAATTTACGATAAACACTACATGTTTGCACATTAGGAAGAAAATGAAACGGACAATAGAATGACACCTGCGCAACAGCAGGTAGGTACAGCTGTTGGATAATGGCCCTGTGGGAACGGACGCATCTTGAGGTGGACGTATCTGTTGGAAGTCGTTGGTTGGACTTGCGCAATTTAGTGCGGGTGGACTCGTGCAGTCGGGTGCAGAATACGGCTGTTCTCACGGTTGGAGTACACAGATGCTGTCAGAGCGAACGTTGACGAGCACCGGGTCAAAGGGTCAGAAAACATGAGTGAAGGAAATGTTTGCGCATGAGTGTCGCACGTGTGGATCCGTGACGTCACTCCTTCTTCGTGAGAAGCTGAGAGTTTTGCCAGTTTGGGTTTTGGAGGCGAACCTATCAGACGTGATTCACGATGTAGTCTGCAACATAATTAGGGGAATTACTTCCCTAAGAAAATACAGGCGAAAGATCTCTCCCCCCCCTCCACGAATGGTTAAGGACTTAATTGATAAGTAATTACAAAAGCAGTAATTTCCTCTCGTTCTCTCTCGACGTTGGTGGATATCTCTAAACCGATAGATAACTAACGCCTGTAATAAAAAGAATTGAAAGTTTAAAGGATTGTTTGACGATTGAGTCGGTCATGGAGCTTTTGTGTTGCAGTGGCGTTGTTCATGGCAGGAAGGAAGAAGAAAGAATTCAACCACTAGACGACACACCCCTGCACGCGACGAGGAAGAAGAGAGGGTACGAGAATTTAAACGTATGCAACAGATATGATTTTTGGTGTTAAAAAAATGACGAGTGTTTAAACGAGAACTGCCACGGCCCGTTCCGAGACAAGTATACAAAGCGAGAGCTGCCGCGGCCTAAGCAGGGGGGACGACGTAACACAGCTGGAAATAAAACTGATGGGTCGTATATAGCTAATGAAGGCAACATGAATATTACCAAATATGAGGGTTTTTTTTTCTTCTGTAGACAACCTTTACGAAGGATGTGTAACATCACATGATTCTACATTGAAATTTTTAAAAATTCAGATATTACCTGCTTATTCCTACGCTCCCGGGCAACGCCATGTCGGTACAGCTAGTTAATAACAGAAATGTCTTACCCGAAATGAAACTGACGAATCGTGTATAGCAAATAGAATATCAAGCGAGTATTTAAAAAAATGAAGCGTTTTTGTTATGTATACATTTTTGTATGAAGAACATATCACGTGACCTGATTCCACAGCGAAATTCAAGTTTTCAGATATTAGTATTGTTATAGCTGACGCGCCAGATTTCCGTGACTTCGTGTCGGCAACGAAGCGCCCGAGAGTTGACGAAGTATTAACCAATCAGGTTTCAGCATTCATTCGCAAGCAGCCGACAATATTTGGGAGAAAAGCAATAATCGCGTTCTATTGCAACAAGAATGAATTATCATCAGCAACTGTGTCAGGACGTCGAATCTCCGGAAAGACTAATTCAAAAACATAACATTTTCATTTCTTTCTTTGTTTTATGTAAAAAAAACAAACATTAACACAATTTTATCCCCTCCCTCCCCAAAAAAACAACATTATTTTCACAAACAAATCAAAACATTTACATCTACACAATTGATTGACAATTGTTCATTTGCCCCACCAAAAAAGTAAAAATATATTTATTTACAGTTCTTGTTCGTTTTTTATTTATTTATATATTTTTTTCCTTGAAAGTCTTCCATTAAGCGCTTCACAAGTTTCAGCCTTGTTTTCGTCTCTTCTCGCCAGCTCTCAGCTGTTTCCACGACCTGCCCGATCGTTGCCGACGCGAAGTCACGGAAATCTGACGCTTCAGCTATAACATTAACCAGGGGTTACCTATTTGTTACCGTGTAAGAATCTACCGGAATAAAAAAATAATAATTTCAATATTTATTTAGTATTAATAAACAAAACATCGTATTAGTATTACTATTTATTATTATTATAAACGAAATTCGTTGCTGAGATAAAACCATTAAATATTTACGAAGGGGTGTGACACTACCATTAAAATATGTACCTGTCACTTGTCCCTTAAAAAAAACACGAACGCCTTTAACAACGATGGTAAACGGAACAGTCATATCAATTATTCGTATCGTACGAAACGCGACAGCAGTTTGTACCGGTTTAGACGAAACGCAAATTGAACAAAGAAATATTACTCTTTGAACGTCTTTTTCTTTCCGGAAGCATTCTTTATTAAGCGTGTTTACAAGAATACTAATTTTTGTGGCGCGGATACCATTCTTCAGACCTGTCCCTTATAGAGAAAACATCTGAGAAGCGATTTTTGTGGACAGTCGCCATGTTGACTAAATCAGACGAACAAAACATTTCTCGATTGTATGGACAATGGCGACACAATAATTATTTTGTTGGCAAGAAGCCAACGTTATTATTTCGCGAGCTCAAATCGGAAAAAAAGAAAGAGATAAAAAGATACACTAAGTGTTTTGTGATATATATATATATATATATATATATATATAATCCTTATTCATTTATTTATTTATTTATTTTAGTTTATTTATTTTTATTTCATTTTTATTTCCATTATTATGTATTAATTGTTAAAGACTGATATATATATATATATATATATACATAAATTAAATGATATAAATATTAGACTAAAAGTATACTTTTAGAGAATTGAAGCTATAGTGAAATGGTTTAAGCTCAATATACTAGATAGAGCAATTATAAAGATAGATGAAGGAAGAGGGATAAAGATGTACGAATGACAAATCTATTTCATCTTCGATTGTTCAATGCAAAGTGTACTCGATAATAAAATGTGTATTTATTCTTTCCTTAAGCTGAAATCTTATCGTCAGAGGAATTACATAGATAGATAAGTTGACAGGGGAATAGGTGAAATAAAAAAAATTGAAAAATTTGAGAAACAATATAAAGTAATGGAAAGCAAGAGTGTGTGTATAAAATGGTTATCAAAATATAGAGTCTGCCTAGTTGGGGAAATGTCCGTTGCCAAAGTGTCCGGTGACGAAGGACTTGAAGATGGAAAAAGTGATTTCGTGGAGACTGTGTTAGAAATGACTTTATATTGTTTCTTACGTTTTTCAAATTTTGTATTTTTGCTATTCCCCTGCCAACTTATCCATCTAGGTAATACATCTGATGATAAAATTTTAATCTTTGAAAAGCCTTGGCTTAAGGAAAGAAAAATAAACATGTTTTTATCGAGTATACCTTACATTGAACAATCGAAGATTAAATAGATTTGTCATTCGCACAACTTTATCTCTCTCCTTCATTTATCTATCTATCTATCTATCTATCTATCTATCTCTCTATCTCTCTCTCTCTCTCTCTCTCTCTCTCTCTCTCTCTCTATATATATATATATATATATATATATATATATATATATATATATATATATAATCCAGGTAAAACATCCACAGGGTAATAAAGAATTTGAACCGGGTTTATAAAAAGTGCTCAATATCAAATAGAGCTTTTATATATGATTATTTTTATTTACGCAGACATGTACAAAATCTGCGACACTGACATGTCGATGTTATCGATCAACAGCTGTTATGAACTGAGATCTCATCAGGAAGAGTTACAATCCGATTTTAACTTCAGATCATATTTGGAAAGGTTCTTTCCAAATATGATCTAAGGTTAAGATCGGATTCTAACTCTTCCTGGTGAGATCTCCGTTTATAATAGCTGTCGCCGATTTTGTACATGTCTATGTAAATAAAAATAATCATATATATATATATATATATATATATATATATATATATATATATATATATATATATATATATATATATATTCTTTGTAGAATGGTAGGAAAAATCCCAGCAGAGTGCTCGATTAATTAAGAATCAAAGTTAAAAATTAAGAGCATAATATTTATTTATTCTGGTACAGAAAAATTAGTACAACATTCGTACCGTCGGTTTCAAGCACGGAAGGTCTTACCCATCCGGCTCTCTTCAACTTCTGTTGTCATCTGTTTTGGAAATGTGAGGTCACATGACACTCTTGTTGGGACGCGTTATTTGCTCAGTGTATTGTGTGTGTTTGTTTAAATTTGAATTTAGTGTCATAAGACCGTTGAGATTTAAAACACGGGAGAAGAAAGAGAATTCGAGATTAAAGGGAATAAAAAGGGGAATAAAAAAGGGGGGTAAAAAATAAAAAAATATATATATGAAAAAATATATATATATATATATAAATAAATATAAAAAAACATATATATATATAAAAACATTTTAATACTAAGAATAAAGGAATAAAAAAAAGAAGAAAAGAGAAAAAGAGTATAAAAAGGTATAAAAAGAAGAAAAAAAGGGGGTTAAAATATATATATATATATAGAGAATAAAATGTAGAGAATAAAAAAGAGCGAGAGAGAAAGAAAGAATAAAAATAGAAAGAATAAAAATATATAAATAAAATATATAAATAAAAATAATAATAATAAAAAAATAAAATTAAAAATTAAAAATTAAAAATTAAAAATTAAAAATTAAAGATTAAAAACAAAAATAATAAAAATAATAAAAATAAAGAAAGGGTTTCTCTGAAATTCCCGTGAGCCAAATTATGAATTTGTATCATTAGCCGTTATATTTTTGAAGGTATGCGTTCTAAAAACCGTTGGTGTGTAAGAATCTTTTCTCCAGATTGGAGTGATTTTTAATGAAGAAATTCGGATCTAAGGGAGGTAACTAAGATGGAAATATGAAATATTTGAGTTTGTTAAAATGGGTTTGTATATTAATCTGGTGGTTGATAAAAGATAAAAAATAAAAAATGTAATATTTTTGCATTTTGGTGAAAGTCGAAGTTTTTGCTCTTGGAATTTATGTGGATATAGTTTGTTTAAATGGATTTGTAGAGTAATCTAGTTATTGATGATTAATTAAATTAAATATTTTTGTATTTTTGTGAAGGTCGGAGTTTTTGCTCTTGAAGTTTAAGTGGATATAGGTTGATGAGGTGTTTGTTCGTTTTTATTGTGTTTATATTAGTAGAGGGGGGGTAGTTAGACATTATGTGAATCGGTCAGACCAGTTTATAAGCAATGCTTGTCTCTTGTGTACACATCCCTTGAATATTTCATCGCGGACATTTAAACAGGCTGTATTCGGATCGATGATGGCTTTTGAAATGTGGTATTTTTCAGCGTCACATAGAGGACATCTGTTTATGGCTGGAGAGAAGGATGGTTTTCTCTCAATTATTTTCCATTTGATGGTGAAGGGTGTGTTTTCTTCTTTAAGCTGCCATATTCGGGTCGCGAGTGCCGTATTAGCCTTGTTTTTGTATCTGAAGGAGTTTCTGTGTGCATATAGCCTTTGTTTGAAATTTCCCTTCGTCATCCCAATATATTTTTCTGCATTACTGGTATTCTGGTCTGTGACGGTTGCTTCATAAATGATTGAATTGATTTTGCAATTTCCCTCCAGGGGGCAGTTGTTTTTGTCTTGGCATGAGCAGCCTGCGTTTGTAATTGTTTTGGGTTCTGCAGAGATAATTTTTCTTATTGAAGGGGCAGTGGAATAGCTGATCTTAACAGAATTTCTGTTAAAAAGTTTGTGTAATTCATTTGTGGGTGGGAAGTGTTTGTCGAGCAACTTGAGGAAAAGTTGGCCTACCTTTGTTTTGGTATTGGTCGAATAGGGTGGGGAAAACCAGATCACCGATCTCCTTCTATTGCGGGTCCCCCGTGGTTGGTCTCGGTTGGGGGTGTATGAGATTTCTTCTCTGAACCCGCTGTCGCGGAGCGCTTTGTTGTAATATGGTGCTGCTTGGTTGAAAATTTCGGGACTGGATGAAAGGTTTGAGATTCTTTGGCTAATATTATTGATTAAATTTTTAAAGATGGTGGGGGGGTGGCAGGATCCCTTGTGTATGTATTGGAGTGTTTCATTGGGTTTGTGGAAAGGTTTGTGTGTATTGTTTTTAAGGTTCAGTGTGGTATCTAGGAAGTTTACTTGGTCTAAATTTGTTTTAATGGTAATTTTGAAGCCGAGATTATGGAAGGTGTTTGTTAATTCTTTTCTAAATCTATCTAATGTGTTTCCGTTGTGGTTGCGTGACAGACAAAGTCCGTCATCTCTATAGAGACCAAAGAAATGGTCTGGAAATTTATTTTGGAGTGTATTTAATATAAGCAAGCCGACTAAGTCACAGATGTCTGCACTGTCGTAGGCCCCCATTGCAACATCAAATGGGTCCTCTGGGTTTGATTTTTTAACCCAAGCCCTTCCCTCGAAGAAGAGAAGGGTTTGTCTTGCTTGCAGTATTATGTCTCTTTCTAGTTGACTGATGTTTGTGTGTGAAAGTGCAAATGTTAAGGCCTTATCTAGGGTGTCTTTTGTAATGGATGGGTAGAAGTCTACTATATCTAATTGTGTGAATTTGCATCTGTGTTTATCTTGTATGTTATGGAACCAATTTAGGACTGAGTTAGTATTGCCCCACAGACTTAGGTTTATTTTTTCCTTAATTTTATTAACTATATTTTTAACAATGGATTTGCTTGCTAGTCCTAGTTCGCTTTTAGCTGGGTTGATAAGTCTGCATGAGGGTTTATTTGTGAAGTTTTCTTTGTGGTCTTTTAAAGTAACAAAGGCCTTCCTCTTATCTAAATAATTAATTCTATATTCGACGCCTAGTCTAGTAGCTATTTCAGTAGTATCATTATTAATAGATTTATATGTATCTGCCTTGGCTAATTGATATTTATCGGTAATGGAGCTAATTGTTAGGTCTGTTTTTTCCTTTTTAGTCATTTTATAAATATTTTTAGTTTTGTCGGAGAATACAAGTGCATTATTTTCTCTTTTAAGTTTTTTTATGTCGGCGGTAAGTGTCTTCTGAAATGGATTTTGCTTGTTTGTAAAAACTAGGTTGTGAGTAATGTTGAGTAGGTCTTTTTCGAAATTGTCTAAGGCCTCTACTTTTGGCGGGTATTTACCAGATTTTAAGCCGTAGTAGTTTTTTTCCGTTTGCCTCTGTTCTGTATTCAACACTTTCCACCTCATTCTTCCTATGACGTCCACTATTTTTGTCAGGAGTATCCTGGTATATGTTTGTTTTTTGGGGGTTGGGATATTTTTGGTAGAATATCCGAGAGTGTATAGTTCCATTTCCCAGGGTATAGGTGGTAATCCCTGTTAATTAGTTTTTTCCGTGGTGTTGGTAGTTTTCCCGAGAGTGCTCGACTACAAGGCTAACAGGGTTTAACTGTAATTCCTGGTAGGGGCTGAGTAAATTCTTTGTAGAATGGTAGGAAAAATCCCAGCAGAGTGTTTAACCCCCTTTTTTTCTTCTTTTTATACCTTTTTATACTCTTTTTCTCTTTTCTTCTTTTTTTTATTCCTTTTTTTTTTTATTCCTTTATTCTTAGTATTAAAATGTTTTTATATATATATATGTTTTTTTATATTTATTTATATATATATATATATTTTTTTTCATATATATATTTTTTTATTTTTTACCCCCCTTTTTTATTCCCCTTTTTATTCCCTTTAATCTCGAATTCTCTTTCTTCTCCCGTGTTTTAAATCTCAACGGTCTTATGACACTAAATTCAAATTTAAACAAACACACACAACACACTGAGCAAATAACGCGTCCCAACAAGAGTGTCATGTGACCTCACATTTCCAAAACAGATGACAACAGAAGCTGAAGAGAGCCGGATGGGTAAGACCTTCCGTGCTTGAAACCGACGGTACGAATGTTGTACTAATTTTTCTGTACCAGAATAAATATATATATATATATATATATATATATATATATATATATATATATATATATATATATATATATGCACGCTTAGTGTAAATCATTATTCTTCGTAATTGGAATTGAGTTCTCTCGGGAAACGGTAATGTAAACACATACATAAAATATAATTTATCTTACTTTCGTGATGTGCGACATGACTTGGCGTAAGGTTGCTGATTATTTTATGAGTGGTCGATTTCGAATCTCAGCTTGAAACACATAACAGGTCTGACCACAACGAGGAGCGGTGACACAAAGAAACAGTTATATGTGAATCAATCTCTCTCTCACTCTATAAATATATAACTATATATACGAGGCCTGTCTAAAAAGTATCCGACCTTTGGCCAGAAAAAAATATTTCAAATACATGACTCTAATCTTCTTTCGAAGTAGAACCCTTGTGCTTGCTCACACTTAGCCCACCGATCCATCCACTGCCGGAAATTCTGGAAGTCTTCTTTTTCAATGGTGTTCATCTCCGCCGTTGCGTTCCGCATTATCTCTTTTTTCACACCCTCTCAACAAAAGCTGCACCCCGAGCAATTTGTGTTCTGGTCACTCTCCGCTGATGTGCGGCCATTTTTGAATCGGTTGAACCACTCCTTAATTTGTGTTACGCCCATTTCATCTTCTCCAAACACCCGCTGAATCTAACGCGACGGCGAAGATGAACACTATTTGCGTATTTGTTCAAACTTAAAAAATGTAGCTTCATTTTTTCAAAATGGCGTCCATACATTTCCGCTTCTTCCCCTCTTTTGATTATGCAAGACTGTCGTACAAACGATCGGGTTTCAATGTCAGCTTGAAGCATTTGCATCTCTAACCACACTGAATAGCTGTGATACAGCGAAACAGCTTGAAGCATTTGCATCTCTAACCACACTGAATAGCTGTGATACAGCGAAACAGCCTGAAGCATTTGCATCTCTAACCACACTGAATAGCTGTGATACAGCGAAACAGCTTGAAGCATTTGCATCTCTAACCACACTGAATAGCTGTGATACAGCGAAACAGCTTGAAGCATTTGCATCCTTAACCACACTGAATAGCTGTGATACAGCGAAACAGTCCGTCTGCGGATGACGATCAATCTATTTCTTCATTTCACCACAATTAATGGTCGGAACTTTCAACAGCGTACGATGTCTTTGGGTGGTCAGCGACAAATTCAAATTGACCATCATCACCCACCCTGTACCTTACCAGACGATCGAAACCCCAACACCAGTATCACCACCATCACCACCATCACAAGCGCCGGTGCGATATACACCTATTCTTTGATCGGACCATTAGGGACAGAGACGTTGTTGGTTATTGCCAGATCAAAGGATTTCAAAGGCACTTTTGTCCATTCAGAAAGAAAGTTATGGACACGAATTTAAATGTTAGATGAAGGCGAAACACACACACGGAAATTGGAGAATTAAAGAGAAACATCGGAAAATATATATAGCACAGTGAATAGAAGCTTCGATTGTCGAAGAAAAACGATCATGTTTCAATCCCAGCTTTAAGCACTTGCCCGTAGCGTTACACCCGTGACCTTCGTATAAAGTAAGGCCTGTTCACTCGAAAACTGACGTCATGTTGGTAAGTAGCAAGCGAGATCTATCGAACAGTCAGACTGTCGATCGTAAATAAGAGCTTTTTAAAAAAAGTATTAGAAAACTTTCAAACTTGCATTTTAAAAAAGAAAAAAAGAAACACGATTTGATTTATACTGAAACTGAACTTTATTCAATATAAATTATAAAAAAACAAGCATTCACAAGTTTTTGTTATTACTGCGTTAAAGTAAATAGACATTACGTTTTTTTATGAATTTGTATTTACTATTTATTTTATTAAGACTAAAATTCGTATATTATTTTGATTGTGAACAATCTGAAAGCAATTTTCTTTACAGAAGTTATTAAAAAAATACAAATCAAGTAATGCCGATTATAATTGTTTAAAGTTGCAATAATATCAACCTATTATTTTTGTGTAGAAAATATTGTTGGTGCCAATGTATGTAAGATTCCGTATGTTTTTCAGCAGAATACAATCAAATACTGCAAAAACTGAATCATGAATTTAGGAAACAATCAAACAATAATCAAATAAAAACAAATTAAAAACAAACGAAAAATTGTTTTCTAAATGTAAACAAACCATAAATAAGTTTAAATAAAAACAAGCGATACATAAGTTAAACAACAAAACAAACGATAATTTACTAAAAAATAAAACAAATTAAATTCAAACAAATAATTAAAATACAGAAAAAACAATAAAGTTACTAGTGGAGCAATAGCCTTTCTAAAGTAAACTAATAGAAAAATCTGTTGAAATTAAATTAACAAAGAACGTGGGTGTTCAGAAATAATAAAGTCATCAGAATTCGGATGTCTAGAAACCATCAAGTTATCAGAATTTGGATGTTCAGAAATAATCAAGTCATCAGAATTTGGATGGTCAGAAACAATGAAGTTATCAGTATTTTGATGTTCAGGAATAATCAAGTCATCAGAATGTGGATGTTCAGAAATAATCAAGTTATCAGAATGTGGATGCTCAGAAATAATCAAGTTATCACTATTTGGATGTTCAGAAATGATCAAGTTATCAAAATGTAAATGTTCAGAAATAATCAAGTCATCAGAATTTGGATGTTCAGAAACAATCAAGTTATCAGAATGTGGATGCTCAGAAATAATCAAGTCATCAGAATTTGGATGTTCAGAAATAATCAAGTCATCAGAATTTGGATGTTCAGAAATAATCAAGTCATCAGAATTTGGATGTTCAGAAACAATCAAGTTATCAGAATGTGGATGCTCAGAAATAATCAAGTCATCAGAATGCTGATGTTCAGAAACAAAGTCATCAGAACGTGGATGTTGTTGGTAGACTTTTCCAGGAAATTCTTTTGTATCTTCCAATGTTTGAAAATTGTTGAAAATATCGGCAGATACGAGCGGTGGAGAATGTTTGCATTTTGGAGAAATTTGATGACTTTGGTTATTGGAACTAAAGAAATAATTTATAAGACAACCATAATTTAAACTCGTGTTACAAACTAAGAAAAGATAGTAAACAAACATCTACAATATTAAATCAAGGTGGGATGACTTTGGGAGGGAACATTTAATTTTTTCGCTCATAGCGAAAATTTAATTACAAACTAATTAAATAATACATTTTGTAAAAGCTGACCTTGTGTCTAACTCTGACCTTGTGGGGAGGAAAGTAAATAGGAACATTCTAATTTATATGATTTTTTACACCTAACATTACAGTTTTAAAATATTATTATACACCAAAAAACTTTCTGGTAGAAATAATAAACTTGCCACATCCTTTTTACACGGACAAAATAGTTTTAACGGAATTTTATAAAGTTAAATGAAACAAATGAAAAAATTAAATAGAGAACAAAATTTCGACCCCTATATATCGAAATATAAAGATTACACCAAATTATATGAAATATACAAAATGAAAAGTTTTATTTATCATGTAAAGAACAGACTGAAAAAAATCATGTAAAAATTATTTGTTTTACAGTTTTAAAAACTAAAAAAATAGAAATTCTCCGATAGACATATGCATCACGCATAACCAAAAATTCACTTTTTTAGACCTTCATGAGAAAATATATAGTTTAAATAATTAAAGATAATGTTTGCTGTATTACCAAGAAAAAGGATTGTAAAAAATCTACTTTAAAAAATATTTCAAAACGGGTAAAATTTAAACGTGTGAAAATTTAACCAAAAATTAAAGTAACGTGTGTATTTTTAACCTAAAATTAAAGTAACGTGTGAATTTTTAACCTAAAATTAAAGTAACGTGTGTATTTTTGACCTAAAATTAAAGTAACGTGTGAATTTTTAACCAAAAATTAAAGTAACGTGTGTATTTTTAACCTAAAATTAAAGTAACGTGTGAATTTTTAACCTAAAATTAAAGTAACGTGTGTATTTTTAACCAAAAATTAAAGTAACGTGTGAATTTTTAACCTAAAATTAAAGTAACGTGTGTATTTTTAACCTAAAATTAAAGTAACGTGTGAATTTTTAACCAAAAATTAAAGTAACGTGTGAATTTTTAACCCAAAATAAAGTAACGTGTGAATTTTTAACCAAGAATTAAAGTAACGTGTGTATTTTTAACCTAAAATTAAAGTAACGTGTGAATTTGTAACCAAAAATTAAAGTAACGTGTGAATTTTGAACCGAAAATTAAAGTAACGTGTGAATTTTTAACCTAAAATTAAAGTAACGTGTGAATTTGTAACCTAAAATTAAAGTAACGTGTGAATTTTTAACAAAAAATTAAAGTAACGTGTGAATTTGTAACCTAAAATTAAAGTAACGTGTGAAAATTTAACCAAAAATTAAAGTAACGTGTGAATTTGTAACCTAAAATTAAAGTAACGTGTGAAAATTTAACCAAAAATTAAAGTAACGTGTGAATTTTAAACCTAAAATTAAAGTAACGTGTGAATTTTTAACAAAAAATTAAAGTAACGTGTGAATTTGTAACCTAAAATTAAAGTAACGTGTGAAAATTTAACCAAAAATTAAAGTAACGTGTGAATTTGTAACCTAAAATTAAAGTAACGTGTGAAAATTTAACCAAAAATTAAAGTAACGTGTGAATTTTTAACCTAAAATTAAAGTAACGTGTGAATTTTGAACCTAAAATTAAAGTAACGTGTGAAAATTTAATCTAAAATTAAAGTAACGTGTGAATTTTTAACCAAAAATTAAAGTAACGTGTGAATTTTTAACCAAAAATTAAAGTAACGTGTTAATTTGTAACTTAAATTAAAGTAACGTGTGAATTTTTAACCTAAAATTAAAGTAACGTGTGAATTTTTAACCAAAAATTAAAGTAACGTGTGAATTTTTAACCAAAAATTAAAGTAACGTGGGAATTTGTAACCTAAAATTAAAGTAACGTGTGAATTTTTAACCAAAAATTAAAGTAACGTGTAAATTGGCAATGTCTTCTATGTATTTGTTTCAATTCATGTTACCCGTGAATTTTAGGCCGAGGAGTTTGAACGTTAGACTCTCAGGTCATTGCCATAGTAATCGGTGTTTAAAGAGGTTTGCTGTAGTTGTTGAGGAAAAGGAGCTTTGTCTTAGCAACATTAAATGTTACCAACCATTTATGACCCCATTCCACCAGACTGGAGGTCACTTTCTAAGGATTCCGATATTACCTGGGATATGTGTGCGTCCGTTTTACCTACATGACGAAAGTAGAGCGTAGTGTCGTCAGTAAATATACCCATCTCAGACACAATGTCATCAGGGAGGTCGTTTATGAAAATCAGAAACAATAAAGGTTCAAGGATTGATCTCATGAGGTACACCTGCATTTATTGTAATGATGTTTTGATTAATAGCCATCGAGGACAACCTGGATCTTTATTTTGGATAGGAAGGATCTAATTAGATTAAATAGTCGTCCAGTAATACCATACGAAGACCTTTATGCCAGACCTTACAAAAGCTTTGGATATATAAAGCGCTACCCCCTAGCTTTACATGTCTTGTCCAGTGTATGGTATAGACTGATGGGGTGATAATTGTGAGGGTCAGTTCTATCTCCAGAATTCTTGAAGACTAGTACCAAAGAGGCAATTTTCAAGCTATCAGGGATGAAAACTTGAGCAGGGCATTTGTTGTAGAGTTTGGAGAGGACAGGGGCCAGTTCAGCAGAGCATTTCTTTATTACTATTACTGGTATAAGATCAGGCTAACATGATTTGGAAGTGTCAAGGCTTTTTATGATGTCCCGGACATAAGAAATGGTGATGATCAGGTAACTTAGTGTGGCTTCACAGCGTGAAATTTCGGAAAGAGGTGGTTTGTGAGTCCAATAAAACTCACTGTAAAAAATGAAAAATATCTTCACTTACTTTACTTTATCAAATAGAAAATGACAACCGTTCGTAGCGTGTAAAACCGTGAAAAGTCGTTCAACTGCTAATACCAAAATATGTGACGTCAGCAGATAAACGAGAATTAGTGATTGGGCCTTGCGTTTTTACGAGGGTCACAGTTACACTAAAATGCTGCGATAGAATGAAACAGCTTCTCTTATATATGTCCCTTTCGTGGATGGCGTACTATGGTAAGGTAAATCGTCAGCTGTCATTAGCGATGATGAAAAGCTCTTCGTACATGAATAGAGCACTCTTCAGCAGTTGATATTATTTTTATAAACAGTAAGATTTACTTTTCTTCGTAGCGTATTAATGGCGCAATGGATAGAAGCTCCAACTGCCAAAAAATGCCGGTTTTAATTCGTAGTTTGTCACATTGAAGAGATTTTAGTGATTTTAGTGGTTTTAGTGATTTTAAAACAAAAAAAAAATTCACAGTATTGTAAATTTTCTTTATAAAATGAGATGTGACACAAGCCCAAAATTTGGGTGGATAGGATGGTCGTCGGCTGTTGGCTTCTTAGTCTATTCTCTAAACTAATTTCAATTACCAAAATACCACATTCACTTTATGGGCAAAATCTAATTAACAAAATCCCCAATGGTTTGATGATTTTTTATTTACAAAAAATATATGTACAAATTCATCGGTTAGATCCCGCAAAAGAGCTAATTGCTGAAAAATAAAATGTTTAGTAAGACCCTCCCAAATCTATCTAGGTATTAGCTAATCACTGTTTTCAGGGTTGTTTCAAGGTTCGAAAACAAGAAAGACAGTTTCTAAATGGGGAGAAAAAGGAGGAAGCTGAATGGGATTCAGGGGCATGGATTTAGTGGTGTCCTTACAGATAGGTACCATTTTGGGTGGCGGGGAAATAACAAAATAAAAATAGTGAACAGACATACCGAAAATCAAGAAAAAAGAAGATAACTCATTTGTATCACCATCTAAGAGACTTTGCTAACTGGGGTAGGGTCTGATAACCCTCAGGTCGATGCGCACCATGCCTCAGCAGGGAGCACGTACTCAAACTGGGTTCGTACAAACACACATCAACTAGCGATGTGTATCTATCTTTTAAATAGTGCAGAGTGTAATCTGATCCTATCACATCTAACTTTGACTTTAAGCTGATGTTTGAAGTGCAAAATCAGACTGTAATCAAAAGGTGATTCCCCTCAACTCGATATGTCTAAGTGTCCACACTACAGATTTAGCTACGGCTAGTATCGTGAGAAACACCATTCGTCGCTCCCTGGGCTACGAAGACGTCACATTGTACACTACAGATGTTAAATCTAGGGGAACCAACTTCTCGGGGACGATGCAAGCCGTCACCTTGTTGACATACTTCCAAAACTTATGCAGTTTGAAGAAGCCGTGCTCGACCGTTTCTTTTTCAACATCCGCGAAGCGCAGGTAAAAAGAGTTTATGTTAGTTTTAGCTTTGAAGAGATAGTTCCTAATGGGCAGCGCACTCTGGACCAATCGCCAGTTCAGAGAAACTCAGTTATTGAGATGACTCTAGCCTTGTGTTCAACTCCACTGAAAGCGGATCTTCTCATCTGACTATCCCAGTCGCTCCCCCAGCAGATTCCAAGCGGTCCCCGCCACTAGTTACCGATATAGCGTCTTTCTGCGCCGTGTAAGGTAACTGGACTCCGGCAGTAATTGGAGCGTAGCTCAGCATTCGGTGGAAAACTGTGATTGCCCCCTTGGTCTACGTTGGTCTTCAATCAAGTGGTCGGAGATAAGGTTGAGAAAGACCTTCTCAACCCGTAGGACGCAACGCAAACTCCTCTATCAAGCTTCGGCTCAGAAATGGCAGCTTCTCGGCAAGTCGGGCATCTCGAACCCCTCCTCATTCGGACGTAGATTACAGACTTGTCTACGGACTAGCGGCTTTATGCCGTACCACAAAAGTGAGTAGAGCTGACGCGTAATCGCCACCAAGCGGTCAGCAGGCAGAGGTAATACAGCCAATCGATAAAGGATGAGAGAAAATACGTAAACGGTGCACGCCTTAGCCTTATCTTTAAGATGGAGCCCGTTTCGAAGCCTAATCCTCACCGACGCTTCAACCTTTGGCTGTACTTGCAACCAGTTTTTTTCAAGCTGAGGACCGACCCGAACCATGTGCCAAGCATTCGAACCGGGCCATCCGACCAGTTCAAAAGGTCCGACAGTGCAGCCATGTCACTCAAGGCGATGATGTCACGAACACCCGACACGCACACAGTTACATCATCAACATAAACGGAGACCCGGGCTCGCATAACACGAGGTAGAGTGATACAGCATAGGGCTGGTCTCACCACCCAGTCCCTTAGCTTACGTATCAAGGGCTCTAGCGTAATAAAATAAAGTAGAAGCGACAGCAGATTTATTGTGAAAGTTGATTAAAACCGCCCCCCCCTCGTATCGAGCTTGGTTCGTCGTGGGGTTGATTCCTCGAATGAGTAAGGCTTCGATTATGGGGAGGCACTGGTTGCAATTTGAGATACCGATGATTGCTTTGTTTTCTTTTTAATTATATATTTCTAAGGTTTTTTTTTGGGGGGTGCGGTGTGCTACCAGCTGTTGGTTGGGAAAGGCGACGAGATACTTATTCGAGTCATGCCAATATATGTATTATATGGTAGAGACGCATTCTCCCATTGAACATTTGAACACATTTAAACATTTGAACACATTTGAACATTTTAACATTTTAACACATTTGAACATTTGAACATTTGAACATTTGAACACATTTGAACATTTGAACATTTGAAAACATTTGAACATTTGAACATTTGAACATTTGAACACATTTGAACATTGGAACACATTTGAACATTTGAACATTTGAACACATTTGAACATTTGAACATTTGAACACATTTGAACATTTGAACACATTTGAACATTTGAACATTTGAACATTTGAACACATTTGAACATTTGAACATTTGAACACATTTGAACATTCGAACATTTGAACATTTGAACACATTTGAACATTTGAACACATTTGAACATTCGAACATTTGAACATTTGAATACATTTGAACATTTGAACACATTTGAACATTTGAACACATTTGAACATTTGAACATTTGAACACATTTGAACATTCGAATATTTGAACATTTGAACACATTTGAACATTTGAACACATTTGAACATTTGAACACATATACGCCATTACTAGTATTTAGTCGGATTATTACATATTAATAAGTTAGTAGTTTGAGTTTTTTTAATAATATCCCACCCTGACTAAGAAGGATCTGAGGCTTCAGGCGACACTCTAGGTTGCAAGAATGACGGCAACGCGAACCTCGGCTGGTAGGAAAACTAGGCGTGGCCAGCTAAGGAACCGTTAACAAATCGCACAACAAGAAAAGAAAGAAAAAAGACACTGAAGTAAGGAGCTTCGCTATTTTCTATCGATACGTAAATAATTAAAAAAAAGGGAGGATAAAAGAGCCTAGTGTTCATGGTGGACCTTTGCGACTAGCAAATTATAAAGTTAGTTTTATTTTAATCAAGACGAGGGGGGGGGGCGAGGAAAGTAGAATATATATATATATATATATATATGTATATATATATGTGTGTAAACTCATACCCGTTTGACCTTTAAAATTAAAAAAAACTCTTTCAAATTTAGAACTTTGACAGTCCTATCCTGTCAACTTATCAATCATAATTTCTCCTCTGATGATAAGATTTTAATCTTTGAAAAGCCTGGTTTAAGGAATAAAAGAGAAGAAAAATAAATGTTTTTTATTAACTAAACTGCTCCTTGTTTTGAACAACTGAAGATACTGATTTGCTTCCATTTGCAAGTCTAATCAATTTTCATTGACTTACCATATATATATATATATATATATATATATATATATATATATATATATATATATTTAGGTCAGGTTCATATTGTATTCCAATAACCATGTTTTTATTTTATTATTTTTATTTTTTCACATTTCAAGAAACCATAACATTTCTGTGAGATATATATTTTACGGTCCGTTTCATTTGTCTTGTGCCAAACAACATTTTTATGTCAATATTGTCTCTGCAACATTACAAAATCATCAGAAAAAATCACAAAGAGTAAAAAGTTCTTCGATTAAAATATCTTGAAAAAACCTACACTATACAGTGGTTCATTTTTGAATGAAACAAACAAAAAATGAAGAAAAGAGCAAACTCACACGTGGGGGCGCCGACTAATACGCTATCATCGAACTGAATCTTTTAAGGACACTGCAAAGTAAAAGGGCACTGATAGTGTATGCTAATACATATATTTTTATTAATAATTATATATATATATATATATATATATATATATATATATATATATATATATATATATATGGGAATTGAAAAAGGAAGAAACCCAAATAGATATTATTTTATATATTTATCAACGTTTCGTCTTTATTGTAAGACTTCCTCAAGATGATAATTTGAAGAAAAATGTCATGCAAGTACATCGAAATTTTGGGTTGACATTATGGAGTGATAAAGGAAAAGTAGTAGCCGTGGCTACCGTGAGCGCTGGAGGAGAGTGCAGGCTGCGAGACGTCAGTGGTGGCGAAAAATGAAATGAATATGGAAAGCTTTGAGTGGGTACCATTAAGGCAGCAGTGAAAAAGGGAGGGGTGAGAATATTAGTGAATTTGCCTTAGGGTGGGAGAGATGAATGATCATCCTGAGGAAGTCTTACAATAAAGACGAAACGTTCATGAATATATAAAAAAAAATATCTCTTGGTTTTTTTCCTTTTACATTTCCCATTACGTCGGATTTCTCTCATCCTTCCTTTCTCATATATATATATATATATATATATATATATATATATATATATATATATGTGTGTGTGTGTGTGTGTGGGTGTGTGTGTGGGTGTGTGTGTTTGATGGAGAATTCAATGATGTGATTTGGAAAGAGAATGTCTTGTTAATTTGGTCTCAGTAGGAAAGGAAATTTGGCCAGACGCCAAGTTTGGTCATCCGTGATCTCATTATGTTGAGATTGAGATCACGTGGGACCGGGCGATAACATGTGAAGGTGCTTATTTTCCATTCCGTTTTATCATCTCCTTAAGTTATGGGTTTTTTTTTTGTCTCTGATTTTTCATAAAATAAATAATGTATTTATTTATGCCTACATGGGACCTCAGTAAAATCACCATCTCAAAACCAAATAAAAAAATAGAAAACATAGGAAATCCCATTGGAACATAACTAAAAAAGAAATAAAATAATCCAGAAAAAAACCCGAAACAAACAAGAAGGGGTCATTTTTACGATATGTCGCTTTAATCTGAGCGTTTGGCGAGAAAAATGATATTTCAAACTTAAGCGTGACAGACCGAGTGAGGGGTAATGCCTGGGAGGACAGTGCCTGGGAGGACGGTCTCATGGCAACGCAAAATATACTACACTACCCTCTTACTCCCAGTAAAGGAGGCGGTAATGCTTGGGCAGATTGTCTCGTGGCAACAGGACAGATACTACAACACTACTCCCCAAAAAGGGGATAGTAATCCCCGTGAGTATAGCATATATATTTCTAAATTAAGCATGACAGACCGACAGATCAACCAATGGACAGACAGAGCTTCTTCTATAGATACTTGGACGCATCTGAAAATGCCACTTCAAACTTAAGCGTGACAGACAAACCGAGCATCAGATCAGACAAAGCATCTGATAAAAATCCATGAACACATCTAAAAAGTTTCGTTATGTGTTTTTTATCTCCTTTTTTGTTACGAAAATAAGTAGACACTACTCTAATCTCATATATAAAGCAAAGTTAGATGTTCTCCGATTTAAATTACTGGAAGTAAAAATAATTATAATTTTTGCTAGTATGTATAAAATGAACAAACATATACTACATTGCCCCCCATAAAGGAGAACGTAATGACGGGAACGATGGTATAATCACGAACGAAATATACTACCCCCCAAAAGAGGGGGTAATGCCTGGGAGGTCTGTCTCATGACAACGTAAAATATACTACACTACGCTTCTACCCTCAGAATAAAAGGAGGTAATGTTTGGGAAGATGGTCTGATGGCAACAAGACAGATACTACAACACAACTCCCCCCAAAATAAGGTAATCCCTGAGAGGATAGTATAATGACCACAAAACAGATATCGCACTACCACCCTGTAAATAAAAAGGAAAAGGTAATCCCTGGGAAGATAGTATCATGACCACAAAACAGATATCACACTACCACCCTGTAAATAAAAAGGAAAAGATAATGCCTGGGAGGATTAAATCGTGACAAGAGAACACATATTGCACTACCCTCCATGAATTGAGCACTGACAGATATTGCATTAGTCTGAAATAGTAAACTAAATTGGACATTAAAATATAGTAATAGTATAGTTTCGGAGAGAGTGACATCATGAGTAAAATGACTTCCGGTTTCCAGTTTCCGGTTAGCTCACCTTTTCTGAACGGGATTTCGTCAGTTACAGACGTGTCAACCAGTGGCTAGTGTCTAGGCTGCTGGAAACACCCCCCGTCTTTAGAGTACTCAAGTTTTCCGGAGAGTCAAACCCTTTAGTGAATGTCGTGGTTTATTTTGAGGACAGTTTTCTGTCCAGCGAAATCAGCAAACACTCTTCAAATAAAAGATGACGGACTGGGAGACTATCACCACCGTCGTTGTCGCTGCCGTCATCAGACGATGGCTGAGTCCAGTTGAGGCATAGTCAAGCTAATTGGCGACCAGCTCCTATGCAACACCATCTGCTGGTATGAAAGTGGTACTACCTTACCATCCTGATTCGCCATGGTGTGACAGCAATACAATCGAACCAGCATTTTCATTTACCTTCATAACATTTGGTATTTCGTAAACATCTGTAATTTTGTTAGTTTTTTTAGTTTTTTAGTTGTATTAAATAATTATACTAAGAATTACATCGCTGTAACATTTCATTTCTTGTACTTCATGTATGTTCTATTTATTTGATGGTTAAAATGATGGATTTAGTGGTTATATTTAACACTAGTTAAAATGATAGATTTGTTGGTTATATTTAACACTAATTAAAATTGTGGATTTTTTGGTTATATTTAACACTAATTAAAATGGTGGATTTGATGGTTATATTTAACACTAGTTAAAATGGTGGATTTGTTGGTTATATTTAACACTAATTAAAATGGTGGATTTGATGGTTATATTTAACATTAGTTAAAATGGTGGATTTGATGGTTATATTTAACACTAGTTAAAATGGTGGATTTGTTGGTTATATTTAACACTAGTTAAAATGGTGGATTTGATGGTAATATTTAACACCTAGTTAAAATAGTAGATGCCACATCTTAATTTTCAACGCTATCTATCCTTATTCACGTTACTTTTCGAACACATATCACCATCTTACTTCCCCTCTCTGCACCCACATTTATGCACAATGTTAGGCAACTTATTCAATATAATAAAAAGAAAGAAAAAAGGGAAAGAACAGGAAAGTCATCAGCAACCGACTGTTTGACCAAGACTTAGTTGTGAATACAAGAGGTTTCTATGTTAGCCGGTCAAAATTCACGAAATTTTGTCTTCACACCAACCTCTTCCGGAAGACATGCGCACGGGGAATTGTCTTGCCTCAACACCGCCTGCTTGTTCAGAAGCGATCTTTTTCAAATCAGCCAGCATGAGATTCGGACGTTCGATGAGCTTGCGTTAGACACTGGTCATTCTGGGACAACTAGCTTGGTAAAATAGAGTTTTATGGCGAGAAAAAAGGGTGTTATATTCAGCGTTGGCCACGTGCGCGCATAATAAATACATTAGTCGGTACTACTCGTCTTCCGACATTTTTTGCCCCAGATTGCTTGCTGTCACACTTAGTGTTTCAGTACGAATATTTACCAGCAAGAATGTCGGAAAGTTATTTTTTTTATAACACACTACCTAGAGGGATGAATATTGCAGTATTTTTTTTTACCATAACTAACTCGAGGTCATATACAACATAGTCACGTTGACACACCGGTTCCCATTTGATCACCGACGTTAAGCGGCGTTGAGCCTGGTCAGCACCAACTGAGTCACTATTTGGGAATAACTTACGCTATTTGTGGGAGGAACGCGGAACCTCCCTGCCAAAAATACCACCCTGAATATACCTTCAGAAAGTATTTCAGTATAATCTACTAATCCACATGTGTGTTAACCAGCGGAAGTTATGTACGCAATCATGTGGTGAATCTCACCAGAAAGAGTATGCAATTCGTTCATTCGTTCATTCGTATATCTTTTGTAGGTTCTGCCTTTTAAACAGTCACACCAACAGACAGACAGAAAAACGAATGTATTTATATAATAGACTAGCGAAAATAGACTCCCTAACAGCGTTCTTGGGTGGTTAGACAAAAGAAATGAAAAAAATTTGTCTCCGAATACTTTTTTTTTGTTTAAAAAGGAGAAAAAAATTTTTTTTTTTTTTTTTTTTATTAGGCGGAAAAAAAATTTTTTTTTTTTTGGCGGGAAATTTTTTTTTTTTCGCGCCAAAAAAAAATGAAAAAAAAAAAATTGGGGGGGCTTCCCCCCCCCAAAAAAAACAATCGAGAGCGAACGCAGACCCCAATGTATTTCCAATGAACAGTTATACGATCATTCATTTGTAACTGGAAGAAGTTGAAAAAAAACTGATTCTTTATCATTTAAAATTAATACGATTATATCACTTGTCTTTGTGGGGAAGATGATAGCGCGTTCGGTAGTTAGCGTCAAGGTTGCGAGTTCGAATCGTAGTCTCAGCACTTAAATTATTTATTGTTTATTTATTTATTTATTACGTTTACAAAAATTCTCGACGACGGACAGACAGATATCCTGACATCCTGACATCGTGACAGAGAACCTGCTCGTTATATTATAAGTGGACTAGCGAAAATAGACTGCCTAACGGTCGTCTATTTTTGCTAGGCTGCGGCGTTCTTGGGTGGTTAGACAAAAGAAATGGAAAAAAATTTGTCTCCGAATAATGTTTTTGTTTAAAAAGGAAAAAAAAAAATTTTTTTTTATTTTTTATTAGGCGGAAAATTTTTTTTTTTTTTTTTTGGCGGGAAAATTTTTTTTTTTTTTCGCGCCAAAATTTTTTTTTTTTTCGCGCCAAAAAAAAATGACAAAAAAAAATTGGGGGGGGGGAGACTTTCATCCCCCCCCCCCCCTAAAACAATCGAGTGCGAACGCAGACCCAATGTATTTCCAATGAACAGTTATACGATCATCCATTTGTAACTGGAAGAAGTTGAAAAAAAACGGATTCTATATCATTTAAAATTAAGACGATTATATCACTTGTCGTGGTGGGGCAGATGATAGCGCGTTAGGCAGTTAGCGTCAAGGTTGCGAGTTCGAATCGTAGTCACGGCGCTTTAATTATTTAATGTTTGTTTCTGAAATTACGTTTACAAAAATTCCCCAGGACTGACAGACAGACAGAGAACCTGCTCGTTATATTATAAGTGGACTATCGAAATTTTTGCTAGGCTGCCGCGTTCTTGGTGTGTGAGACAAAGAAAAAAAAAATTTGTCTCAGAATACTTTTTTTTGGAAAAAAAATTTTTTTTTTTTTTTTTTTATTAGTAGGAAAAAAAATTTTTTTTTTTTGCGGGAAAATTTTTTTTTTCGCGCCAACATTTTTTTTTTTTCGCGCCAAAAAAAAAATGGGAAAAAAAAAAATTGGGGGGGGGGGAAACTCTCCCCCCCCCCCCCCCTCGCGACCCCTCCCCCCCCTAAAACAATCGAGTTCGAACGCAGACCCAATGTATTTCCATTAATTAAGACGATTATATCACTTGTCGTGGTGGAGCAGATGATAGCGCGTTCGGCAGTTAGCTTCAAGGTTGCGAGTTCGAATCGTAGTCTTGCCGCTTAAATTATTTATTGTTTATTTCTGAAATTTCGTTTACAAAAATTCCCCAGGACGGACAGACAGACAGACAGAAAGACAGACAGACAGACAGAGAACCTGCTCGTTATATTATAAGTGGATGGAATCTTAATTGCGACTGCGTGTGAAAATATATTATTTCTCTTAGAATATGTACAGTAGTATGTGAGCTTCAAGCATGCATGAATTAATAGAATGTATATCCAAGGCATTCGATACTCTGGTATTAGAGTTGTAATCACATTTTCTGTTTACTTATGTTCACCTCAAACACGGTACAATGCCACTGAGACGTGAGGGGCTACTGTGAATTTGGGGCACCCTAAGTGGGGAGTTGTGCAGCAAGATGTTGTTCACATTTACATTTAAACTTCTGCATGTTGATACAGTCAGGAAAATAGGAAGCAGGAAGTGAATTCCAAAACGCCAACTAGAAAAAAAGAAACTATAAGAGTAAAAAGTCCTCCAGCATCTGGAGACCTTTACAATAGAAGTTGTGGGATTTTGCTGACTAACGAGCTCATCAGGGGTATTTACGTAGAGGGGGAACCAGTGCAGCACATTCGTCGCAGCATATTCCATTACTGTACTTGTATAACAAGCACAAGGATGCAACACTGAGGTTATAGGACAGGGGCTGGAGCTTGTTATTTTTTTAAAAAGATATTTCACCCCAAACAAGGCAGGACACCACTGTAAACGTAAGGGGCTATTGAGAATTAGAGAGTAGGTTTAGGGTGTCATCCTAAGTTGAGAGCTGTGCAGCGAGATTTCTCATTACATTAGTTTAAAACCTCTGCATGTCACTAACGTCGGCGAAACAGGGAGAAAGGAGGGAGTTCCAGAGGCCAACAGCACGAGGAAAGAAGCTGGTGGAGTAGAAGGCTCTCCGACATTTGGGGAACTCCACAGTGAATAGCGTGGGACCTATTAGATTAGAGGCTCGTTTTAGACTTGAGTGGTTGATGCGCTAGCCCAGATTAGATACAAAAAATACTCCATGCATGGACGAATAGTCGATTTGTAGAGATACTAGTAGGTGTGAGAAGTTTTCTAGCTCGGTAGAGGGAGCCTACCTTCTATGCAGCAGCCTTGGCAATGTCTTCTATGTATTTGTTCCACTCCATGTTATTTGTTGATAATAGGCCTAGTAGTTTAGACAACGACCTCTCAGGTAGCGTGCTATTAAAAATGACAATCAGTGGTAGAAAAGTTACTTATACTTGTTTAAAGACAGGAACTTTGTCTTAGTAGCATTAAATGTTACCATCGATTCATGTCCATATTCCACCACAGATTCTAAGGATTGCTTTGGTTAGGTGTTCGTTTTCCCACATGTGGACAAAAGAGCGTGGTGTCGTCAGCAAATATACCCACAATTGCATCAGGAAGGTCGTTTATATAAGTCAGGAATAATAATAGTCTTCTTCTTTCGTATGAATCAGATGATTCTCGTGTTGGCATTAGTTTCCCCGATGTTTTTCTAGTTAGAAATCTTTCTGGAAAGACATCAGTTACTTACGGGAAGGACCACGAGAAGGTTGCCAACATCCCTTACTGAAAGTGATATTGTACTGGATTCGAACTTGGAACACCCAGGTCTTCAGTCCGTGTCGTTATCCACTTAACCACCGTCACCTCCCATAATAATGTTACTAGCTTCTTTGTTGTCTTTATCCCCCCTCTACATCACCCTAACCTCACCCGTCGATCGCCTTAACATAAATCCACGTATCGTCAATATAACATCTACACAACCGTTCATGGATGCACGTGGCTCCACTGGTTATCTTATTTGTGTAATATAATAATTTAGCGTTTAATTTGTATACTGATTTGTGGCACAGATTTCTTTCGCTTATTCGTTTTACATTGACTCCATGTAATGATGTGCCCCGTGGAAGGATCCAGTGAAGGAAAATGGGTTTAACAAAAGTAACTATTTATGTCGTGTTGTTTAGATGTACGACAACTAAGGACAACCTGGATCTTTCTTTTGGTTAAAAAAGGTATAATTACATTAAATATTTGTCAAGTAATACCGGATGAATTGATGTTTATTAGAATACCTTGGTGCCAGACACTGTCAAAAGCCTTGGATATATCAAATACTACCGCCCTAGCTTCACCAGCTTTATCCAGTGTATGGTAAATGCGTTCCGAGATAACTGTTAGGATATCCGCAGTAGAACGGGATTTCCTAAATCCATACTGTAGGTTGTGGACTATCGCTAGATTGATTAATGATTAAAAAATTTGAGCAAAGAGCAGAAGGAGACTCATAGGGCGATACGTTTGCGGGTCAGTTCTTCCACCAGAATACTTGAACACTGGTGCTATAGAGGCACTTTTTCAACTACCACGAAAGAAAAATTCGGCAAGGCATTTGTTGTAGAGTTGTGAGAAGACAGAGGACAGCTCAGCAGAGCATTTCTTTAAGACTATCGTATGAATAAGGTTAGGCCCACATGCTTTGGAAGTCTCAACGTTATTTTATGATAAATTGGCGCCTCACAAATAAATGTAATTGTGGGTTACAGCCAGGACGGATTTGGGGAGCTCCTTACGCCTGCAAGTATCCTATATTTTTAGAAGGCCACCATTCGCCTATGTATGGAGTAGTGTAGCCACATCGGAACTAGTGCACTAACCACCAGCCTCTTTTTCTTAAAAAGGTTAAAAAAAATGAGTCACTAATCTAATAGGTCCCACACTATCTACCAGGATCAAGCCCCTGTCCCATCGCCGAAATGTTGCATCCCTGTGTATATTTGACAAGTACTTTAATGGAATCCGCTCCCCTCGATGTAAATACCCCCCACCGACCCATCAGTCAGCAAAATCCCACCATTGCACTGTAGATATCCAAAGATGCCCCAAATCTTTCTACTCAAATAGCTTTTTTCCTCAAACTAAAAGCCTTTGAAATTCCTTTCCTTGCTCCTTGTTTCCCCGACTGTACCAACATGCAGAAATTTAAATGCAATGTGAACAAACATCTAACTGCAAAACTCCCCACTTAGAATGCTCCTGTAAGTATGGCCCCTAATTCAGAGTCACCCCCCTATGTCTCAGTAGCAATGTGCATTTCGTTGGGGTGAATTAAAGTAAAAAAATGATATCCTTTGGTGTTGAGTCATCATTTAGTTACAAGTACTCCCAGGTCCACTCTGGCCTGTAATGGTAATCCTAACCCTAACCCAAACCATAACCTTAACCCAAACCCTAACCCTAACCAATAACCCTAATCCGAATCCTAACCCTAACCCTAACCCTAACCCTACCACTAACCCTTACCCTAATCCTAACCCTAATCCTAACCCTAACCCAAACCCTAACCCTAACCCTACATCTAACCTTAACCCTAATCCTAACCCTAACCCTAACCCTAACCCTAACCCTAATCCTAATCCTAATCCTAACCCTAACCCTAACCCTAAGCCTAAGCCTAAGCCTAAGCCTAACCCTAACCCTAACCCTAATCCTAACCCTAGCCCTAGCCCTGACCCTGACCCTAACCCTAACCCTAATCCTACCACTAACCCTAACCCTAACCCTAATCCTTACCTTAACCCTAAACCTAACCCTAACCCTACCACTAACCCTAACCCTAACCCTAACCCTAAGGCTAACACTAACCTTAAGGCTAACACTAACCCAATTCCTAACCATAACCCAAATCCTAACCCTAACACTAACCCTAACCCTAACCCGTACGCTAACACTAACCCTAACACTAACCCCAACACTAACCCTAACCCTAGCACTAACACTAACCCTAATCCTTACCCTAACCCTAACCCTAACCTTAACCCTAACCCTATGGCTAACACTAACCCAAACCCTAACCTAAACAAAATCCTAAACAAAACCCTAACCCTAACTCTAACCCTAACCCTAACCCTAACCTTAACCCTTACCCTAACCCTACCACTAACCCTAACCCTACCCCTACCACTAACCCTAACCCTAACCCTAACCCTGACCCTAACCCTAATCCTAACCTTAACCCTAACCCTAACTCTAACCCTAACCCTAACCCTAACCCTACCACTAAATCTAACCCTAACCCTAACCCTACCACTAACCTTAACCCTTACCCTAACCCTAATCCTAACCCTAACCCTAACCCTAACCCTAACCCTACCACTAACCCTAACCCTAATCCTAACCCTAACCCTAACCCTAAGGCTAACACTAACCCAAATCCTAACACTAACCAAAATCCTAACCCTACTACTAACCTTAACCCTAACCCTAACGCTAACACTAACCCTAACACTAACCCCAACACTAACTCTAACCCTAGCACTAACACTAACCCTAATCTTTACCCTAACCCTAACCCTAACCCAAACCCTTACCCTACTACTAACCCTAACCTTAACCCTAACCCTATGGCTAACACTAACCCAAACCCTTACCCTAAACCAAATCCTAACCCTAACCCTAACCACAACCCTAACCCTCCACTAACCCTAACCCTAACGCTAACACTAACCCTAACCCTAACCCTAACACTAACCATAGCACTAACACTAACTCTAGCCCTAACCGTTACCCTAACACTAACCCAACCACAACCCTAACCCTTCTCTTTCAGGGACCAAAGTTTAAGGAATATTTGTTAACGAAACATACGTCTACAAAACAAAAACAAATAGTGTAAAAACCAAACAAAAACAAATAGTGTAAAAACTAATCGACATGTCTACGGTCTCCGCATCAAATGACTCAACGATGATTGGCCAATCAAAACCTTTCTTCTTCCCATATATTCAACCGTCAATCATTTTATACCCACTTTCAACCCTTTTCGATTGACGCTTCTTCATTCATTCTCAAACTTATTGCTCTCCTCTTTCAATCGTTTCGACCTTCTGTATTCTCTTTCGCAGTTTATTCCGCTTTTCTTTCCACACATAACCTGTAAACATCTCTCTGTTCTCGTCTTTTTTCTTATTTCATTCAATCTTTAATTTCGATATTAGCTCCCTTATCTAATTTTTTCCTTTTCTCTCTTTTTCTTTCTTTCATTCGGTCGTTTCCTTTTTGTTTTCTTTTTTACCTTTCCGTCGTTTCTTTCGCTAATCTGCTTTTTCGTTTTTCATTCCTTGCTATAGCTTTTCTTCATCCATTCCTTCTTCACTTTCTTACCCACCTTTTTTTCTTTATTTTTTTAACCCGGTTGTTTTTTCGTCTTCTTTTATTTATTGTTTTTTAATTCTTGCTTCACTAATTATTTTCTTTCATTTCTTCATTTTTTTACTTTCATTTCCAATCCTTTTTTACCTTTGTTGCTTCTTTACTTCCTTTTCACCCTTTTTTCTTTCTTTCTTTTTTTATTTATTTCAAAATTTGTTCTTTCGGTTTTCATTCTTTTTCCTTTTCATTTCATTCTGCCCCTCTTTTAGGTTTTACTTTACCCCTTTTACTTTCTTTCCTTTTTTCCTTGCCTCTCTCTCTGTATTGTCTCTTTTCCGCCATTCCTCTACCCAAATTTCCTCACTCTTTTCCTTTCAATACTCAACTTCTTTCCTCATCTTCTTTCCTCCTCTTCTTTCCTCCCTTTTTCCTTCTTTCCTTCACATCATCCTTATCTTCTGTTTTTATCTCTGTAGTTTTCTTCTTCGCACCGGCACGTTTCTCTATCCTTTCTCGCCTCCATTAGCTGTCCAGTCGCTTAAAAGCCTGTCAGATATTCAACAAATGTCGGTAAATGAATTCCTTTTCCGGCCGCCATGGCTAATAAGCCAACGTGACTCACCCCGAAACTAGACCGACCTCACAAGGTAAATGACATACAGAAATAAAACGATGATAACTCACACGTGTTCATCTATTTTTCTTGTCCAAATTAATGAATACATATCAATTAGAGATAATAGCAAAACTATGCATATTTTTGCGAGCTAGAATCGTGGGTATCCAAACAAACAAATATATACTACACTAACTGATAAAGAAAAGACAATGCCTGCTAGGAACTTATCATGACAACAGAAGAGATACTACACTATTCTCCCAAAAGGAGGAGATAATGCGTGAGAGGATATTATCATGACAACAGAACAGATACCAAATAATCCCGTATGAAGTGAGCATTATAGTACATTATACCAAACATTGAGCATTAAGAGATAGTACAATAGTATAGTTTCGACTCCAGACAGACATATACCAAATCTCCATAACTAATAGAAGTACAATAGTACAATTCACAGAAGTAATAGTATAGTTTCGGCTTCAGAAAGACAGATACCAAATCTCTATTATTAATAGAAGTACAATAGTACAATTCGCAGAAGCGATTGTATAGTTTCGGCTTCAGAAAGACAGATACCAAATCTCCATAACTAATAGAAGTACAATAGTACAATTCACAGAAGTAATAGTATAGTTTCGGCTTCTGAAAGACAGATACTAAATCTCCATTATTAATAGAATAACTATAGTACAATTCACAGAAGTGATTGTATAGTTTCGGCTTCTGAAAGACAGATACTAAATCTCCATTATTAATAGAATACCAATAGTACAATTCACAGAAATGATTGTATAGTTTCGGCTTCTGAAAGACAGATACCAAATCTCCATTAGTAATAGAAGTACAATAGTACAATTCATAGAAGCAATAGTATAGTTTCGGCTTCAGATTGACAGATACCACACATATATTTTCTACTACTACACAAAGTCAGTGAAAATATAATTGGTAGGAATCAGCACGGTTTGGCTAGTTTGACTCTGTTGTTAGCATTTGCCTTCCTAATTATTTCTAGAATCAGGTACTTACAGGAGGGACCACATGCACTTTTCCAACATCTATAAATGAAAATGGAATCACCTTGATCTGATCTTGACACATCCATGTCACCAGTATACGTCGGTATCATTTCCAACAATCACCTGTCAGCAAATGTTAATGATCACTTCAAATCTCCTAATTATATTTTGCAAATAAATTTTAAATTTCTCGTTCAAATTAGTTTAAATGCTGAACAGTTTATTCTTAACAGTATATTCTTAACAGTTTATTCTTAGCAGTTTATTCTTAACAGTTTATTCTTAGCAGTTCATTCTTAACAGTTTATTCTTCACAGTTTATTCTTAACGGTTTATTATTAACAGTTTATTCTTAGCAGTTTATTCTTAACAGTTTATTCTTAACAGTTATTCTTAACAGTATGTAACAAATCTTGGCCTGCCCCCATCGAACAAGAGGACATACATATAGTATATCCAAGACAAGGCTTTATCCACATCAGCGTGAATATGGTAATCCCATGGAGTGATGACAATCCAACAAAGTCTGATAGTATTGTAAGATATTCCTGGGGCGCCCTAGGCTATTGGTAATGATGCTTCGGCCCCGAAACCATGCCTGACCCCAGGGTCATCATCTGATGAGGGCTTTGTTGGCAGCAATTATGTTGTTCAAGCAACAGCTATTGTATGAATACTATATCAAGTCGTTGTATGAAAATAATCTGGTAGTATTCCACTGAGAGACCTGGTTTTCTCTGAACTCCAAAATATTCGAAACCTGAAGATTGTCATAAAGGCTGAGCCTAAAATTCCGAAGCCATTGAAATCATTAATAAAATTACCAATCCTTTCTGCAATCCAATCCTTTCTGCAATCCAATCCTTTCTGCAATCCAATCATATTTGGTACAAATCAACTGCAGTTTATGTCTGACTTGTCCATCAAGTATCATCCATGAATGTTCAACAGTATTTGTATCATCGCCGTTTAATGATATAAATGGACACTTTGATGATCGTCTCATCAGTAGGAAATGTATCTTTAATGTGCTTCATACTCACCTGACCGTAATCTCCCAGATTTTCTTTTATCTGTGGGATTATATAAAACAAATAGTGTCTATCAAAATAATCCTCACATTGTTCATGAAAAAGTAGAAAGAAACATATATATATATATATATATATATATATATATATATATATATATATAATAATTTTATTTACACAGACATGTACAAAATCTGCGACACTGGCATGTCGATGTTATCGATCAACAGTTACTATAAACTGAGATCTTATCAGGCGGAGTTAGAATCCGATCTTAACCTCAGATCATATTTGGAGAGAATGAAATGGAGGGATAGAAGAAGAAGAAGAAGAAGAAGAAGAAGAAGAAGAAGAAGAAGAAGAAGAAGAAGAAAGAAAAGAAAAGAAATTTAACATTTCAAAAATTGAGGCCGTTAAAAAATTAAAAATAAAAAATCTAAAAAATCTAAAAAATCTAAAAACAAAAAATCTAAAATCTAAAATCTGAAACAAACAGGGCAAATAAATAAATAAATAAATAAATAAATAAAAATATAAGGTGGAAAGAGGGGCATATAATGAAGGGAGAGGTGATGGGAAGGTAGGCACATAAAGGAAAAGAAGGAGAAGAAAGAGAACGTCTGTTGATTCAGATCGAGAGAGACGAGATAGGAAATATAAAATAGGAAGAAGGGAGGTAGACATGCACAGATCAAGTGTAAAAAAAACAGACAGTTATTTTAAAGCCGAGTTTATAAATGTATTTTTCAAGTGAACTATAATATTGTGTATATGTGTGTATGCGTGCGTGTGGGCAAACCGATCAGACGCGTGTAATTGGTGTGGTGGTGGGGCGGTTATTAAATGTGTCGCCAATTTTGGATTTATATTGTCTTTATAATTTGTCTTTATAATTAATAATAATAATAATAATAATAATAATAATAATAATAATAATAATAATAATAATAATGATAATAATTATTAATAAGAAAGGTGTAAAATAATAGTTATGCTGACAAAATTACCGTCAGTGGATAGGTAAAGTGTTTTTTATGAGATAGTATTAGCTTGAGGAGTTATAAGTGGATTACTAAGAAGGTGTAATCTATTACGCCTACAGTTAATTGAGGTTTCTTGTTTTTTGTTTAGAAGTTTGCCTCTATCACTAAATTTAATTATTTCAAGTTTTTCGGTTAGGCAAAGGTAACAAGGTGAGTTTAGGGAACCACAGGTGCTAGTTTTTCTGATTGTGTTCCAAGTCACTGTGGTGATTGGTTATTGTTGGATAGTTCTCAGTAATATATAGAAAGTGAGGTTATTTTTTATATGTAGAGTTATTAAAAGAGCATTTATGGCCGATATATCATTCTCTAAAGGTATTACAAGCCATACCTATAAAGTATTTTTTCAGGGTTGGATTTTCCTTAGTAGAGATTGTTGTTTGATATACTGATTGAGTTATTTGGCAATTTTGTTGTAAGGGGCATTCTGTTTTGTTTGTGCAGTTGCAATACTTGGTATTTGTTGTTTTCATTACAGTAGGTTTTTTTTTCCATTTAGAATTTTATTGTTATTTTTTCTAAATTTTCGCCACAGCTATAGCTTAATTTGAGGGTGTTTTTATTAAAAATGCTATGCAGTATATTGTTGGGAGGAAAGTGTAGATTAATTAAGTCTATTAATCTTTTACCGAGTTTGGTTTTAACCATATTATTATATGGATGTGTGAACCAAATAATTTTTCTACCTCTATTTATGTGTCTGTTGTTGGGAGGTATAGGTTTGGTGAATTTAATTTGAGTGTTTTTGTATCCACTTTGTTTTAGCGCTTTATATATATATATATATATATATATATATATATATATATATATATATATATATATATATATATATATATATATATAAGATAACGCGATAAGAAAGAGAAAAGATCGAAAGAATCATATTATGAGAAATTAGATTCTCTCTCTCTCTCTCTCTCTCTCTCTATATATATATATATATATATAGCATATCATTCTCTGGGGGGGGGGGTTTAATATAGACGTCTCTGCATCTTAATTGTTATAGACATATTTTAATATTACTAGTAATACAACTAATCTCTACACACGTATTGATCACTGTTGAAGTAAATACTAAAAATCTATATACAATATATTATATCATCTTCTTATATTCACATGTATACATGAAATAATATATATATATATATATATATAGAGAGAGAGAGAGAGAAAGAGAGGGGGGAGAGAGAGAAAGGGAGAGAGAGAGAGAGAAAGAGAGAGAGACTGATTGAAAGGAGCATGTATGTACACGTGCGTATGCGTGTTCGTGTTAGTTTATGTTCCTCTAAGCCTCAATATTCATGGCCATGGACGCTCGCATATCATCTTTCTCTCTTGAGGCGCATCTGCCGGAAATCACTGACTTCCGATGATCGAACGCATGTCACGTGCCACATAGCATCTAGTATTTTCGACATCAATATTTGTTGATCTCCGTTATAGATTAATTACTTTTTTCGCGGGTTATGTCGATCACATGACCCCATATTTCATAAAATGATTCTCGTTTTCCGTTTTGGATCCATATTTCTTATATATAAAACGCTTAGGAAACAGGTGATAATTTCTTTTTACTAAAAACCGTTTTCGAGAATAAATTGATTCTTTTCTAATTTTACTCATTAAAACCTTCTTCAGCTTTTATAACTAATTTGTGTTGTGTAAATGGCGTACATACTAGGATCAGGTGGTCCTTGTTCGTATGGACATTAAGCGCTTGTTCGTAATTGTCCACAACCCGTTTTTCCCAACTTTTTTACTGAACAAATTGTATTCTTTTTTCGGTGTACTCTATCAGGTCGCTAGAGAATTTCATGTTTTGGGGAATTTTTTTCAATATTTTAGATTTTAGGATGGGGGATCAATTTCCTATATGAATTTAACGTAAACTGATCACCCACTTTTAGACCATGTGGCAAAGTGTTGTTTCTTCACCCATTTTTCCCCCATTTTTACGAACCAATTTCTTTTCTTTTCATACGGCTAGAGAATTACGGGTTGTTTGGAAAGTTTGGGAAAAATTTGTGGTAGTCAAAAAGTGGGGGATCAGTTTACATTAAATTTATATAGGAACCTGATCCCCCTTCCTAAAATCTAAAATATTTGGAGAAAAAAATTCTGACAAACACGGAATTCTCTAGCGACATGATAGGTAATTGCATATAGACATTTTATTTTTAATTTACATTCAATTTATATAGGGAAACTGATCCCCCTTCTAAAATTTAAAATATTTGAAAAAATTTCCAAAAACGCTGAAATTCTCTAGCGGCCTGATAGGTAATTATACACCGAGAAAAAGAATTTAAAAAGTTGGGAAAAACCGGTTGTGGACAATTACGAACATGCGCCGAATATTACTATTACTTTAGTATTATGAGTTTTTTCATGGACCTTTTCCTCAACTATGCTTTATACATAGTAGTCCAATAAATTGAGATCTGTGTAGTATGAAGGTAAAATGTTAAAGGATATATGATCATAAAAATAATCCTCGATTTAAAAATTTGTTTAAGGGAGAATTAGCTCTGATTAAATAATTGTCCTCTCTTTTCTGACGTAAGACGACCTTTATCCATCAGATATGACATGATGTCTTTGTGGACAAGGTTTCATATTGTTGTTCTATTTACACGGTGTTCTTCTGAAATCGACTGCATGAAACTTCTACGATTATCAACAAAGGTTGTGCTCTACGTTCCAAATAAATTCGGGTGTTCTAATGCTATTAGTGTACCGATAATGCCTTTGGCATTCTAATAATTGTGAAAGCTATTCATCTGAAGCCTTTAAGCCTTTGCAAATTTTGTAAACGAAAGATCCAGTAACTCTGAAAAATAGTTCAATTTCTAAATTGCTACAATCAGATACTAAAATCTAAACTTGGCAAGAAATTCCTAAATCTCATGGAAAAACGTTTCTCCTATAACTAATCCCCTGCACAAAATATTCAATAAAAATAACCTTAAACTGTCTTACAGTTGCTGCAAAAACTTACAAATGATAATTACAGCACACGATAAACAACATACTTAATAATAATAGAAATCACCCAAATAGAAATAATTAAGAGAAAAGCTGTAAAGAAACTTGTTGTCCAGTACAAAATAAATGCATCGTTTATCCAAGCCACACTGTTTGTCAAAGAATAACAAGAAGAATCACGTGGGTATGACATCCCTGATTTTAAAACCAGATATTATAATCATAAAAGCAGGTTCACTAACAAAAAAACACCTGATAAAAACAGCGCTAGCTCAAAGTAAGCGGACGCTCGTCAATAATTGAGTAGAAAAGAGTACGAAAGGCCAATACATGTAGAAATTTAGCCGACCCGTGTAGATCATGTCTAACTAAGAAATTTGAAATTCTAAACTTAAAATGCCCCCAAAACCTATTAAACTGTAGAAGTGAAATGATAAACAACTGTAGACACAGATTAAACTTTACTTTAGGATGACAGTAGTTAGGAAAAATAAAATAAAATAAAATAATTGAATAGAAAACTAAACTAAACGAACACCTAAAATAGATAACTATCCTAAGCACACTCGTGTTAAAATAAGGTCACCTATTAATTCGACAAATTCACAAAAGAGTGCGTTACCCCAATACAAAACAGAATCATAGACGAACAAGTGAAAGTCAGCCGAACTTTTGTTTGAGAGAATCCCTGACATTGGGCAATGAAAACATTAACCCGGAGCAGGGAATAACAATGAATCTAATTGATTAGCTAGCTAGACAAAACATCACGTATATATAAAACACTCGGTAACACGAATTACATACATGCATTTTAGCCTGACGATTCCCTACGGGAATGAAGCGCGGAAACATCTGTGTAGCTTAATTGCCATAAATTTCATAACTTACTATATATATATATATATATATATATATATATATATATATATAAAGATAGATGAAAGAAGAGAATAAACATGTACGAATGACAAATTTATTTCAACTTCGATTGTTCAATGCAAGGTATACTTGGTAAAAAATATGTTTATTATTCTTTCCTTAAGCCAAGGCTTTTCAAAGATTAACATTTTATCATCAGAGGAATTACATAGATAGATAAGTTGGCAGTGGAAAAGCCAAAATTCAAAATTTGAAAAATATTAACTAATGGAGAGTGAGAAAGTGCGTGTAAAAGAGATATGCGGTATATCCAGTTGGTAAAGGTCCGTTGATAAGGTGTCCGGTGAAAGGAGATTTAAAGATGGAAAAGAAGAGTTTTCGTGAAGGCAGCATAGAAAAAAGTTCCAGAATGAAGTAAATCCAATAGAGAGATGTTAAGTTCAGTCGTAGGTGGAGCGCACTTATTCGGAGGTAATTTTGAGAATTCGGGACATTTTAAAGTACTTCCGTGGACCGAGAGTGGAATTGAAGTTGAACTGTGTACATTAAACGCTGGCAGTGAGATCCTTTAGCAATTCTAAGAAAAAACGAAATCTCTTAGTTGAAAACGAGGCCAAATCAGGAAGAGGGGTGGGGAGAGATAAAAAAAAGCATGAAGGAATGAGGGTGATGGGGTTAGTTGAATGAGCTATTGCTGATGCTGGAAAGGGAAAGGAGGAGAAGTTGTTTGGATATTGTATATTGCTGGTAAGAACTAACGCTGGTGCGAGTTGGGGTGGGACTTTTATAGGCAAAAGCAGAGGTGAAATTCAGGTCATTGAGTGAATATCATATTTCTTTAAAAAAAGGGAGAGTCCCGTAATTAAAACGGATTTTGCACGAACTTATATATAATTTCGAAAGTTTAAAAGGATTTCAGTTGGGAAATTAGAATTCAAGTGAATGGGAATTATATATATATATATATATATATATATATATATATATATATATATATATATATATATATATATATATATATATATATATATATATATACTAGCTGTACCCGGCCACGCGTTGCTGTGGCTGTTAGTTGAAATGAAGCGGTGGCCTTTTGGAGTTCATTTTGATCCAGTTCCTTAAGTTGCCATTTAATATGAATGGTTTAATTTTCCAATACTTGTGGATACACACTATTCTTAGTGGTTCCCGTTTCAGTGTAGATGAAGAGATTGTCCGGTTTTTAATGGTTCTGGTGGATCTGGCAGTTGAGGTAGTTTAATTTTCCCTGCGGCACAACACAATCCTTTAGTTTCTCCCTTAAATTTCAGAGCTTTGCAATAGGGACACACTTCAGTCATAGTGCCTATGTGAACATGGTGGCTTAAACTATAATCCTCATGAGGGTTGTAATGAAATGCTGGGCGATCCCAATCCAGGGATTGTTGAGCATGGAGCCTTGTTTGACGCCGATCTGCTAGTCTCAGCCTCTCGCGTTCGTTACGTTGTGAACGAAGCAGATCTGAAGATGCCTGACGGGATTGTTGTGCCCGCAACCGTTCCTCTTCAAGTCTGGCTGCACGTTGCTGTCCTGATTCATACGCACGTACTTGAATCATCCTTTGTCTTGCTTGTTGGTTTGCAGATGCCAGTTGTTCATGAGTTTGATTTTCAAGTAATCGACGCCTTGTTTCTGCACGGCGAGTATGACGACCTTAGTTTGATCTTCGGGGGGGGGGCATGTTTACCTGTATAAATGTAACAGTAGGAGAGAATAATTGTATAAAGGTAAATGGATTAAAAAAACAATCAATTATAACCCGCTTCAGGGTTGTCGAAGAAATGCAAGTATGGTTTTTTTTTATAGATGAAGCATGTTAAAAGTAAGAAAATGAGGAAGAAGGCAGGTTTAAAAAACAACGAAGTAGATACGAAATGAAATTAAAGCACGTCTGTTAAGTATTAAATCGTACCTGAAAGGTTGGTTAAAGTCTAAAAAATGAGTAAATGCGAAATGAAATTAAAGCACGTGGTTTATGTATTAAATCCTACCTGTAAAAATGAAACAGTAGGAATGAATAATTTTATAAAGGTAACTGGTTTTAAAATAAACAATCAATTATAACACGCGAGTAAGGGTTGTGTAAGAAATGCAAGTAGTGTTGTTTTGTTTTTTTAGAGATGAAGCATGATTAAAAGGAAAAAAATAATGAAAGAAGCAGGTTTTAAAAACATCGAAGTAAAGAGGAAATGAAATTAACGCACGTTGAGTTTTTTTTTAGAGAGGTTGGTTAAAGTCAAAAAAATGAGTAGATGCGAAATGAACTTAAAGCACGTGGTTTATGTATTAAATCTTACCTGTAAAAATAAAACAGTAGGAATTAATAATTTTATAAAGATAACTGGTTTTAAAATAAACAATCAATTATAACGCGCGAGTAAGGGTGTGTAAGAAATGCAAGTAGTGTTGTTTTTTTTTTTTAGAGATGACGCATGATTAAAGGGAAGAAAATGAGGAAGGAAGCAGGTTTTAAAAACATCGAAGTAGAGAGGAAATGAAATTAACGCACGTTTGTAAGGTAAGTATTAGTGTAAACGTTTGTTTAGGGAAACAAACAACGAATAAGGAAAACACTTTTTACGTATGAAGTAGATACGTGACAGCGGGAGGAGGAAGGACAATCCGGAAGTGAAGTTGGACATGCAGGTTCGCAGAAACGGATTGTAAACCGGAAGTGCAACTTAGTAGGAACCAATTGTAATAAAAAGTGTTTTTTTATGTGTAAAGTAAAAATTATGTTAATAACATAAAAACATAGCTCGGATGTAAGGATTTGCTATAAAAAAATTTCAGTGGTAATGGTATAGTGGAAGTTTATTTCCATGGGAAACGAACAAACAAACTTTACATTTTTATATATATAGATAGATAGATATTTTAATCACGCAATATTTAGACTAATATATAAATTAGTTTTGAGATTAAGTTATGTTTAGAAATCAAAACGTTGCTTAATTAATGTGTTTCTCCGGAGGTTTTTTTTTATTTAATATATTTTAATCACTCAATATTTAGACTAATATATTAATTAGTTTTGCAATTAAGTAATGTTTATAAATCAAAACGTTGCTTAATTAATGTGTTTCTCCGAAGGTTTTTTTTCTTTAATATATTTTAATCACGCAATATTTAGACTAATATATTAATTAGTTTTGCAATTAAGTTATGTTTATAAATCAAAACGTTGCTTAATTAATGTGTTTCTCCGGAGGTTTTTTTTATTTAATATATTTTAATCACGCAATATTAAGACTAATATATTAATTAGTTTTGAGATTAAGTTATGTTTAGAAATCAAAACGTTGCTTAATTAATGTGTTTCTCCGAGGTTTTTTAAAAAATATATTTTAATCACTCAATATTTTGACTAATGAATTAATTAGTTTTGAGATTAAGTTATGTTTATAAATCAAAACGTTGCTTAATTAATGTGTTTCTCCGGAGGTTTTTTTTATTTAATATATTTTAATCACGCAATATTAAGACTAATATATTAATTAGTTTTGAGATTAAGTTATGTTTATAAATCAAAACGTTGCTTAATTAATGTGTTTCTCCGAGGTTTTTTTAAAAATATATTTTAATCACTCAATATTTTGACTAATGAATTAATTAGTTTTGAGATTAAGTTATGTTTATAAATCAAAACGTTGCGAAATTAATGTGTTTCTCCGAAGGTTTTTTTTTCTTTAATATATTTTAATCACGCAATATTTTGACTAATATATTAATTAGTTTTGCAATTAAGTTATGTTTATAAATCAAAACGTTGCTAAATTGATGTGTTTCTCCGAAGGTTTTTTTAAAAATATATTTTAATCACGCAATATTTAGACTAATATATTAATTAGTTTTGCAATTAAGTTATGTTTATAAATCAAAACGTTGCTTAATTAATGTGTTTCTCCGGAGGTTTTTTTTATTTAATATATTTTAATCACGCATTATTTAGACTAATATATGAATTAGTTTTAAGATTAAGTTATGTTTATAAATCAAAACGTTGCTTAATTAATGTGTTTCTCCGAAGGTTTTTAAAATAATATATTGTAATCACGCGATATTTATACCAATATATTAATTAGTTTTGAGATAAAGTTATGTTTATAAATTAAAACGTTGCTTAAGTAATGTGTTTCTCCGGAGGTTTTTTTTATTTAATATATTTTAATCACTCAATATTTAGACTAATATATTAAATAGTTTTGCAATTAAGTAATGTTTATAAATCAAAACGTTGCTTAATTAATGTGTTTCTCCGAAGGTTTTTAAAAAAATATATTTTAATCACTCAATATTTTGACTAATATATTAATTAGTTTTGAGATTAAGTTATGTTTATAAATCAAAACGTTGCTTAATTAATGTGTTTCTCCGGAGGTTTTTTTATTTAATATATTTTAGGGAAACAAACAACGAATAAGGAAAACACTTTTTACGTATGAAGTAGATACGTGACAGCGGGAGGAGGAAGGTCAATCCGGAAGTGAAGTTGGACATGCAGGTTCGCAGAAACGGATTGTAAACCGAAGTGCAACTTAGTAGGAACCAATTGTAATAAAAAGTGTTTTTTTATGTGTAAAGTAAAAATTATGTTAATAACATAAAAACATAGCTCGGATGTCAGGATTTACTATAAAAAAATTTCAGTGGTAATGGTATAGTGGAAGTTTATTTCCATGGGAAACGAACAAACCAACTTTACATTTATATATATATATATATATATATATATATATATATATATATATATATATATGAGAATAAAATACACGATATATAATTAAATGAAACGGCGTGGAGACAGGATGCGGTAAAATGTCAAAAGGAAACACAAAGTAAACAGGAATAAATGATCCAAAATGAGAGCTTTACCGGGTTCGTTCAGGTCAATGAACGTCTTCAGAAAAATATGTAAGTAGAACGTAAAAGCAGAATATAGTAGAAGACATGAAATTTGATATCTTATTTCTTTCATAAAAGTCTACGGTTTAAAACTGGAGTTGTAATTTTGTTTGAAAAGAGAATCTTTTTGCTGCAGTACTGACTGGAACCACACCCTAACCCTTACCCTAACCCTTACCCTAACCCTTACCCTAACCCTAACCGTAACCCTAATCCTTACCCTAACCCTCACCCTAAACCCTAACCATAACCCTAAACCCTAACCCTAACCCTTACCCTAACCCTTACCCTAACCCTAACCCTAACCCTAAACCCTAACCTAACCCTAACCCTAACCCTTACCCTTACCCTAACTCTATCCCTATCCCTAACCCTAAACCCTAACTCTAACCCTAACTCTAACCCTTAACCCTAACCCTAACTCTAACCCTAACCCTTACCCTAAACCCCTAACCCTAACCCTAACCCTTACCCTTACCCTAACCCTAACCCTAACCCTAACCCTATCCCTAACCCTAAACCCTAACCCTAACCCTAACCCTAAAAGTCTACGGTTTCTTATTGAACATCGCATTTTAAAAATAGTGAAAGTATAATAAAGTAATTTCTTTAGTTTTAAAAATGAAACAAAGTTGGGTTAGTGCTTAGAAAAAGTCTGAAATGTTGAAAGTCAAAAAAATCTGCATGAGAAGATGTATCATGACGAAAGAAAATATACTACACTGCCCCACCGAAATGGAGGAGGTAATGCCCAGGACTATGTATAATAAAAAGGTAAAGGTCGCATAGCCTAGACGCGACATCGCACACTGCCCATGGCCGTAGCGGCGGTGATTTGTTAAGAATCACCGTGTCTAGGGCACAGCATATGGAAGGCGGAGCACATCCCTCTCCTTCCGCTGCCTTGAACCTTCCCTGAGTTTTAGTCAGGTACCCATTTACTGCTGGGTGGACAGAGGGAGTTTTCAGACCCGAAAATTCGCATGCCGTGAGTGGGATCGAACCCGGTTCGTCCAGCCGAAAGACAGGCCCTCCCCTGTATAATATATAATAATGAACAAACAAATACTACACAACCGCCGAAAAGAGGGTAATGTGTTGGAGGATGGTCTCATGGCAACGGAACAGATACTACACTATCCGAATAATGACGGCAAGGATTGTCTCATTGCAGCAGAACAGAAGCTACACTAACTCTTTCCAAAAGATGATGTAATTATTGGGATGAAGATATCATAGCAATAAAAGCGATACCACACTACCAGCCTCCCAAATATAAGAGAAAAGTAATCTCTTGTGAGATTGTACCATGACCAATAAAACTAATAATACACTACCCCATACCACCAAGGGGGGATTTGAATGGTTATGAAGATCGTATCATTAAAAACGGATATATACTACAGGGCCCCTAAAAGTAGGAGTTTATGTCTTGGAGGATGGTATCACGACAAACACATATATACTGCACTACCGCCAGAGGAAAGCTGATTTGACATAATCCGAAATATTTTTCCACATGCCAGGTTTAAAATCACCGTTAAAAACTTTCAAAATGAAAGAAAAATTGAATTTTTATGTGTTTATCCAACCACAATGAAGTCGTTTGCACGGCAATCGACCCAATCTGAACTACTTGCCCAGCGTTTCGACTTAAACTCAACTTTAGACTCCACAAACCACTCTCTCCCAAATTTCCCATTGCGAGCTGAAGCTACATTGATGACCTGACATTCACCCCCATCTCATATCCGGGACATCATAAAAAACCTTGACACCTTCAAAGCATGTTGACCTGATCTTATACCAGTAATAGTAATAAAGAAATGCTCAGCTTAACTAACCCCTGTCCTCTCCAAACTCTGCAACAAATGCCTTGCCGAATCTTGCTTACCTGATAGCTGGAAAATTGCCTCTGTGGTACCAGTCTTCAAGAATTCTGGAGATAGAACTGACACTCAGAATTATCGGCCCATCAGTCTCTACTGCCGATCTTTGCTAAAATCGTTGAATCCGTAATCAATCTAGCGATAGTCCGGCACGTTGTTAATACTAAACTTCTGTCTGACCGCCGGTATGGATTTAGGCAACCACAGTCTACTGCGGATATTCTAACGGTCATATCTGAACGCATATACCATACATTGGACAAGACAGGTGAAGCTAGGACTTGATATATACAAATATACAAATACGATATATACAAAACCTTTGACAAGGTCTGGCATAAAGGTCTTTTCATAAAAATTAATTCATATGGTATTACTGGACGAATATTCAATATAATTAGATCCATCTTATCCAACAGAAAGATACAGGTTGTCTTTGATGGCCGTTCATCCAAACAATATGACATAAATGCAGGTGTAACCAAGGATCGATCCTTGGATTATCATTCTTCCTGATTTTCATAAACGACCCATTTTGATTACATTGTATATTTGATGACGACATCACGCTCTACTCTCGTCATGTTAGTAAAACGGACGCGCTCATATCTGAGGCAATGGCTGAATCCTTAGAAAGTGACTCCCAGTCTGTAGTGGAATGGTGTCATAAATGGATGGTAACATTTAATGCTTCTAAGACAAAGCTCCTGTCTTTCAAGAACTACAAGAAACCTCTTCAATCACCGATTGAGAGTCCAACCTTCTAAACTCCTCAGCCTAACATTCACATGCTACGTGAACTGGAACAAATAGATAGAAGACATTGCCAAGGCTGCTGCAAAGAAGGTCGGCTCCCTCTACCGTGCTAGAAAACTTCTCACACCTGACAGTATCCTATATCTCTACAAAGCCACCATCCGCCCATGCATGGAGTATTGTTGTCAAATTTGGCTGGTGCACAATCCACTAGTCTCTCCTTCCTAGACAAGGTCAAAAAAGTGTTATCTGATAGGTCCCTCACTATCAACCAAGTTCAAGCCCCTATCTCATCGCCGCAATGTTACATCCTTGTGCCTGTTTTACAAATACTTCAATGGAATGTGCTACGATGAATTTACTGCTCTAGTGCCCCTCGACGTAAAAACACTCGACCAACCCGACAATCAGTTAGATCCCATCCATTCACTGTAGAGGTCTCCAGGTGTCCGAGAGGCTTCTACTCCAATA